>CM056058.1:161236591-161299091 GCA_029574335.1 Rana kukunoris | reverse complement strand
TTACAGAAACGATTCAAAACGATTGACATTAAAACAATATGTAAACTGTTTACAGTAAACATTAGCAATACCTGTACAGTAATAAATGATCTGTCTGGTTTTACAATTAAAAAGTCAGCTTGATAAAAATGATGAAAAACCTAGGAGAAAATAGGTGGGGAAAGAAAAGACATGCAAAGGTTGATATAGCGCAACGTGGAAAAGCGTTATTATGGTCAGAACCAGGGGCGGACTGACAACTCATGGGGCCCCCGGGCAATAGAAGATCATGGGGCCCCCAGGTTTAAGATGGCCACCAAGCCAAGTGGCAGTGCAGAGGCGGGGCAGCTAAAATCTCGGGATTTTCACATCAAAAGCATGTAGGTTTTGTACATTTCAGGGACAGATGTAAAAAAAAAACACAGATTTTTACATACTGTCCCTGGTTTTAATGAGACTGGCAACCCTGATGGGGCCCCCTAGTGGCATGGGGCCCTCGGGCAGTGCCCGAGTGACTCAATGGTCAGTCCACCCCTGGTCAGAACCTGGGCCTAGTCGCTTTATGCACTGCACTCCTATTCCACAGTCCATTGACCAACACAATTCTCCTAATTACTCTACCACAACCGACAGCCTCACACATACGCCTAGGGCTAGAGGATCCTTTTTTAAATCATTTTAATTTTCAATAACATTTTCACAAAGAATGAAATCACTTTGTCTGAGCCTACCTTACAGAAGAACTTTGGATGGGCATGGTGGCTGCGTTTGGATGGGCACAGTGGCTGCGCTTGATGGGAACAGTAGCTGCATTTTGATGGGCACAGTGGCTGCAGTTTGATGGGCACAGTGGCTGCATTTTGATGGGCACAGTTGCTGCAGTTTGATGGGCACAGTGGCTGCGTTTGGATGGGCACGGTGGCTGCGTTTGGATGGGCACGGTGGCTGCGTTTGGATGGGCACAGTGGCTGCGTTTGGATGGGCACAGTGGCTGCGTTTGGATGGGCACAGTGGCTGCAGTTTGATGGGAACAGTAGCTGCATTTTGATGGGCACAGTGGCTGCAGTTTGATGGGCACAGTGGCTGCATTTGGATGGGCACAGTGGCTGCGTTTGGATGGGCACAGTGGCTGCGTTTGGATGGGCACAGTGGCTGCGCTTGATGGGAACAGTAGCTGCATTTTGATGGGCACAGTGGCTGCAGTTTGATGGGCACAGTGGCTGCGTTTGGACGGTCACAGTGGCTGCGTTTGGATGGGCACAGTGGCTGCGTTTGGACGGTCACAGTGGCTGCGTTTGGATGGGCACAGTGGCTGCGTTTGGACGGGCACAGTGGCTGCGTTTTGGACGGGCACAGTGGCTGCGTTTTGGATGGACACGGTGGCTGCGTTTTGGACGGGCACAGTGGCTGCGTTTGGATGGGCACAGTGGCTGCGTTTGGATGGGCACAGTGGCTGCGTTTTGGACGGGCACAGTGGCTGCGTTTGGATGGGCACAGTGGCTGCGTTTGGATGGGCACAGTGGCTGCGTTTTGGACGGGCACAGTGGCTGCGTTTTGGATGGACACGGTGGCTGCGTTTGGATGGGCACAGTGGCTGCGCTTGATGGGAACAGTAGCTGCATTTTGATGGGTACAGTGGCTGCAGTTTGATGGGCACAGTGGCTGCGTTTGGATGGGCACAGTGGCTGCGTTTGGATGGGCACAGTGGCTGCGTTTGGACGGTCACAGTGGCTGCGTTTGGATGGGCACAGTGGCTGCATTTGGACGGTCACAGTGGCTGCGTTTGGATGGGCACAGTGGCTGCGTTTGGACGGGCACAGTGGCTGCATTTGGATGGGCACAGTGGCTGCGTTTGGATGGGCACAGTGGCTACGTTTGGATGGGCACAGAGGCTGCGTTTGGATGGGCACAGTGGCTGCGTTTGGATGGGCACAGTGGCTACGTTTGGATGGGCACAGTGGCTGCGTTTGGATGGGCACAGTGGCTGCGCTTGATGGGAACAGTAGCTGCATTTTGATGGGCACAGTGGCTGCAGTTTGATGGGCACAGTGGCTGCATTTGGATGGGCACAGTGGCTGCGTTTGGATGGGCACAGTGGCTGCGTTTGGATGGGCACAGTGGCTGCGCTTGATGGGAACAGTAGCTGCATTTTGATGGGCACAGTGGCTGCAGTTTGATGGGCACAGTGGCTGCGTTTGGATGGGCACGGTGGCTGCGTTTGGATGGGCACAGTGGCTGCGCTTGATGGGAACAGTAGCTGCATTTTGATGGGCACAGTGGCTGCAGTTTGATGGGCACAGTGGCTGCGTTTGGATGGGCACTGTGGCTGCGTTTGGATGGGCACGGTGGCTGCGTTTGGATGGGCACAGTGGCTGCGTTTGGATGGGCACAGTGGCTGCGTTTGGATGGGCACAGTGGCTGCGTTTGGATGGGCACAGTGGCTGCGCTTGATGGGAACAGTAGCTGCATTTTGATGGGCACAGTGGCTGCAGTTTGATGGGCACAGTGGCTGCATTTGGATGGGCACAGTGGCTGCGTTTGGATGGGCACAGTGGCTGCGTTTGGATGGGCACAGTGGCTGCGCTTGATGGGAACAGTAGCTGCATTTTGATGGGCACAGTGGCTGCAGTTTGATGGGCACAGTGGCTGCATTTGGATGGGCACAGTGGCTGCGTTTGGATGGGCACAGTGGCTGCGTTTGGACGGTCACAGTGGCTGCGTTTGGATGGGCACAGTGGCTGCAGTTTGATGGGCACAGTGGCTGCGTTTGGATGGGCACAGTGGCTGCGTTTGGATGGGCACAGTGGCTGCGTTTGGATGGGCACAGTGGCTGCGTTTGGATGGGCACAGAGGCTGCGTTTGGACGGGCACAGTGGCTGCATTTGGATGGGCACAGTGGCTGCATTTGGATGGGCACAGTGGCTGCGTTTGGATGGGCACAGTGGCTGCGTTTGGATGGGCACAGTGGCTGCAGTTTGATGGGCACAGTGGCTGCGTTTGGATGGGCACAGTGGCTGCGTTTGGATGGGCACAGTGGCTGCGTTTGGATGGGCACAGTCTCTGCGTTTGGACGGTCACAGTGGCTGCGTTTGGATGGGCACAGTGGCTGCGTTTGGACGGTCACAGTGGCTGCGTTTGGATGGGCACAGTGGCTGCGTTTGGACGGGCACAGTGGCTGCATTTGGATGGGCACAGTGGCTGCGTTTGGATGGGCACAGTGGCTGCGTTTGGATGGGCACAGTGGCTGCGTTTGGACGGTCACAGTGGCTGCGTTTGGATGGGCACAGTGGCTGCGTTTGGACGGGCACAGTGGCTGCATTTGGATGGGCACAGTGGCTGCGTTTGGATGGGCACAGTGGCTGCGTTTGGACGGGCACAGAGGCTGCGTTTGGATGGGCACAGTGGCTGCGTTTGGATGGGCACAGTGGCTGCGTTTGGATGGGCACAGTGGCTGCGTTTGGATGGGCACAGTGGCTGCGTTTGGACGGGCACAGTGGCTGTGGCTGCGTTTGGACGGGCACAGTGGCTGCATTTGGATGGGCACAGTGGCTGCGTTTGGATGGGCACAGTGGCTGCGTTTGGATGGGCACAGTGGCTGCGTTTGGACGGTCACAGTGGCTGCGTTTGGATGGGCACAGTGGCTGCGTTTGGATGGGCACAGTGGCTGCGTTTGGATGGGCACAGAGGCTGCGTTTGGACGGGCACAGTGGCTGCGTTTGGACGGGCACAGTGGCTGCATTTGGATGGGCACAGTGGCTGCGTTTGGATGGGCACAGTGGCTGCGTTTGGATGGGCACAGTGGCTGCGTTTGGATGGGCACAGTGGCTGCGTTTGGACGGTCACAGTGGCTGCGTTTGGATGGGCACAGTGGCTGCATTTGGACGGTCACAGTGGCTGCGTTTGGATGGGCACAGTGGCTGCGTTTGGACGGGCACAGTGGCTGCATTTGGATGGGCACAGTGGCTGCGTTTGGATGGGCACAGTGGCTACGTTTGGATGGGCACAGAGGCTGCGTTTGGATGGGCACAGTGGCTGCGTTTGGATGGGCACAGTGGCTACGTTTGGATGGGCACAGTGGCTGCGTTTGGATGGGCACAGTGGCTGCGCTTGATGGGAACAGTAGCTGCATTTTGATGGGCACAGTGGCTGCAGTTTGATGGGCACAGTGGCTGCATTTGGATGGGCACAGTGGCTGCGTTTGGATGGGCACAGTGGCTGCGTTTGGATGGGCACAGTGGCTGCGCTTGATGGGAACAGTAGCTGCATTTTGATGGGCACAGTGGCTGCAGTTTGATGGGCACAGTGGCTGCGTTTGGATGGGCACGGTGGCTGCGTTTGGATGGGCACAGTGGCTGCGCTTGATGGGAACAGTAGCTGCATTTTGATGGGCACAGTGGCTGCAGTTTGATGGGCACAGTGGCTGCGTTTGGATGGGCACTGTGGCTGCGTTTGGATGGGCACGGTGGCTGCGTTTGGATGGGCACAGTGGCTGCGTTTGGATGGGCACAGTGGCTGCGTTTGGATGGGCACAGTGGCTGCGTTTGGATGGGCACAGTGGCTGCGCTTGATGGGAACAGTAGCTGCATTTTGATGGGCACAGTGGCTGCAGTTTGATGGGCACAGTGGCTGCATTTGGATGGGCACAGTGGCTGCGTTTGGATGGGCACAGTGGCTGCGTTTGGATGGGCACAGTGGCTGCGCTTGATGGGAACAGTAGCTGCATTTTGATGGGCACAGTGGCTGCAGTTTGATGGGCACAGTGGCTGCATTTGGATGGGCACAGTGGCTGCGTTTGGATGGGCACAGTGGCTGCGTTTGGACGGTCACAGTGGCTGCGTTTGGATGGGCACAGTGGCTGCAGTTTGATGGGCACAGTGGCTGCGTTTGGATGGGCACAGTGGCTGCGTTTGGATGGGCACAGTGGCTGCGTTTGGATGGGCACAGTGGCTGCGTTTGGATGGGCACAGAGGCTGCGTTTGGACGGGCACAGTGGCTGCATTTGGATGGGCACAGTGGCTGCATTTGGATGGGCACAGTGGCTGCGTTTGGATGGGCACAGTGGCTGCGTTTGGATGGGCACAGTGGCTGCAGTTTGATGGGCACAGTGGCTGCGTTTGGATGGGCACAGTGGCTGCGTTTGGATGGGCACAGTGGCTGCGTTTGGATGGGCACAGTCTCTGCGTTTGGACGGTCACAGTGGCTGCGTTTGGATGGGCACAGTGGCTGCGTTTGGACGGTCACAGTGGCTGCGTTTGGATGGGCACAGTGGCTGCGTTTGGACGGGCACAGTGGCTGCATTTGGATGGGCACAGTGGCTGCGTTTGGATGGGCACAGTGGCTGCGTTTGGATGGGCACAGTGGCTGCGTTTGGACGGTCACAGTGGCTGCGTTTGGATGGGCACAGTGGCTGCGTTTGGACGGGCACAGTGGCTGCATTTGGATGGGCACAGTGGCTGCGTTTGGATGGGCACAGTGGCTGCGTTTGGACGGGCACAGAGGCTGCGTTTGGATGGGCACAGTGGCTGCGTTTGGATGGGCACAGTGGCTGCGTTTGGATGGGCACAGTGGCTGCGTTTGGATGGGCACAGTGGCTGCGTTTGGACGGGCACAGTGGCTGCATTTGGATGGGCACAGTGGCTGCGTTTGGATGGGCACAGTGGCTGCGTTTGGATGGGCACAGTGGCTGCGTTTGGACGGTCACAGTGGCTGCGTTTGGATGGGCACAGTGGCTGCGTTTGGATGGGCACAGTGGCTGCGTTTGGATGGGCACAGAGGCTGCGTTTGGACGGGCACAGTGGCTGCGTTTGGACGGGCACAGTGGCTGCATTTGGATGGGCACAGTGGCTGCGTTTGGATGGGCACAGTGGCTGCGTTTGGATGGGCACAGTGGCTGCGTTTGGATGGGCACAGTGGCTGCGTTTGGATGGGCACAGTGGCTGCGTTTGGATGGGCACAGTGGCTGCGTTTGGACGGGCACAGTGGCTGCATTTGGATGGGCACAGTGGCTGCGTTTGGATGGGCACAGTGGCTGCGTTTGGATGGGCACAGTGGCTGCGTTTGGACGGTCACAGTGGCTGCGTTTGGATGGGCACAGTGGCTGCGTTTGGATGGGCACAGTGGCTGCGTTTGGATGGGCACAGAGGCTGCGTTTGGACGGGCACAGTGGCTGCGTTTGGACGGGCACAGTGGCTGCATTTGGATGGGCACAGTGGCTGCGTTTGGATGGGCACAGTGGCTGCGTTTGGATGGGCACAGTGGCTGCGTTTGGACGGTCACAGTGGCTGCGTTTGGATGGGCACAGTGGCTGCGTTTGGATGGGCACAGTGGCTGCGTTTGGACGGGCACAGTGGCTGCCTGAAGATACCCACCTCTGAAGATGGCAGAGGTGGGTAGAGCCGAGCGGAGCTAAATCTCTGTGTTGTGGACGCTGGGGTGGCCACGGGCTCAGTCTGACGTCACGTCGTCGGTCGTCACATCCCGCTGACTGATTCGGTGCTGGCGGCTCTGGCCGCTCGGCTTTAAAAAACAAACAAAAGGCTCCGCTCCTCGGCGGCTAGGCGGCTCGCTCGGCGCCTCTTCTCTGCCAGCGCTCGGGTGCGGGGCACCCACTGCACTCCGTATAGTATCGGCCCTGAGAGTAGAGACTGTGAGCCAGGCCTTCTCATCCAACATCCGTGCCTGACCTCACAAATGCTCTTCTGGAAAAAACGGTCAGACCTTCTCATAGACACACCCCTAAACCTTGTGGACGGCCTTCCCAGAAGAGGTGGAGCTGTTATAGCTGCAAAGGGCGGAGCCAACTCAACATTGGACCCTACGGACTAAGACTGGGGTGCCATTAAGGTTCATGTGTGTGTAAAGGCCGGTGTCCCAATACTTTTGACAATAGAGTGTATATCAAAAAAATTATAATATAATATTTTTTCTAGAAGGTTCTTTTTTTTGGGGGAGGGGGGGGGTTAAAGCCGACTGCACACCTGACAACCGCCCAAAACCGTCTTCATTCCGCCTTCCCCGTGCGCTCCGACGCGTTTTGTCAAAATTCTAACTTGTTACATACAAAATCTATTATTTATTTATTATATCATGACTATTTGTTTTACACAAATGATTCTACATTCAAATTGAGAAATTAACACCTAAAAGTAAAAATACCCCTCATTTGTCTTCTCCCCCCCCCCTCCGGTGCCACAATTGGCACCTTTTCGGGGGGGGGAGGGGCATGTCTTTGACTGGTGTCCTGTTCCCACTTCCGGGAGTCCGCGCCGCGGCACATGACGTCACCCAGTGGCGTCACTAGGGTTGGTGTCACCCGGTGCGGAAAATAAATGGTGTCACTCCCCCCTCAGTACAGACCCCCCTCCACTAACTACAGACCCCCTCCCACAGTATAGATACCCCTTCCTCAGTACAGACCCCTTCACTAAGTGCAGACCCCCCTCCATCCATATAGACCCCCCTCCCTTAGTACAGCCACCCCCTCAGTGTAGTACAGGTACCTCCCCAGCAGTACAGACCCCCCCCATCAGTACATACACCCCCCTCAGTGCAGACCCCCCCCAGAAGTACATACACCCCTGCCTCAGTGCAGACCCCCCCACTAAGTGCAGACCCCCCTCCATCCATATAGACCCCCCCTCCCTTAGTACAGACACCCCCTCAGTTTACCTCCCATCGCAGTGCAGACCACTCCCAGCAGTACAGACCCCCTCAGTGAAGACCCCCCTCAGTGGAACACAGGGGGACCAGAGAAGCATAAGTTTACAGAGGAGCATGGGGGGAACAGAGGAGCATGTGGGGGAACAGAGGAGCATGTGGGGGAACAGAGGAGCATGGGGGGGGAAGAGAAGCATGTGGGGGAAAGAGAAGCATGTGGGGGAACAGAGGAGCATGTGGGGGAACAGAGGAGCATGTGGGGGAACAGAGAAGCATGTGGGGGAACAGAGGAGCATGATGGGGGGGGGAAGAGAAGCATGTGGGGGAAAGAGAAGCATGTGGGGGAACAGCGGAGCATGTGGGGGACCAGAGAAGCATGTGGGGGAACAGAGGAGCATGTGGGGGACCAGAGAAGCATGTGGGGGAACAGAGGAGCATGTGGGGGAACAGAGGAGCATGTGGGGGAACAGAGGAGCATGTGAGGGAACAGAGGAGCATGTGGGGGACCAGAGAAGCATGTGGGGGAACAGAGGAGCATGTGGGGGAACAGAGGAGCATGTGGGGGAACAGAGGAGCATGTGAGGGAACAGAGGAGCATGTGGGGGAACAGAGGAGCATGTGGGGGACCAGAGAAGCATGTGGGGGAACAGAGGAGCATGTGGGGGAACAGAGGAGCATGATTGGGGGGGGAAGAGAAGCATGTGGGGGAAAGAGAAGCATGTGGGGGAACAGAGGAGCATGTGGGGGAACAGAGGAGCATGTGGGGGACCAGAGAAGCATGTGGGGGAACAGAGGAGCATGTGGGGGAACAGAGGAGCATGTGAGGGACCAGAGAAGCATGTGAGGGAACAGAGGAGCATGTGAGGGAACAGAGGAGCATGTGGGGGACCAGAGAAGCATGTGTGGGAACAGAGGAGCATGTGGGGGAACAGAGGAGCATGTGGGGGAACAAAGGAGCATGTGGGGGAACAGAGGAGCATGTGGGGGGGGAACAGAGAAGCATGTGGGGGAACAGAGAAGCATGTGGGGGAACAAAGGAGCATGTGGGGGAACAGAGGAGCATGTGGGGGAACAAAAGAGCATGTGGGGGAACAGAGGAGCATGTGGGGGAACAGAGAAGCATGTGGGGGAACAGAGAAGCATGTGGGGGAACAGAGAAGCATGCGGGGGAACAGAGAAGCATGTGTGGGAACAGAGGAGCATGTGGGGGAACAGAGGAGCATGTGGGGGAACAAAGGAGCATGTGGGGGAACAAAGGAGCATGTGGGGGAACAAAGGAGCATGTGGGGGAACAGAGGAGCATGTGGGGGGGGAACAGAGAAGCATGTGGGGGAACAGAGAAGCATGTGGGGGAACAAAGGAGCATGTGGGGGAACAGAGGAGCATGTGGGGGAACAAAGGAGCATGTGGGGGAACAGAGGAGCATGTGGGGGAACAGAGAAGCATGTGGGGGAACAGAGAAGCATGTGGGGGAACAAAGGAGCATGTGGGGGAACAAAGGAGCATGTGGGGGAACAGAGGAGCATGTGGGGGGGGGGAACAGAGAAGCATGTGGGGGACCAGAGAAGCATGTGGGGGAACAGAGGAGCATGTGGGGGGGGAATGTGGGGGGGGGAACAGAGAAGCATGTGGGGGACCAGAGAAGCATGTGGGGGAACAGAGAAGTGGGGGGGGAACAGAGAAGCATGTGGGGGAACAGTGGGGGAGGAGCATGTGGGGGAACAGAAGAGTGGGGGAACAGGGGGGTATCAGTGGAGCACAGGGGGGACCAGAGAAGCACACGTTTACAGAGGAGCATGGGGGGGAAAGAGAAGCATGTGGGGGAACAGAGAAGCATGTGGGGGAACAGAGGAGCATGTGGGGGAACAGAGGAGCATGTGGGGGAACAGAGAAGCATGTGTGGGAACAGAGGAGCATGTGGGGGAACAGAGGAGCATGTGGGGGAACAAAGGAGCATGTGGGGGAACAGAGGAGCATGTGGGGGAACAAAGGAGAATGTGGGGGAACAAAGGAGCATGTGGGGGAACAGAGGAGAATGTGGGGGAACAGAGGAGCATGTGGGGGAACAAAGGAGCATGTGGGGGAACAGAGGAGCATGTGGGGGAACAGAGGAGCATGTGGGGGAACAGAGGAGCATGTGGGGGAACAGAGGAGCATGTGGGGGAACAGAGGAGCATGTGGGGGAACAGAGAAGCATGTGTGGGAACAGAGGAGCATGTGGGGGAACAGAGGAGCATGTGGGGGAACAAAGGAGCATGTGGGGGAACAGAGGAGCATGTGGGGGAACAAAGGAGAATGTGGGGGAACAAAGGAGCATGTGGGGGAACAGAGGAGAATGTGGGGGAACAGAGGAGCATGTGGGGGAACAAAGGAGCATGTGGGGGAACAGAGGAGCATGTGGGGGAACAGAGAAGCATGTGGGGGAACAGAGGAGCATGATGGGGGGGGGAAGAGAAGCATGTGGGGGAAAGAGAAGCATGTGGGGGAACAGCGGAGCATGTGGGGGAACAGAGGAGCATGTGGGGGACCAGAGAAGCATGTGGGGGAACAGAGGAGCATGTGAGGGATGTGGGGGAACCAGAGAAGTGGGGGAACAAAGGAGCATGTGGGGGAACAGAGGAGAATGTGGGGGAACAGAGGAGCATGTGGGGGAACAGAGGAGCATGTGGGGGAACAGAGGAGCATGTGAGGGAATGTGGGGGAACAGAGGAGCATGTGGGGGACCAGAGAAGCATGTGGGGGAACAGAGGAGCATGTGGGGGAACAGAGGAGCATGTGGGGGAACAGAGGAGCATGTGAGGGAAATGTGGGGGAACAGAGGAGCATGTGGGGGACCAGAGAAGCATGTGGGGGAACAGAGGAGTGGGGGAACAGAGGAGCATGTGGGGGAACAGAGGAGCATGTGGGGGAACAGAGGAGCATGTGGGGGAACAGAGGAGCATGAGGGACCAGAGAAGCATTGGGGGGGGAAGAGAAGCATGTGGGGGAAAGAGAAGTGAGGGAACAGAGGAGCATGTGGGGGAACAGAGGAGCATGTGGGGGACCAGAGAAGCATGTCGGGGAACAGAGGAGCATGTGGGGGACCAGAGAAGCATGTCGGGGAACAGAGGAGCATGTGGGGGAACAGAGGAGCATGTGAGGGACCAGAGAAGCATGTGAGGGAACAGAGGAGCATGTGAGGGAACAGAGGAGCATGTGGGGGACCAGAGAAGCATGTGTGGGAACAGAGGAGCATGTGGGGGAACAGAGGAGCATGTGGGGGAACAAAGGAGCATGTGGGGGAACAGAGGAGCATGTGGGGGGGGAACAGAGAAGCATGTGGGGGAACAGAGAAGCATGTGGGGGAACAAAGGAGCATGTGGGGGAACAGAGGAGCATGTGGGGGAACAAAGGAGCATGTGGGGGAACAGAGGAGCATGTGGGGGAACAGAGAAGCATGTGGGGGAACAGAGAAGCATGTGGGGGAACAGAGAAGCATGCGGGGGAACAGAGAAGCATGTGTGGGAACAGAGGAGCATGTGGGGGAACAGAGGAGCATGTGGGGGAACAAAGGAGCATGTGGGGGAACAAAGGAGCATGTGGGGGAACAAAGGAGCATGTGGGGGAACAGAGGAGTGGGGGAACAGAGAAGCATGTGGGGGGGGAACAGAGAAGCATGTGGGGGAACAGAGAAGCATGTGGGGGAACAAAGGAGCATGTGGGGGAATGTGGGGGAACAAAGGAGCATGTGGGGGAACAGAGGAGCATGGGGGGGGGGAACAGAGAAGCATGTGGGGGAACAGAGAAGCATGTGGGGGAACAAAGGAGCATGTGGGGGAACAAAGGAGCATGTGGGGGAACAGAGAAGGGGGGGGGGAACAGAGAAGCATGTGGGGGACAGAGAAGCAGTGGGGGAACAAAGAAGTGGGGGAACAAAGGAGCATGTGGGGGAACAGAGAAGCATGTGGGGGAAGAGAAGCAGTGGGGGAGGAGCATGTGGGGGAACAGAAGAGTGGGGAACAGGGGGGGGGTATCAGTGGAGCACAGGGGGGACCAGAGAAGCACACGTTTACAGAGGAGCATGGGGGGGAAAGAGAAGCATGTGGGGGAACAGAGAAGCATGTGGGGGAACAGAGGAGCATGTGGGGGAACAGAGAAGCATGTGTGGGAACAGAGGAGCATGTGGGGGAACAGAGGAGCATGTGGGGGAACAAAGGAGCATGTGGGGGAACAGAGGAGCATGTGGGGGAACAAAGGAGCATGTGGGGGAACAAAGGAGCATGTGGGGGAACAAAGGAGCATGTGGGGGAACAGAGGAGCATGTGGGGGGGGAACAGAGAAGCATGTGGGGGAACAGAGAAGCATGTGGGGGAACAAAGGAGCATGTGGGGGAACAGAGGAGCATGTGGGGGAACAAAGGAGCATGTGGGGGAACAGAGGAGCATGTGGGGGGGGGAACAGAGACAGAGAGAAGCATGTGGGGAACAAAGAGCATGTGGGGGAACAAAGGAGCATGTGGGGGAACAGAGGAGCATGTGGGGGAACAAAGGGGTGGGGGAACAGAGATGTGGGGGAGAGGAGCATGTGGGGGACAGAGAAGCAGTGGGGGAGAAGCATGTGGGGGAACAGAGAAGCATGTGGGGGAACAGAGGAGCATGTGGGGGAACAGAAGAGCAGGGGGGTATCAGTGGAGCATGTGGGGGAACAGGGGGGACCAGAGAAGTGGGGGAACACATGTGGGGAACAAAAGAGGAGCATGGGGGGGAAAGAGAAGCATGGGGGAACAAAGGAGCATGTGGGGGAACAGAGGAGTGGGGGAACAGAGGAGCATGTGGGGGGAAAGAGAAGCATGTGGGGGAACAGAGAAGTGGGGGAACAAAGGAGCATGTGGGGGAACAGAGGAGCATGTGGGGGAACAGAGAAGTGGGGGAACAAAGGAGCATGTGGGGGAACAGAGGAGAATGGGGGGAACAGAGGAGCATGTGGGGGAACAGAGGAGCATGTGGGGGAACAGAAGGTGGGGGAACAAAGCATGTGGGGGAACAGAGGAGCATGTGGGGGAACAAAGGAGAATGTGGGGGAACAGAAGGAGCATGTGGGGGAACAGAGGTGGGGGAGAAGAGAAGCATGTGGGGGAACAGAGGAGCATGTGGGGGAACAAAGGAGCATGTGGGGGAACAGAGGAGCAGGGGGGTGTGGGGGAACAGAGGAGCATGTGGGGGAACAAAGGAGCATGTGGGGGAACAGAGGAGCATGTGGGGGAACAGAGGAGCATGTGGGGGAACAGAGGAGCATGTGGGGGAACAGAGGAGCATGTGGGGGAACAAAGGAGCATGTGGGGGAACAAAGGAGCATGTGGGGGAACAGAGGAGCATGTGGGGGAACAAAGGAGAATGTGGGGGAACAAAGGAGCATGTGGGGGAACAGAGGAGAATGTGGGGGAACAGAGGAGCATGTGGGGGAACAAAGGAGCATGTGGGGGAACAGAGGAGCATGTGGGGGAACAGAGGAGCATGTGGGGGAACAGAGGTGGGGGAGAGGAGCATGTGGGGGAACAGAGGAGCATGTGGGGGAACAAAGGTGGGGGAGAGGAGCATGTGGGGGAACAGAGGAGCATGTGGGGGAACAGAGGAGCATGTGGGGGAACAGAGGAGCATGTGGGGGAACAGAGGAGCATGTGGGGGAACAAAGGAGCATGTGGGGGAACAGAGGAGCATGTGGGGGAACAGAGGAGCATGTGGGGGAACAAAGGAGAATGTGGGGGAACAGAGGAGCATGTGGGGGAACAGAGGAGCATGTGGGGGAACAGAGGAGCATGTGGGGGAACAGAGGAGCATGTGGGGGAACAGAGGAGCATGTGGGGGAACAGAGGAGCATGTGGGGGAACATGTGGGGGAACAGAGGAGCATGTGGGGGAACCATGGGAGAGTGGGGGAACAGAGGAGCATGTGGGGGAACAGAGGAGCATGTGGGGGAACAGAGAGCATGTAGCCGCCATGGGATGAAGTCCAGGGCCAAATTTGTTTCCCAGTCCAGCCCTGCAGGTTGGAGAACTTGACAGAACACTGGGTTATGGATTGTAGATAATGAAGACAATCACGTTATATTAATCAATAAGACATGAAATCTTCTCCTGTCCCCGGGGGGGGGGGGGGGGGGGGGGGGGAGGTACGAGAGACTCTGTGTCCTCCAATATTAGAGCCGTTCCTCATCAGATCCCCCCGAGGGCGAGGAGAAGAGATCTGACGTTTCGTGACGTCGTGACGTCGGCTCCTGAAGTATTTGCGGCTCCAATACTCTCAGGTAAGGAGTGCAGACCGGGGATCCGGGACACCGGAGGAGCTTCGGGGACACCGGGGATTTCATCCAAAGTTTTACTTTTTAAAAGTATTTTTTTTTAATTTACCTTTTGGCATCATTGTGCTATAAATATTACATTCTACACATCGGAGATACAAAGTGTCATTTCTTCAGTGTCGTCACATGAAAAAAACACAAATGTGAGGGGTGTACTTACTTATGTGAGATACTGTTTATATATTTTATAATATTATTATTTATAAAAAAATAAATAAAAAAACGACAGTAAATTCCGATTGTCTGTGTGGAACTCCATCGGAGAAAAATCCACGCACGCTCAGAATCAAGTCGACGCGCATGCTCGGAAGCTTTGAACTTCTTTTTTCCGTAGTGTTTGATGTCACCGCGTTTTGGCACGATTGGAATTTAGTCTGATAGTGTGTAGGCAAGACTGATGAAAGTCAGCTTCATTCAGTGCCACCTATCAGTGCAGCCTATTAGTGCCCATCTGTGCCTTTCAGTGCTTTCTCATCAGTGCCTCCTCATTGGTGCCATTCAGTGCCGCCTCATCAATGCCTATCAATTCAGCCTATCAGTGCCGCCTATCAGTTCCCATCAGTGCTGCCAATTAGTGCTCATCAGTGCCACTTATCAATTCCACCTATCAGTGCCAACTATCAGTGCAGCTTCATAAGTGCCTCCTCATCAGTACCCATCAGTGCAGCCTCATCAGTACCCATCAGTGCAGCCTCATCAGTACCCATCAGCGCTACCTACCCGTGCAGTATATCAGTGCCCGTCAATGAAGGAGAAAAATTTGCAAAATTTTATAACAAACTATAAAAATCATCAATTCAAATCACCCATCAATTCAGCCTATCAGTGCTGCCAATTAGTGCTCATCAGTGCCGCTTATCAATTCTGACTATCAGTGCAGCTTCATCAGTGCCCACCAGTGCCACCTATCAATGCCCTCCAGTGCTGCCTCATCGGTGACCATCGGTGCAGCCTCATCAGTGCCTCCTCATTGGTGCCCTTCAGTGCCGCCTAATCAGTGCCCATCAGTGCTGCCTCATCAGTACCCATCGGTGCTGCCTCATCAGTGCCTCCTCATTGGTGCCATTCAGTGCCATCTCATCAATACCTATCAATTCAGCCTATTAGTGCCCATCAGTGCCGCCTATCAGTTCCACCTTTCAGTGCCCATCAGTGCCACCTATCAGTGCAGCTTCATCAGTGCCCACCAGTGCCACCTATCAATGCCCTCCAGCTCTGACTCATCAGTGCCCATCAGTGCAGTCTCATCAGTACCTCCTCATTGGTGCCCTTCAGTGCTGCCTCATCGGTGCCCATCAGTGCTGCCTCATCAGTACCCATCGGTGCTGCCTTATCAGTGCCTCCTCATTGGTGCCATTCAGTGCCATCTCATCAATACCTATCAATTCAGCCTATTAGTGCCCATCAGTGCCGCCTATCAGTTCCACCTATCAGTGCCCATTAGTGCTGCCAATTAGTGCCCATCAGTGCCGCTTATCAATTCCGCCTATCAGTGCCCATCAGTGCCACCTATCAGTGAAGCTTCATCAGTGCCCACCAGTGCCACCTATCAATGCCCTCCAGCTCTGACTCATCAGTGCCCATCAGTGCAGTCTCATCAGTGCCCATCAGTGCTGCCTCATCGGTGCCCATCAGTGCTGCCTAATCGGTGCCCATCAGTGCTGCCTCATCGGTGCCCATCAATGAATGAGAAAATTTACCAGGTTGCGACATTTTAGAACAAAAACGTTTTTTACTTTCAATATTTTTCCTTTTATTCAGCAAAAAATAAACCCTCAGCGGTGATGAAAAACCACCAAAAGAAATCTGTGAAAACCAAATATATGTGTAGAGCGTTACACCACCGCGTAATTGTCATTCAAAGTGCGACGGCGCTGAAAACTGGCCTAGGCAGGAAGGGGGTAAAAGTGCCCCCCCCCCCCCCGGTATTGAAGGGGGTTAAACTGCTGCTGGGGTGGGGGTTGGGGGTGCCGGCGCCCGGCGCTCTCCGTGTGATCCCCGGCACCTCGGCTCTGAGCGGATCGCTGAGCAAACGGCTGATTGTGAACGCGGGAATGGCGGCGCCGTGACGACAGCGTCTGACCCAGAAACACGAGAAGGGGCGACTCATCGAAACTTCATTTGTGCTGAAGGGATGACGCCCCCCCCCCGCGCGCGCCGAACGAGGGAACGCGAAACCGCCCGAGCGCGTCCTCCCGCCAAGATAAAGCGCCGAGTACCGGGGGGCGCGGGGGGGGGGGGGGGGCGGCGAGCCTCCTATGCAAATCAGCCACTTGACCTTTTTTTATCACAGAAGCTGTAATCTCTGTAAGTGCGCCGATTGCGGTGAAATTAACCCCAATTTACAAGCGGCGGCAGCGGCGGCGGCGTGGGAAATCAGCGAGATAATAGATTTGTAGCTTAAGCGCGGCGAACGCGAGGAAATGCTAAACAAAAATCGTGATGATCATTTGATTTTCGTTATTAAAACACTTTAGAAGTGATAATAGAGTGTCAGCTTCTTCTACTCACAGCGTTATTAACCCCTTCCATACCGGGGGGCACTTACCCCCCCCCCTCCTGCCCAGGCCAATTTTCAGCTTTCAGCGCTGTCGCAATTTGAATGACCATTGCGCGGTCGTGCTACACTGCGCCCAAATGAAACTTGTTATCATTTTGTTCACAGAAATAGAGATTTCTTTCGGAGGTATTCCATCACCTCTGCGATTATTTTTTTTTTTTGCGCAACAACTAAAAAAAGACGGAAAAAATTAAGTACTGTCCGTGATACTTTTTTTAATAAAGTTTTATTTTTTCTCAATTTTTTTTTTTGTAAATCAGTACGTTTTCTTCTTCAATTACAGGCACTGATAAGGCGGCACTGATGGGCACCGATGAGGTGGCACCAATGAGGTGGCACTGATGGGTGCTGATGATGGTCACTGATGGGCGGCACTGATGGGTGGTGCTGGTATGCGGCACTGATGGGCACTCATAGGCGGCACTGATGGGCACTCATAGGCGGATTTTGGTGAGATATCAGGGGCCTAAACAGACCTCTAATATCTCACTTTTGAGACAGAGAAGACGTGGGGCACTCAATAGAAGACGTGGGGCACTCACTATTACACTTCGGGCACTCAATAGAAGACTTGGGGCATTCAATAAAAGACTTGGGGCACTCACTAGAAGACGTGGGGCACTCAATAGAAGACGTGGGGCACTCACTAGAAGACTTGGGGCACTCAATAGAAGACTTGGGGCACTCACTAGAAGACTTGGGGCACTCAATAGAAGACTTGGGGCACTCACTAGAAGACTTGGGGCACTCACTAGAAGACTTGGGGCACTCAATAGAAGACTACTCAATAGAAGACTTGGGGCACTCAATAGAAGACTTGGGGCACTCAATAGAAGACTTGGGGCACTCAATAGAAGACTTGGGGCACTCAATAGAAGACGTGGGGCACTCACTAGAAGACGTGGGGCACTCAATAGAAGACTTGGGGCACTCAATAGAAGACTTGGGGCACTCAATAGAAGACTTGGGGCACTCAATAGAAGACGTGGGGCACTCAATAGAAGACGTGGGGCACTCAATAGAAGACGTGGGGCACTCACTAGAAGACTTGGGGCACTCAATAGAAGACTTGGGGCACTCAATAGAAGACTTGGGGCACTCAATAGAAGACTTGGGGCACTCAATAGAAGACTTGGGGCATTCAATAAAAGACTTGGGGCACTCACTAGAAGACTTGGGGCACTCAATATTAGACTTGGGGCACTCGATAGAAGACTTGGGGCACTCGATAGAAGACTTGGGGCACTCAATAGAAGACTTGGGGCACTCACTAGAAGACTTGGGGCACTCACTAGAAGACGTGGGGCACTCAATATTAGACTTGGGGCACTCAATAGAAGACTTGGGGCCAGTGGCGTATCTAGGGTATGGCAGCCATGGCAAGTGCCATGGGCGCCATGGGGAGGGGGCGGCAAAAAGCCACCCCCACGCACGTAAAAAAAAAAACACCCGTGCTTCCGTGCCTACCTCCCGCACTAATGTAGATCCCGGCGCCACGGCCGGCCTGCTGGAGTGTGGTGCCAGCACAGTCATTGCTAATATTGATATTTGACCTGGGGAGGAGCGTGAAAGGCTCCACTTAGGGTAGGGTAATGCATGAACTTTCACTGAATGTGGACTGTTTAATGGGCACAGTGGCTGCGCTTGATGGGCACAGTGGCTGCGCTTGATGGGCACAGTGACTGCAATTGATGTTTTTTTTCCAGTTTGTTTGCGCCCCCCCCAAAAAAAATCGGCACCAGCTGCTAGTGGTCCCCAGTGTCCCTCTCTGTCCTTGTCGCACTTCATCCCTCACTGTCCCTGGTTATCTGAAAATGGGTTTCAAATGTTTTGACAGGGGCGCAGTTTCAGTGCTTGCCATAGGCGCAATTTTCACTAGATACGCCTCTGCTTGGGGCATTCAATAGAATACGTTGGGGCACTCAATACTAGACTTGGGGCACTCATTAGAAGACTTGGGGCCCCTTAATAGAAGACTTGGGGCACTCAATACTAGACTTGGGGCCCCTTAATAGAAGACTTGGGGCACTCAATAGAATACGTGGGCACTCAATAGAAGACTTGGGGCACTCAATACTAGACTTGGGGCAGTCAATACTAGACTTGGGACACTCAATAGAAGACTTGGGGCCCCTTAATAGAAGACTTGGGGCACTCAATAGAAGACTTGGGGCCCTCAATAGAAGACCCAGAGTACTCAATAGAAGACTTGGGACACTCAATAGAAGACTTGGGGCCCCTTAATAGAAGACTTGGGGCATTCAATAGAATACTTGGGGCCCTCAATAGAAGACCCAAAGTACTCAATAGAAGACTTGGGGCATTCAATAGAAGACTTAGGACACTCATTAGAAGACGTGGGGCACTCAATAGAAGACCCAGAGTACTAAATAGAAGACTTGGGGCACTCAATAGAAGACTTGGGGCCCTCAATAGAAGACTTAGGACACTCATTAGAAGACTTGGGGCACTCAATAGAAGACCCAGAGTACTAAATAGAAGACTTGGGGCACTCAATAGAAGACTTGGGGCCCTCAATAGAAGACTTAGGACACTCATTAGAAGACGTGGGGCCCTCAATAGAAGACCCAAAGTACTCAATAGAAGACTTGGGGCATTCAATAGAAGACTTAGGACACTCATTAGAAGACTTGGGGCACTCAATAGAAGACTTGGGGCACTCAATGGAAGACTTAAGGCACTCAATAGAAGACTTGGGGCACTCAATAGAAGACTTGGGGCCCTCAATAGAAGACTTGGGGCACTCAATAGAAGACTTGGGGCACTCAATAGAAGACTTGGGGCACTCAATGGAAGACTTAAGGCACTCAATAGAAGACTTGGGGCACTCAATAGAAGACTTGGGGCCCTCAATAGAAGACTTGGGGCACTCAATAGAAGACTTGGGGCACTCAATAGAAGACTTGGGGCACTCAATAGAAGACTTGGGGCATTCAATAGAAGACTTGGGACACTCCATAGAAGACTTGGTGCACTCAATAGAAGACCCGGAGTACTCAATAGAAGACTTGGGGCACTCAATAGAAGACTTGGGCCCCCTTAATAGAAGACTTGGGGCATTCAATAGAAGACTTGGGGCCCTCAATAGAAGACCCAAAGTACTCAATAGAAGACTTGGGGCCCTCAATAGAAGACTTAGGACACTCATTAGAAGACTTGGGGCACTCAATAGAAGACCCAGAGTACTAAATAGAAGACTTGGGGCACTCAATAGAAGACTTGGGGCCCTCAATAGAAGACTTAGGACACTCATTAGAAGACGTGGGGCACTCAATAGAAGACCCAGAGTACTCAATAGAAGACTTGGGGCACTCAATAGAAGACTTGGGGCACTCAATGGAAGACTTAAGGCACTCAATAGAAGACTTGGGGCACTCAATAGAAGACTTGGGGCCCTCAATAGAAGACTTGGGGCACTCAATAGAAGACTTGGAGCACTCAATAGAAGACTTGGGGCACTCAATAGAAGACTTGGGGCATTCAATAGAAGACTTGGGGCACTCAATAGAAGACCCGGAGTACTCAATAGAAGACTTGGGGCACTCAATAGAAGACCCGGAGTACTCAATAGAAGACTTAGGACACTCAATAGAAGACTTGGGACAGTCAAGAGAAGACTTGGGACAGTCAAGAGAAGACTTGGGGTACTCAATAGAAGACTTGGGACACTCCATAGAAGACCCAGAGCACTCCATAGAAGACTTGGTGCACTCAATGGAAAACTCAGGGCACTCAATAGAAGACTTGGGACACTCAATAGAAGACCTGGGGCACTCAATAGAAGACTTGGGACACTCAATAGAAGACTTGGTGCACTCATTAGAAGACTTGAGACACTCAATAGAAGACTTGGGGCACTAAATAGAAGACTTGGGGCACTTAGTAGAAGATTTGAGGGAAGTCATAGAAGACCCCGGGCACTCAGTAGAAGACACAGAAATAGAAGATTCAGTAGAAGACATGGGACAAGCGTTGGGTACCAGGGTCTAACACTCCTGATTTTAACACAAGCTGAATGATGTTATACATCCTTTGGAGGGTAAAATGGTAAAATTGTACATATATACAGTATTATGCAAAAGTTTTAGCCAGGTGTGACCAAATGCTGTAAAGTAAGAATGCTTTCAAAAATATATAATTTAATTGTTTATTTTTATAATTTTACAAAATGCAAAGTCAGTGTACATAATTTGCCTTAAAGGAGTTGTAAAGGAAAAAGTTTTTTTCACCTTAATGCATTTTATGCATTAAGCTGAAAAAACTTCAGAGTATTCCCCCCCCTGGCCCCCTGTTATACTTACCTGACCCCTCGAAAGTCCCGCGCTCTGTCCCGAGATCCTCTTCGCTGCTCAGCCTGGCCACTGATTGGCTGGAGTGGATGGATTGAGAGCAGGGCAGCCATTGGCTGGTGCTGCTGTCAATCACATCCAGTGACACGGTGCGCCGAGGGGCGGGGCCGAGTGATACAGTGAGCGGCTATGGCCTACACATGGACTACACACAATGCGAGCTCTCTCACATGAACGGGGTCCTCATGCGGGGAGGACCAGAGACAGCCGCCGAGGGACCCCAGAAGACGTGGATTGGGGCCACTCTGTGCAAAACGAACTGCACAGTGGAGGTAAGCATAACATGTTTGTTATTTTAAACAAAACATTTTTGTTTTCTTTTAGTGACACTTTAACTGAAACAGAAAAATCTGTGTTGGAGGCTTAAAGCTGGGTGAGGAACAGCCAAACTCTGCTGCTAAGGTGAGGTTGTGGAAGACAGTTTAAAATGACAGGTCATACACCATGGCAAGGCACAGTAGCAAGACACAAGGTAGTAATGCTGCATCAGCAAAGGTCTCTACAAGGCCAAGATTCGAAAGGAGATCAGGGTTCAAGCTCTTTTGAAGAAGCATGAAGCAAAGGGCCCCATTGAGGAACATGAACACAGTGGTCAGCCAAGGAAACCTAATGCAGCGTACATGTATATAACTCTCGGTTTGCCTGGAGTTCAGCTTTTAATCAGGCAAAGAACAATCTAAAAGGAACCCACAGCAAACAGTCAGAATTAGGAGCTGCGGTGGCTCAACGTGATTGGCTCTGCGCTGACAAGCCGTTCACCTCTGCAGCCAAGGGTTCGGATCCCGGTCTCGGCTACATGTGAATTGAGTTTGGTGGTCTCAGCCCGGCTCCCGGTGGGTGTGCTATGCAAGGTACGCCTGTGCTTAGTACGCCCACCCCCCCACCCACACACACAAAAACCATCACACTTGCACGCACACAAAATTGGTTTAAAAACGCACGCACTTTGGCCCTTCGGTCTCCTAAAATAAAGAGAGGTAAAGGACCTACGGGGCTGGCTGGGTGGGCTAGGCCCCCTCACTCCCTCATAGGGGGAGTCCCTCTGCCCCATTGGGGTCCCGTTGGGCTCCCAAGAGGAGCAGGTAGGGTGAGGTGAGTGGGAGGCCCCCCCTCACACCCGCCATTGCCACCAGGGGCATGGAGAAGGATGGCGATTGCCTCTGGGGGGAGGGTCTGCCTACTCCCAACTCCTGCAGTCCGGCTCCTCTCTCTCGAGTTCACGCACAAAAATACCCTTTAAAAAAAAAAAGAACTGATTTATTGTCTCAAAGGGCCTTGATACAGCTACAAAGCCTTTGCATATAGTACATCCACCCACCCCCCCCCTATTTTATTATTACATCAACGCGATCTAACCTCTTGTAACAGCGATCGTATTTATGCATTTGACACCCATAATTACTCGGTGCGCGATGACGTGGCAGATAACAAAGGGTAGACCCCAGATACTTGGCAGATGTTCCAGTCTGATGTTCCCCATGCAGCCGTCATCCTTATCTGCTCCCCGAGTCTAACAGATCACACGGAGGCGGCTTACCTTCTGAATCTCTATCCTTGGAAAAGAAAAAAAAAAGAAGAGGAGTACCGCTGACAGCATCAGCTGCAAAGCACTGGCTGGAATAAACACCCAGGTGACCCCTATCTGTCTTCTGCGATGTTGTGTCACCGCTGATATTAGTTCCAACATGCGTGTGAGAACATGAGATAGGTGAGTGCCTGTCACAGTCACATCTCAGATAGCGGTGACATGAAGAATCCAGGGATGTGAGTAACGAGCAAATCCAGGAAAAAATAATACAGTCAACAAAGACACAAGAGTGAAAGTAGAGCTGTCAGCGGGGAAGAGGATGTGACTGTCCTGTTTACAAAGCCCGTCCTGTCTCCCAGCTTCTCCTATCATTGAAGGGCGTCTTGTCATTTTTCGTATTATGTAACATGCTGTATAGTTAACGACAGTTCTTAAAGTTGGTGTCGTGTATTTGTAGAAGGAGCCAGAGATGACACCCAGGCGCCTCAGAGGTGGGGGTGCCGAAGCTCCAAAGTGCTCCCTTCCCTCCTCCTTGTCTGTGTCCAGAGGCGGAGCGCATGTAGCGGGTGCCGCGCTTCCCTATCCCGCTGGCAACTGACAAGAGCGCATACCTCCCGCTGTCCCCAGATAACGGGTTGGGTACCTAATCTATGAGCCCGGGCCCCTAATCTACATGCAGGGTGCCAGACGCATGAATTTCTATGTGTTTTTTTTTTAAGCACGTGATTAGAGGCTCTAATTGGCTTCACAAAAGGGTGGGCAGTGGGCCCACCCACTTGTGTGAAACTTGTGTGTCCTCCTGCTTCTCCACCCGGCCAATGAGAAGGTGGGTCTTGAGACCCGATTGGCCAAGAGGAGAAGCGACCGTATTGGCCCGGGAGCAGGGGGGGAGGCACCAAGGAAGAGCTGCAGGGGGAAGCATCTGAAGCTGCCCGTGGGCTGGATGGGGTAGGTGCAGGGCTGATGGACAGACGGATGATAGACCAAGTGACGGGGGTTTAACCAACCGACTGAGCAACGAGGGGGGGGGGGGGTCCAGGATCTTCTTCTATCTAAAGCGGCAGCAGTGCCAAATTGCAAAAGTGCTCTGGTCAGGAAGGGGGGTAAAATCTGAAGTGGTTAAGGGAAAATTCCTTTACACAGTGAACAGCCAATTTCTCTTCAGTAAATCACCCCCACAGCGTGCCGGCATTATCTTTCATTGTTTATCTCGCCCTTTTTATATTCGGTGGAGAATATATTTATCTGAAATCTATGACACGTTTATCGTTTTATGTAACACCATCTGGCTCGCTATTCATTCGCTCAGCCAGAATAAAAATAAAGGTTCGCCGGACAAAAGAAACCCGTCATGTCGCCATTAATTTAACAAGCAGGTCGTTCTCCTTTCTGGCCGGTGGATCGGCGTCTAAACGATCAGCTTGGGAAGGTCACTTGTTAACCTCTAAGTGAGGAGACATCGGGTCACAAAGTCTTCAATGCGGAAACTCATTGTCACCGCCGAGCCTGGAAGTTCCGACCGTGTGAACCAACAATTTGTTCCGCGTCGATATAAATGAGAATTAGGGACGCGCTTAGGCCGGGGGCCGGCGTTCTGTCATAGCGAGGGGAAATGTACGGAGCTATTTTTTTTTCAGAGAATATTGCCGCTCATTTCAGACACCCGACTCTTTGTCTGGTAAGTAGTTGTTTTAGAACTATGATCTGTTCAGGTAGACCGTATAATTCTCCACTACTAGAGATCATTAAAATATTATTATTATTGGGAACAGAAACGTAATTGAATGGGTTAGCAATACATACAGGCAACACAATCCTGGCCCAGAGCATATTGGAGGTCTTAAAGGGAGGGTGTACAGGGGGCAGACTGAAGGTCTTAGAGGTAGGGTGCACAGGGGGCAGACTGGATGTCTTAGAGGTAGGGTGCCCAGTGGTGGAATTAGAGGTAGGGTGCTCATGGGGCAGATTGGAGGTCCTAGAGGTAGGGTGCACAGGGGGCAGAATGGAGGTCTTAGAGGTAGGGTGCACTGGGGGCAGAGTGGAGGTCTTATAGGTAGGGTGCACAGGGGGCAGACTGGAGGTCTTAGAGGTAGGGTGCACAGGGGGCAGATTGGAGGTCTTAGAGGTAGGGTGCTCATGGGGCAGATTGGAGGTCCTAGAGGTAGGGTGCACAGGGGGCAGAATGGAGGTCCTAGAGGTAGGGTGCACAGGGGGCAGAATGGAGGTCTTAGAGGTAGGGTTCACAGGGGGCAGACTGGAGGTCTTAGAGGTAGGGTGCACAGGGGGCAGACTGGAGGTCTTAGAGGTAGGGTGCACAGGGGGCAGACTGGAGGTCTTAGAGGTAGGGTGCACAGGGGGCAGATTGGAGGTCTTAGAGGTAGGGTGCACAGGGGGCAGATTGGAGGTAGGTTGCACAGGGGGAAGACTGGAGGTCTTAGAGGTAGGGTGCACAGGGGGCAGACTGGAGGTCTTAGAGGTAGGGTGCACAGGGGGCAGATTGGAGGTCTTAGAGGTAGGGTGCACAGGGGGCAGACTGGAGGTCTTAGAGGTAGGGTGCACAGAGGGCAGATTGGAGGTAGGGTGCACAGGGGGAAGACTGGAGGTCTTAGAGGTAGGGTGCACAGGGGGCAGATTGGAGGTCTTAGAGGTAGGGTGCACAGGGGGCAGACTGGAGGTCTTAGAGGTAGGGTGCACATGGTGCAGATTGGAGGTCTTAGAGGTAGGGTGCACGGGGGGCAGATTGGAGGTAGGTTGCACAGGGGGAAGACTGGAGGTCTTAGAGGTAGGGTGCAAAGGGGGCAGACTGGAGGTCTTAGAGGTAGGGTGCACATGGTGCAGATTGGAGGTCTTAGAGGTAGGGTGCACAGGGGGCAGATTGGAGGTAGGTTGCACAGGGGGAAGACTGGAGGTCTTAGAGGTAGGGTGCACAGGGGGCAGACTGGAGGTCTTAGAGGTAGGGTGCACAGGGAGCAGATTGGAGATCTTAGAGGTAGGGTGCACAGGGGGCAGACTGGAGGTCTTAGAGGTAGGGTGCACAGGGGGCAGATTTGAGGTAAGGTGCACAGGGGGAAGAGTGGAGGTCTTAGAGGTAGGGTGCACAGGGGGCAGACTGGAGGTCTTAGAGGTAGGGTGCACAGGGGGCAGATTGGAGGTCTTAGAGGTAGGGTGCACAGGGGGCAGACTGGAGGTCTTAGAGGTAGGGTGCACAGGGAGCAGATTGGAGGTCTTAGAGGTAAGGTGCACAGGGGGCAGATTGGAGGTAGGGTGCACAGGGGGCAGATTGGAGGTCTTAGAGGTAGGGTGCACAGGGGGCAGATTGGAGGTCTTAGAGGTAGGGTGCACAGGGGGAAGAGTGGAGGTCTTAGAGGTAAGGTGCAAAGGGGGCAGATTGGAGGTCTTAGAGGTAGTGTGCACAGGGGGCAGATTGGAGGTAGGGTGCACAGGGGGAAGAGTGGAGGTCTTAGAGGTAAGGTGCAAAGGGGGCAGATTGGAGGTCTTCTTTTTATTACAGTAAAGCGGTTGTAAAGGAAAAAATGTTTTTCCTTTAAAATAACAAACATGTTATACTTACCTCCACTGTGCAGTTCGTTTTGCACAGAGTGGCCCCCGATCCACGTCTTCTGGGGACCCTTGGCGGCCAATGACTGCGCTGCTCTCAATCCATCCCCTCTAGCCAATCAGCGGCCAGGCTGAGTGGCGAAGAAGATATCGGGACCGTGCGGGACTTTCGGCGGGTCAGGTAAGTAAAACGGGGGCCAGGGGGGGGGGTGGCGTCAACACCAGATGTTATTTCACCTTAATGCATAGATTGCCCATGCCTGAAGCTGTAATAGGCGCGGCCCCATTGTCTGCATCACAACGAGTTACTCCGGAACATTCAGGATATAGATATTCCATTCACTGACACCGTTTCTATAAATAATTCTCCAACAACGCAGCACGCCGCCGCCGCCGCTGGTGGTTATTTATTTTGCTTTTCATTGGTTGCCAATAACAACCCAGAGAAATTCTACACATAATAGAAGAAGAATAATATTGTATTCTGCATGGAACCAGAGAGGGATAGACAGATTATCAATCGATAGACAGAGAGTGAGGCCCCGTACACACGACCGAGCTTCTCGGCAGAATCCAGCGAGAAGCTCGCTGGGAGACATATTCTGGCGAGAAGCTCGATCGTGTGTACACTTCCGTCGAGCCAAAAAAGAGAGTAAGGCTCTCTTTTTCCTCGTTGTTCAATGAGGACTTTGGCTCGACAAGCTTTTCCGACCGCTCATCGGGAACCTCGGCGGGCGGAACGATGGGTTTAGCCCGACGAGGTTCTCAGACGTGTGCACGCGGCCTTAGAGAGAGAGAGAAGGAGAGAGGGACAGACAGACAGACAGACAGACAGACAGACAGACAGACAGACAGACAGATAGATAGATAGATAGATAGATAGATAGATAGATAGATAGATAGATAGATAGATAGATAGATAGATAGATAGATAGATAGATAGATAGAAAGAGAGATAGATAGACAGACAGACAGACAGACAGACAGATAGATAGATAGATAGATAGATAGATAGATAGATAGATAGATAGATAGATAGATAGATAGATAGATAGATAGATAGATAGACAGACAGACAGACAGACAGACAGACAGACAGATAGATAGATAGATAGATAGATAGATAGATAGATAGATAGATAGATAGATAGATAGATAGAAAGAGAGATAGATAGACAGACAGACAGACAGACAGACAGACAGATAGATAGATAGATAGATAGATAGATAGATAGATAGATAGATAGATAGATAGATAGATAGATAGATAGATAGAGAAATAGATTGATAGATAGAAATAGATAGATAGACAGACAGACAGACAGACAGACAGATAGATAGATAGACAGACAGACAGACAGACAGACAGACAGACAGACAGACAGACAGATAGATAGATAGATAGATAGATAGATAGATAGATAGATAGATAGATAGATAGATAGATAGATAGATAGAGAAATAGATAGATAGATAGACAGACAGACAGACAGACAGACAGACAGATAGATAGATAGATAGATAGATAGATAGATAGATAGATAGATAGATAGATAGATAGATAGATAGATAGATAGAGAAATAGATCGATAGATAGAAATAGATAGATAGACAGACAGACAGACAGACAGATAGATAGATAGATAGACAGACAGACAGACAGACAGACAGACAGACAGATAGATAGATAGATAGATAGATAGATAGATAGATAGATAGATAGATAGATAGATAGATAGATAGATAGATAGATAGATAGAGAAATAGATAGATAGATAGACAGACAGACAGACAGACAGACAGATAGATAGATAGATAGACAGATAGATAGATAGATCGATAGATAGAGAAATAGATAGATAGATAGACAGACAGACAGACAGATAGATAGATAGATAGATAGATAGATAGATAGATAGATAGATAGATAGATAGATAGATAGACAGACAGACAGACAGATAGATAGAGAGACAGACAGACAGACGATGGGTTCAGCCCGACGAGGTTCTCGGACGTGTGTACGCGGCCTTAGAGAGAGAGAGAGAGAAGGAGAGAGGGACAGACAGACAGACAGACAGATAGATAGATAGATAGATAGATAGATAGATAGATAGATAGATAGACAGACAGACAGACAGACAGATAGAAAGACAGACAGACAGACATATGTGCAGCTGTGGGGCGGAAAATTTTCTGCTGGTAACTCATTGGCTCAGCAATGACAACTAACTTCCCCCAGCTCATCCCTAATACAAAGTAACATTGTTTATAAACGTTGATCAGACGGGAGATAGAGAGATACAAAGTAACATTGTTTATAAACATTGATCAGACGGGAGATGGAGATACAAAGTAACATTGTTTATAAAAATTGATCAGACGGGAGATGGAGATACAAAGTAACATTGTTTATAAACATTGATCAGACGGGAGATGGAGATACAAAGTAACATTGTTTATAAACATTGATCAGACGGGAGATGGAGAGATACAAAGTAACATTGTTTATAAACATTGATCAGACGGGAGATAGAGAGGTACAAAGTAACATTGTTTATAAACATTGATCAGACGGGAGATGGAGATACAAAGTAACATTGTTTATAAACATTGATCAGACAGGAGATGGAGATACAAAGTAACATTGTTTATAAACATTGATCAGACAGGAGATAGAGAGATACAAAGTAACATTGTTTATAAACATTGATCAGACGGGAGATAGAGAGATACAAAGTAACATTGTTTATAAACATTGATCAGACGGGAGATAGAGATACAAAGTAACATTGTTTATAAACATTGATCAGATGGGAGATGGAGAGATACAAAGTAACATTGTTTATAAACATTGATCAGACGGGAGATAGAGAGATACAAAGTAACATTGTTTATAAACATTGATCAGACGGGAGATAGAGAGATACAAAGTAACATTGTTTATAAAGATTAATCAGAGGGGAGATAGAGATACAAAGTAACATTGTTTATAAACATTGATCAGACGGGAGATGGAGAGATACAAAGTAACATTGTTTATAAACATTGATCAGACGGGAGATAGAGATACAAAGTAACATTGTTTATAGACATTGATCAGACGGGAGATGGAGAGATACAAAGTAACATTGTTTATAAACATTGATCAGAGGGGAGATAGAGAGATACAAAGTAACATTGTTTATAAACATTGATCAGGCGGGAGATGGAGAGATACAAAGTAACATTGTTTATAAACATTGATCAGATGGGAGATAGAGAGATACAAAGTAACATTGTTTATAAACATTGATCAGATGGGAGATGGAGAGATACAAAGTAACATTGTTTATAAACATTGATCAGATGGGAGATAGAGAGATACAAAGTAACATTGTTTATAAACATTGATCAGACGTAACATTGGATAAACATTGATAGAGAGATAGAGAGATACAAAGTAACATTGTTTATAAACATTGATCAGACGGGAGATGGAGAGATACAAAGTAACATTGTTTATAAACATTGATCAGACGGGAGATGGAGAGATACAAAGTAACATTGTTTATAAACATTGATCAGACGGGAGATGGAGAGATACAAAGTAACATTGTTTATAAACATTGATCAGACGGGAGATGGAGAGATACAAAGTAACATTGTTTATAAACATTGATCAGAGGGGAGATAGAGAGATACAAAGTAACATTGTTTATAAACATTGATCAGACGGGAGATAGAGAGATACAAAGTAACATTGTTTATAAACATTGATCAGACAGGAGATGGAGATACAAAGTAACATTGTTTATAAACATTGATCAGACGGGAGATGGAGAGATACAAAGTAACATTGTTTATA
The DNA here is from genome assembly GCA_029574335.1 of Rana kukunoris. Lineage (NCBI taxonomy): Eukaryota > Metazoa > Chordata > Amphibia > Anura > Ranidae > Rana > Rana kukunoris. The sequence goes on along the minus strand of CM056058.1, from coordinate 161,269,259 downwards.
AACATTGATCAGACGGGAGATGGAGAGATACAAAGTAACATTGTTTATAAACATTGATCAGACGGGAGATAGAGAGATACAAAGTAACATTGTTTATAAACATTGATCAGACAGGAGATGGAGATACAAAGTAACATTGTTTATAAACATTGATCAGACGGGAGATGGAGAGATACAAAGTAACATTGTTTATAAACATTGATCAGACGGGAGATGGAGATACAAAGTAACATTGTTTATAAACATTGATCAGACAGGAGATGGAGATACAAAGTAACATTGTTTATAAACATTGATCAGACAGGAGATAGAGAGATACAAAGTAACATTAATTATAAACATCATAATTATCATTCTCCTGATTGACTGTTTTGTTTATTTCTAATTTCACAACTATTAATATACTGTATAAACATTTTGCAAATTCTTTTATTCTTTTGTTCAATTTTATAGTATCATATTAAAAACAAAAAGGACAACAAATATATATATATGTTTTTCCATTTCTAAACACCTTACCAAAGGTTTGTATCAGATTCATAAGTTAATTGTCATTTTAAACAGGATATATTATAGAATAAAATGTATACTGTATTATAATGTACACTAATTTGAATATTTGTTTATATATTTTATATATAATATATACTAATTTTAATATTTTTTTCATAAAATATATAATATATATATATATAAACAAATATTAAAATTAGTATTATATATATATATATATATATATATATATATATATATATATATATATATACATATATTACACTATATATTATATAGAAAAAATAAATAAAATCTTTGTCTATGGAATGCATTAAAAAAGATAAAAAAAAAAAATGTTTGCAAGATAATATCACCAAATAACTTGTTTATACTACTCCTTTTTTTTTCCAGTTTTTATTCTAATTAATAATAAATAAATAGAACTATAGTGGAAATGAAAGCTCGCTCTGCTCCATAAGGGGTGCACAGGGAGAGCTGAACTGGATAATCCCCCCCCCCCCGCATCTTTTTCTGCGAGTTTGGTCATATTTACGTAATAGAAGAAATAAAAACCTAGCGCCCCCCCCCCCCCCTCCATGGTACAAATGGTGGAAATCCGTGTAGAAATGTTGCGTTTCTCTCTTGTAAGCTGACAATATGAATTGTAATGCGTATGTCTCCCTCAGACGCTGTGCGCCATTCCTGGTGTAATGAGCGGCGGCAGGACGCGGCTTCCCTTCCATTGTTCCTTCAATCACTGAGCTATTGACTTTCCCCAGAACCATTATAGAAAATCACCCCCGGGGGCAATTGTGATTACACGTGTGATATCAGTAGAACCCCCTCCATTAATTACAATTACTGGAGATTTCTTTTTCTTGAGGCGCCAAGTGAACGAAGCTAACATCTATTAATCTGCATTACTTGTTATTGTTTCAATAAAGTGCCGCAGTTCTTCATCGTTTTATTATGAAATGTGGGAGATGAAACCTCTGTTAGGATCTAATTGCTTTTCCAATAGAGAAAAGTGGAGCTGGAGACGGAGAGCTGGGAGGAGCCAAACTGTCTTGGGTTTGGTTCAGACTCGGGTTCCGTGAACCGCCAACTTTGGAGGCCGAACCCAAACACCGTCGTCATCAATGGGGACCAAATCTGTCAGAAAATGCTTCTGTCTTTGGCCGATAGGCAAGGAGGTGTAAAAACAACAGGGAAGGAGGAGAGAATCCCCGGAGCCGCACATCCACAGAGTAATCGGGGATCCCCATGACTACGCTCCGAAACACGTTGGTGGCAGGACCGATCCTAGGGTCACAGGCGCCTGGGTGCAGAAATATTTCTGGCACCCCCCACATGGGCGTCGTCATTTTACTAACTCCTCCCCTTTACACATGTTTCTATGGCAACGGCTCAACCACAGAGATGCTCCCCCACAAAGTCTTTATTACCCCGGGATCCTTACATGATCTCTTAACAATAAACAAAATACAGAAGGAGAAGCAGAGTACTTTATTGGGACCTGGAGGGGGGCCTCTGTGATGGACACAGAGAGGGCTTCTGCTAGATGTTCGGCACCCCCACCACTGCAGGCGCCTGGGTGCAATGCACCCTGTGCACCCTGCCTAGGATCGGCCCTGGTTGGTTGCCTCTCTTATCACCATAAAGCTCCATTATACGGGACCAGGGATTCTCTCCTCCTTTCCTTCAGTGACTACAAGAGCTGGGCCGCTACTGCTAGGAAGATAAAATCGGTCACTGTTTCCATTTCTTCTCCTTCTATTTGCCAAGGAGTGATGGGAACGGTTGCCACGATCTTAGTGTAGCACCACCCCCGTAGGAGCTGCTGGTTAGTTTTGGGTCTTGCACGTTACCTCAACATTCGTCGTCTACGGGAAGAAAGTCTGAAAGAACTCCAATGTCCACACAAGATGTAAAACCTCTAGCTGTCGGGTTTTATTCTTTTGCTCCAGACTTGTGAGGAAGGTAGAAGGATGAAGGGGGGAGGGAAGGATCAGGTACGCGGTACAGATCACTGGGGAAAAAACAGTATACGGTCATTACACGGTCCTCTGCCACAGGACCAGGTAACCACCCACACTTTTCAACATTCAAAGAGGTAAATTGGCCAGGATGCCTCCTCCAATTGGATCCCCAATCGTTCGGCTTCTTCCTGCAGAGAAGACAGCACAGGACCACCCCTGGACCAGTAGGCCCCCCAGAAACTTCTGGGCCTACTCTCAGTAACGGAGCCTCGGGCCAGCAGGCCCCAAGATCAAAAGGTTGCTAACATATCACCGAGGCCAGGAGGGCCCTCAGGTCAGGTTCGAAAGACCCCCGCCAGAAGAATGTCTGTCCCTTAAGTACCCCTCCCCAGAATGCACAGCGGCGGTGACCACGCCACTGAGCTGCTTCTGGGCAAGAGACAACCAATACACCCAGCCCATTGCAGTTCCAACCCTGACCCCTGGTGACAGCGACGACCGCAGTCACGTGGAAGATGTGCAACGCGGCCAAGCTGGAACAGAGACCCATAATTTGGCATAAACTTCTGAGCCAATCTACAGCTCAGATAACTAAATTTACAAATGGCGCCTACTCAACAGGAGCAGGGCGCTACAATGGTTTCTGACAACAGGTGAGGTGGTGGTCTGATATTCCATTTCTTTCAGTATTTGCCACATCTTGTTGTGATCCACACAACCATATTGGGTGATGTAACGGGAGGGCCCTTGGACCCCAGAAGCTCTTAGAAAGCAGGAGCCAGAAAATAATGGACATTCAGAATATATCTTGGTTCCACCCCCTACTCACCTCCGAACACCATTCTTTGGTTCCACCCCCTACCCACCTCCGAGCACCATTTCTTGGTTCCACTCCCTACCCACATCCGAGCACCATTCTTTGGTTCCACCCCTACCCACCTCCAAGCACCATTCCTTGGTTCCACTCCCTACCTACCTCCAAGCACCATTCCTTGGTTCCACTCCCTACCCACCTCTGAGCCCCATTCCTTGGTTCCACCCCCTAACCACCTCTCAGTAATGGTTACAGAACCAAGTATCAATTTGTGGTGCTAAGTAATTTGTATATGATAGGAAGTAAAATAGATCCCCTGTAACAATAGACTCTGAACAGCTAGCAACAATAGACCCCTCCCTCAACACTTGATGTCTCCCAGCAACAATTGTCTCCCAGTAGCATAAGAGCCCCCACCAACAACAATAGATCCCGCACCAGCGACAACTTGCCTCCCCAGCAACAATAGACCCTCCCCCTGTAAAAAGAGATCCCCTCCAGCAACAATAGATCCCCCTGCTGCCCGCATTAATAGACCCTCCAGTCCTTGCCATTACATACATTTAGAGCTGGAGGTGCCAGAACTGCGTTCCCCCGTGTTTCTGCTGAAAAAAAGCCATGCCCCTTATAGACTGATCCGCTTTTGGCCTCTACATTACAGCGTGGACGTTTTTCTCACCTTTTTATTGTTTGCATTGATAGCCCCTTCCCTTTTCGCACATGGCCATCAAGATTTGAACAAAGGAGCGCTCCGGTTCTGTTTTACATAAAAAAAGAAGTCTCTGAAATCCTGAGCTCGTTTCCAGTAGGGCAGGCAATCCATCTCTAAAAAGAGAGACCTCTCCGGCTTTTATAAACTTTTTAATGGAATATATAAAAGTGAGGTAGCAAGTCTGCTAAAGTCCGGGGCAGACGAGGTGTAATCAATCATCGGTGTCAGCAGAAGATATGCAGTAATTCGATGATATCTGGGATGTTCGCCGCGGTTATTTGCAATTCTGAAGTGAATATAAAACTTGAAGGAAATTAGCGAGACAGAACAACAAAGGAGAGAGAAGGCACAACGGCTTTCGGAGACTGTTGGGGATATTTCTGGGTTTCTGTCGCAGGAATAAACATGAATCGAATTGCTGGAGAGAAAAAGATAAAAGCATAAAAGTTCCTAATTTACTTGTCAAAGGAAATTCTTAGCCTCCTTAGTGTTACTCTGGCTCAGAATTCTCCATAAAAACAGTGTCAGTGTTACTCGAGGTGCTCATTGTTACATAGGACCCTGCGCCGGGATAGCGCTCTGTATAAATAAATGACATAGTGGAGGGAATGGGATCTGCTCTGAGCACTTCTGGGTACGCGGCTGTCGGATTCTGGTGGTAGTGCCGGCAGGCCCGTCGCTACAGGACAGGCAAAGCAAACAATTGCTTGGGGCCCCCGAGCTGGCCTGGGGCCCCCAACTTCCCCTTTCCAGGCTGTAGTGTAGCCAAGGTCCTCTTCTTTCCTCCTGTCAGTCCGGCCGAGTACCGCGCGGTACAGGAGATTCAGTGTCCTGTTCACGGCCGGACTGACAGGAAGTGCACGTGTAGCAGCAGCAGCAGCAGAGAGAAAGCAGCAGCACTCACCGCTGACTCGGAGTCCTCCCTCCGACCTCCAGTCAGTGACCTTTCGGCGGAGTCAGCGCGGCGGGCGGCGGCATTCTGCCATGCCAGACCAGTGCCTTAGATCCACGGCTCAGATCAGCCAGCTGTTCCCTTCCCGAGGACCTCTGCTGCAGCCCAGGGCCGCAAATTTCCTACGCGACCTCCTCCAGGCTCCTCCTCCTCCCGCCCGAGCGGCCCGGCCGACTGCCTGCCTGGACCAGGGAACCAGGAAGAGAGGCTGAAGTTTGCCCCACCAGACCAGACTGAGTGACAGAGAGTCCAATTAAAAAGGTGAGCAAAACAAATGAAAAACAGTAGCGGCAATTGATGGGCACACTGGCAGCATTTGGTGGGGGACTGTAGCGAGAATTGATTGGCACACTGGCAGCATCTGATGGGGCACAGTAGCGACAATTGATGGGCACACTGGCAGCATTTGATGGGGCACTGTAGCAAGAATTGATTGGCACACTGGCAGCATCTGATGGGGCACAGTAGCGACAATTGATGGGCACACTGGCAGCATTTGATGGGGCACAGTAGCGAGAATTGATTGGCACACTGGCAGCATCTGATGGGGCACAGTAGCGACAATTGATGGGCACACTGACAGCATTTGATGGGGCACAGTAGCGAGAATTGATTGGCACACTGGCAGCATCTGATGGGGCACAGTAGCTTCAATTGGTGGGCACACTGGTAGCATCTGATGGGGCACAATAGCGACAATTGGTGGGCACACTGGTAGCATCTGATGGGGCACAATAGCGACAATTGGTGGGCACGCTAACAGCATTTGATGGGGCACAGTAGCGACAATTGATGGGCACACTGGCACACGGGGGGGGGGGCCTCCATGACCATTTTGCTTGGGGCCCCCCTAATTCCTTCAAACGGCCCTGAGTGCCGGGGAGACATCAGGGGTCTCATAGACCTTATGGGAAAAGGAGAAGTGGAATCCAGGTCAGATCCTCTTTAATTTCTCAGGGGTATCATCCTAAAGAGTTATAAAGTAATAACCCCCACCATCTATTAGGGACTTCGAATATAAACCCAGAGTGCCCAACCTGGGAATCGCTCTCCCAAGAGGGTTGGTAACCTTGCGGGCGCGGTCCCATGTTCTGTATCCAGCATCCATAGCCGCCGACTACAGGACTTGGCCCCACCCCCAGGCCCTCGCATCATTGGAGTTGATTGATAGCAGCGTGAGCCAATGGCTGCGCTGCTATCAATCTATCCAATAATGGCGGGCCGAGAATGATCAAGAAGCAAGCGCGTACTCGAAGCGGGACTTTCGAGGGTGGCGATCTAAAATTTGTCCACAGGACTGCAAGTCTGCCCGACCCATGGGCACGCTCCTGTAGTGTGCTGCGAGCGCAAGAGGTGGCCACCCCCCTGCAACGGAACCTGTGCGAACTGAGGTACAATGACGACCTTTAACTGCGGTGGGCGGTCGTTAAGCCAATACTTGGCTCAATACTCTCATAGAAGTGTTACTTTATCTTGTATCCTTATCATTACTGCTTTTGCTTTGATACTCCTGAGCAGACCCCACTCTCCTTATTAGGGGTAGTAGTTTAGGATGTTTTTTTGTTTTCAGTTTTTGTTTTTGTTTTTTGTAATTTTGTGAACTGAGACCACTTGGTCTTGCCCCTGCGATGGCCACTGTCAGGGCCGTCATCAGGGAGGGGGGTACAGGCAGTACACTTGTTAGGGGCCCAGAGGTCCCCAGGGGCCCGGATGGCAACCCCCCCTTTTTAAAAAAAGTTTTTTTTATAAAATAAAATAAAACATTTTAATTTATTTTTATTTTTGCTTTTATTAAAGGGACCAGAGGTCCCTAGAATGGCAAGAAAGAAAGAAAAAATTTTTTTTTTTAAATTTACATTTTTTTTATAAAATAAAAGGGGGGGGGCTTTTTTTTATAAAAAAAAATGTAAATTTAAAAAAAAAAAAAATTCTTTCTTTTTTCTTTTTATTAAAGGGCCTAGAGATCCCCAGGGGCCTGGAGGTCCCCCGAGTGCCAGATGGCTGGCGACCCCCTTTTTTTTTTTACATTTTTTATATATATATATATATTTTTTTATTTATTTTTTCTTGTAAGGGGCCCAGAGATCCCAGAGCAACCTCCTCAAATTGACCCCAATTCGCGGCGGCAGCACCCCCGCTTCTCAATTTTCTCATTTAGCGGTGGCACCCTCCGCTTCTCAATTTGCGGCAGTCCTCCGGCTCCTCAATTTGAGGCGGGACCCCCCCCCACCGGTTCTCTGCTCCAGGGGGCCCATACCTGAAGCTGTGTAAGGGGCCCCATAATTCCTAATGGTGGCCCTGGCCACTGTTGTATGTGTAATGCACCAAGATAAACAATAAAAAAAATGTAAAGACAGGTGTCCCAATACTTTTGGAAATATAGGCCTGGATTCACAAAACAACTTACGTCGACGTATCTCGAGATGCGCCGCGTAAGTGTAAAGATGCGCCGTCGCATCTATGCGCTGTACCCACAGAACTAAGATACGCCTGAAAATACGCTTCTTCCGAGCGACGTAACTTTCCTACGCCGGGCGTATCGTGGGCGCATTTTTACGCTGGACGCATTTAGTGTTCCCATTTTAAATATGCAAATGAGTAAAATACGCCGATTCACGAACGTACTTGCGTCCGGCGCATGTTTTAAGCGATTTATGTAAGAGTTGCGTCCGGCGTAAAGTTATTCCTCATATAGGAGGCGCAACTCGTGCAAAGGTATGGACCAGGGAACGAACGCCGTCGTATGTTACGTCGTTTACGTAGTACGTGAATAGGGCTGGGCGTAGGTTACGTTCACGTCGTAGGCAGTGTTTCGACGTATCTTAGGCAGTTATTTCGACGTGACTGTGAGCACGCGCACTGGGATGCGTCCAAGATACGACGCATGCGCCGTTCGTTTTTTCGTACTTGTCTGAAGCTCAGCCCATCATTTGCATGGGGTCACGCTTCATTTAAATGTTTCGCGCCCACTTCCAGCCCACTTCCACTTACGCTGACTTACGCCTAGGAATATACGCTACGCTGGCACAGAGTTGGGAGCATTTGTTTTGTGAATTCCGTGCTTCCCTCTCCGTGCTGCGCGGGCGTAGCGTAAAAAAGATACGCTACGGCGGCATAAATATGCGCCGATGTACGTGAATGCGGCCCATAGGGCCAGATTCTCATATATTTGCGGCGGCGTAGCGTAAGCCATTTACACTACGCCGCCGCTGCGTGCTAGAGCAAGTGCTTTATTCTCAAAGCACTTGCTCCGTAGTTTTCGCCGGCGTCTCGTAAATCGCCAAGCGTAAACCCGCGCAATTCAAATGGGGCGGCTTGTATTTAAATTAAGCGCGCCCCCGCGTCGCACGAACTGCGCATGCGCCGGCCGGGGAAAAAGCCCAGTGCGCATGCTCCAGCTCACGTCGGGAAGCGTCGTTGAAACCGACGTCAAAACGACGTGAGCGTCATTTACGCAAGTCCCTATTCGCGAACGAGTTAGTAAAACGACGTAAGCGACGGAAAAACCCGACGCTGACCCGACGCCATACTTAACATGGCGTCCGACGGGACACGACGGCATCCGACGGGACCTCGTAAGGTTACTCCACATAGAAGCTGGGGTAACCTTACGAGTTCGTAAACGACGTACGCGACGACGGGGCGGCGTAAAAGCGATCGAGAATCGGCGTACTACTTCATTTGCATATGCAAATGAAAAAACAACGTAAAGGCCACCTAGTGGCCGGAGTTGTCATTACATCTACGATCCGAAAGTGTAATTGTATTACACTTGTCGGATGTAGAAGCGTATCTATGCAAAAGTGATGCTAAGCATCACACGCATAGATACGAGTCCAAAAAAAAGGCGATACGACGGGGTATCTGAGATACTCCGTCGTAACGCCTCTGAGAATCTGGCCCATAGTGGTTTTTTTTCCCTTTATTTTCACGCGGAGATCCTGCTCGTAACACTCATCTTGTTCTCGGGTGACGCTGCGATTTTTTTTGTCCTTGTTATTGTTTTCATAACAATTGGTGTTTCTGCTAACAGAGGAAGACGATGCCCTTCGCATAAATAAATCTCTTCGGATTGTTCCAGAACACAATGTAGCGGGTTGGTGACCATATGTGCTGATTATTTTCTGTTTACAAACACCGGCCCGGCATATGTTTCTGTTTGTTTGCCTTTAGTTCCGTGTTTTTGATCGTCACTTCCAGACAAACGCTGATATCTAATTATGATACAATATTTTTTTTTTTTTTTTTTTACGCCTACAGTCATAACGATTCCTCGTCGAAATTCTCTACAAAACCAAATTGAAGCCGAAAGATCCAGACTGCCATTTGGTGAGCGGAAAAAAACATCATTTTAGATTTTGTTGGACGTGTTATTTTATTTCTCAGCACAGAAAAGTAGCCTTTAAAAACTATCATTTCACACGACAATGGTAATATGAATCGGTGTAGGAAAATACTGTGATTTTCAAATAACAGCGGAAAACGGCGGCACCGCAAGTGTAGAACCAACGGGATATGTAAACAATTTAATAAATGAGCCCAAAGTACTGGATATGAAATCACAATGGTGCAACAATTTTATTGTAGGCTAGAAGCTCGATGGTGCCGCTTGTAAATTTGCCGCTTTTAGAGATGTGTTTATATTTCTTTCCTTAAAGACTTCAAAACATTGTTTAAATGTCTTCATGTCCAGAAACACGTCTTTTTTTGAGGGCTTCAAATCTGTATAGCCAACAGAGGCCATGGCCTAGAGTAGTGGTTCTCAATCACAGGGCCTTAGCCTACAGTAGGGCCACAGCCTCTGGGCTACAAGTCAACTGAAGTTCTCCTAATCTCCCACAGTGCCTCTGAGTTCCCATAATGTTTTTCAACCTTCCACAGTACAACCAAGCCTCCCATAGTGCCCCCCAAAGTACAGCCAAGCCTCCCATAGTGCCCCCCAACCAACCACAGTACAACCAAGCCTCCCATAGTGCCCCCCAAACCTCCCAAAGTACAGCCAAGCCTCCCATAGTGCCCCCCAACCAACCACAGTACAACCAAGCCTCCCAAAGTGCCCCCCCAACCAACCACAGTACAACCAAGCCTCCCATAGTGCCCCCAAACCTCCCAAAGTACAGACAAGCCTCCCATAGTGCCCCCCAACCAACCACAGTACAACCAAGCCTCCCAAAGTGCCCCCCAACCTCCCACAGTACAACCAAGCCTCCCAAAGTGCCCCCCCAACCAACCACAGTACAACCAAGCCTCCCATAGTGCCCCCCAACCTCCTACAGTACAACCAATCTTCCCCCCAACCCTCCATAGTGGACCACAGTGAATCACAGCCACTACAGTGCCTTCCAACCCTTCGCAGTGCTCTCCAACCTCCCACAGTACAACCAAGCTAACAAATTGTGCCCCCCAATCCTCCATAGTGGAACACAGTGCACCTCAACTACCACATTGGCTGCCAGTTAAAGACAGAATTGCTTTTAAAGCTCTCTGTCTTACGCATAGATGTGTCTATGGGAATGCCCCCCTTTATTTATGCGAAATAATAAAAGCGCATAATCCCAATCGTGTTTTGCGATCCACGAATCAGAACCTGCTCCAGGTTCCGAAAGCCAACTTCAAGTTCAAAGGAGAAAGAAGATTCGCGATCCAGGGTCCCAGACTATGGAACGCTTTACCAACCAACATCCGATTGGAGGAGAACCACCTAGCATTTAGGAAAAAGGTCAAGACTTTTCTCTTTTGATATCAAAGGAGACAGGAACAACAAGCGCCCAGAGGCGATTCAGTTCGCATGTGCCGCGCTATACAAGTTTTCATTCATTCATTCATTCACAGTGCCTTCTAACCCTTTGCAGTGCTCGCCAACCTCCCACAGTACAACCAAGCCTCCAATAGTGCCCCCAACCTCCCACAGAACAACCAAGCCTCCCATAGTGCCCCCAACCTCCCACAGTACAACCAAGCCTCCCATAGTGCCCCCCAACATCCCACAGAACAACCAAGCCTCCCATAGTGCCCCCCAACCTCCCACAGTAAAACCAATCTTCACCCCAACCCTCCACAGTGGACCACAGTGCATCACAGCCGCTACAGTGCCTCTCAACCTCCTGCAGTGCTCTCCAACCTCCCACAGTACAACCAAGCCTCCCATAGTGCCCCCCAACCTCCCGCAGTACTACCAAGCCTCCCATAGTGCCCCCCAACCTCCCACAGTACAACCAAACCTCCGATAGTACTTTCTAACCTCCCACAGTACAACCAATCTTCCCCCCAACCTTCCATAGTGGATCACGGTGCATCACAGCCACTACAGTGCCTCTCAACCTCCTGCAGGGCTCTCTAACCTCCCAACGTACAACCAAGCCTCTCATAGTGCCCTCCAACCTTCCACAGTGGACCACAGTGCACCTCAGCTACCACTGTGCCTCCCTACCTCCCACAGTACAACCAAGCCTGCCATAGTGACCCCAACCCTCCATAGCAGGACACAGTACACATCAACCACCACAGTGCCTCCCAACCCTTCACAGTGCTCTTCAACCTTACACAGTACAACCAAGCCTCCCATAGCGCCCTCCAACCTTCCACAGTGGACCAGAGTGCACCTCAGCTACCACAGGGTCTCCCAACCTCCCACAGTACAACAAAGCCTTCCATAGTGACCCCAACCCTCCATAGCAGGACACAGTGTACCTCAACCACCACAGTGCCCTCCAACCCCCTGCAGTGCTCTCCAACCTTACACAGTACAACCAAGCCTCACATAGCCCCCCCACCCCTCCATAATGCACCACAGTGCACCTCAGCTACCACAGTGCCTCCCAACCTACCACAGTGCTCTCCAACCTCCTACCATACAAGAAAGGATCCCATAGTGCCAACCCTTCACAGTGCTCTCTAACCTCCTATAGTACAACCAAGCCTCCAATAGTGCCCCAACCTCCCACAGAACAACCAAGCCTCCCATAGTGCCCCCAACCTCCCACAGAACAACCAAGCCTCCCATAGTGCCCCCAAACTCCCACAGAACAACCAAGCCTCCCATAGTGCCCCCAACCTCCCACAGTACAACCAAGCCTCCCATAGTGCCCCCAACATCCCACAGAACAACCAAGCCTCCCATAGTGCCCCCCAACCTCCCACAGTAAGACCAATCTTCACCCCAACCCTCCACAGTGGACCACAGTGCATCACAGCCGCTACAGTGCCTCTCAACCTCCTGCAGTGCTCTCCAACCTCCCACAGTACAACCAAGCCTCCCATAGTGCCCCCCTACTTCCCACAGTACAACCAAGCCTCCCATAGTGCTTTCCAGCCTCCAACAGTACAACCAATCTTCCCCCCCCCCCCCCAACCCTCCATATGGACCACACTGTATCACATCTACTACAGTGCCTCTCAACCTCCTGTCATGCTCTCCAACCTTCCACAGTACAACCAAGCCTCCCATGGTGCCCCCTACCTCCCACAGTACAACCAAGCCTCCCATAGTGCTTTCCAACCTCCCACAGTGCAGTCAATCTCCCCCCCCCCCAACCCTTCATATGGACCACAGTGCATCACAGCTACTACAGTGCCTCTCAACCTCCAGCCGTGCTCTCCAACCTCCCACATTACAACCAAGCCTCCCATAGTGCCCCCCAACCTCCCGCAGTACTACCAAGCCTCCCATAGTGCCCCCCAACCTCCCACAGTACAACCAAACCTCCGATAGTACTTTCTAACCTCCCACAGTACAACCAATCTTCCCCCCAACTTTCCATAGTGGACCACGGTGCATCACAGCCACTACAGTGCCTCTCAACCTCCTGCAGGGCTCTCTAACCTCCCAATGTACAACCAAGCCTCTCATAGTGCCCTCCAACCTTCCACAGTGGACCACAGTGCACCTCAGCTACCACTGTGCCTCCCTACCTTCCACAGTACAACCAAGCCTGCCATAGTGACCCCAACCCTCCATAGCAGGACACAGTACACATCAACCACCACAGTGCCTCCCAACCCTTCACAGTGCTCTTCAACCTTACACAGTACAACCAAGCCTCCCATAGTGCCCTCCAACCTTCCACAGTGGACCAGAGTGCACCTCAGCTACCACAGGGTCTCCCAACCTCCCACAGTACAACAAAGCCTTCCATAGTGACCCCAACCCTCCATAGCAGGACACAGTGTACCTCAACCACCACAGTGCCCTCCAACCCCCTGCAGTGCTCTCCAACCTTACACAGTACAACCAAGCCTCACATAGCCCCCCACCCCTCCATAATGCACCACAGTGCACCTCAGCTACCACAGTGCCTCCCAACCTACCACAGTGCTCTCCAACCTCCTACCATACAAGAAAGGATCCCATAGTGCCAACCCTTCACTGTGCTCTCTAACCTCCTATAGTACAACCAATCCTCCCATAGTGCCATCCAACCTTCCATAGTGGACCACAGTGCACCTCAGCTACCACAGTGCCTCCCAACCTCCCACAGTATAACTAAGCCTCCCATAGTGCACCCCAACCATCCATAGCAGGACACAGTGCACCTCAACCACCACAGTGCCCTCCAACCCCCTGCAGTGCTCGCCAACCTTACACAGTACAACCAAGCCTCACATAGCCCCCCCACCCCTCCATAATGCACCACAGTGCACCTCAGCTACCACAGTGCCTCCCAACCTACCACAGTATAACTAAGCCTCCCATAGTGCACCCCAACCATCCATAGCAGGACACAGTGCACCTCAACCACCACAGTGCCCTCCAACCCCCTGCAGTGCTCTCCAACCTTTACAGTGCAAAAAATAAAACTGCAGAGGTGATCAAATACCACCAAAAAAAATCTCTATTTGTGGGGGAAAAAGGACATCAATTTTGTTTGGGAGCCGCGTCGCACGACCGCGCAATTGTCAGTTAAAGCGACGAGGTGCAGAATCGCAAAGAATAAATAAAAAATGGCCTGGTCATGAAGGGGGAAAATCTTGGTTAAAGTGCCCCAGTGCCCTATTGCAAAAAAAATGGGCAGGTCATTAAACTTATGACGATATCAATTTATGTATACTGTGCGAACCCTTACGTAAACGCCGTAAAGTGCTTGCGTCGGGCCGGCGTGCGTTCGTGACTTGGCGTATCTCGCTGATTTACATATTCTCGGCGTAAATCAGCGGGAACGCCCCCAGCGGCCATTTTAAAACTGCATTTAAGATCCGACGGTGTAATACAATCGCGTCTTGTTTTCTGAATACAGAAAACAGATAAGCCGGCGCAAAGTGTGAGTTATGCCGCCGTATCACTGATACTCCAGCGTAACTCTACCTGAATCTGGCCCTATATTTTTATAAATTTTTCATTTTCACTGTTGTGCCTAAAAAATTCTGTTGTACCGGGGGAGGGGGGGGGGGGGGTTGGGTACTCGTGCCCTTTTAGGGTTTATTCCTATTAAAGGAGTGGGGGGTAAATCTTCCAGAGATGAAGGGGTAAGGCACTCCAGCAATGTCTCCTGCATTAGTGGTTATTGACGTATATATACATGTTGCCAATTGTTCTTAGAATGAATCTCTTCTGCATGTTGATGTCGATTAGTGTTGAGCGGAATACGCCATATTCGATTTCGCGATATTGCGCGAATATATAGAAGAATATTCGCGAATGTTCGCTAATATCGAATATTCGTGATATTTAATCCAAAAAAATTTTTGCGAAATTTCGCTAATGCGAAAATGATTGCGAAATTCTCATAAACGGAGATCATTTCCTGTATTACTAAACTAATATGCACTAAACACTAACTCTACACTAACTCTACTTAAAAGAAAGGAGAATAAGGGGGCAAAAGAAGGGCGGAGAAGATAATCGCGCAATATTCCTATTGCGCGATTACCTTCTCCGCCCTTCTTTTGCATCAGAGCCAATCAGAATAACTTGAATATTCGGCAAAAGGAATATCGCGCAATATTCCTTTTGCCGAATATTCGAGTTATTCTGATTGGCTCTGATGCAAAAGAAGGGCGGAGAAGAAAATCGCGCAATATTCCGTTTGTCGAATATTCGAGTTATTCTGATTGGCTCTGATGCAAAAGAAGGGCGGAGAAGATAATCGCGCAATATTCCGTTTGTCGAATATTCGAGTTATTCTGATTGGCTCTGATGCAAAAGAAGGGCGGAGAAGATAATCGCGCAATATTCCGAATATTGTCGAATATTCGAATATTCGATTATTCTGATTGGCTCTGATGCAAAAGAAGGGCGGAGAAGATAATCGCGCAATATTCCGTTTGTCGAATATTCAAATTATTCTGATTGGCTCTGATGCAAAAGAAGGGCGGAGAAGATAATCGTGCAATATTCCTTTTGCCGAATATTCGAGTTATTCTGATTGGCTCTGATGCAAAAGAAGGGCCGAGTAGCTGATGCGATTCTTTTATGTTGCCGAAAATTCGCAATGCGAATTTTCGGCAACATAAAAGAATGGCATCAGCTACTCGGCCCAGGGTCTCTCTCTAATCATACCAGCAATGCTTTTGGACGTCGATGGAGATCACTAGGATGTGATCTGTTTTAAAAATAAATTTGAAAAAATACGAATATTCGCCATAGCGAATATTCGCCGCAATATTCGAGTTATTCGCGAATACTCGAATATGCAATATTCGTAGCGAATATTCGCAATGCGAATATTCGTGAGCAACACTAATGTCGATGTTGTTTTATGTAACAAGCGGAATTATTGTTACAGAATATCAATAAAGTGCTGAACCCTGAATACTCCCGAGTCACACGGGCCGGGTAACGTCCGGACCTGGGCAGGCGGAGAGGGAGGGGGAGGGGGGCCAATCATGGGTGAACATATTGACGATTTCCTAGGAATGACAATCAAAAACCAAACACATTTTCGGTGTAATTAGCTGCCAAATTGCACCTTCTTAATGAAACATTCTCTTCTAACACACTTCTGGGTCACATTGTAACATTGTCTGCAAAATAATGAGCCTTCCCGAACTTCCTGGGGAACTCTCTGCTGCATGTTTCCAGAGAAAAAATCTATAGACTGGATATATACACAGTACTGTGCGAACGTTTTAGGCTGGTGTGTCAGAAATCGAAGGGCAGGGCTGCCATCAGGGGGGGGTATAGGCAGTACACCTGTAAGGGGCCTGGAGGTCCCCAGGGCCCCTGATGGCAACCCCCCTTTTTTTATTTTATTTTTATACAATTTTATTTTTTTATTTATTTTATATATATATTTTTCATATTTTTTAAATTATTTTTATTAAAGGGCCCAGAGGTTCCCAGGGCCCCCGATGGCAACCCCCTTTTTTTACATTTTTTTTTATGGCTACCCCCCTTGTGTGTGTGTATATATATATATATATATATATATATATATATATATATATATATATATATATATATATATATGACATTTTTTAATTAAAAAAAATATGATATATTTTTTTTCTTTTTTTTTCTTTTTATTAAAGGGCCCAGAGGTTCCCAGGGCCCCCGATGGCAACCCCCTTTTTTTACATTTTTTTTTATGGCTACCCCCCTTGTGTGTGTGTATATATATATATATATATGACATTTTTTAATTTAAAAAAATATGATATATTTGTTTTCTTTTTTTTCCTTTTTATTAAAGGGC
The DNA here is from genome assembly GCA_029574335.1 of Rana kukunoris. Taxonomy (NCBI): domain Eukaryota; kingdom Metazoa; phylum Chordata; class Amphibia; order Anura; family Ranidae; genus Rana; species Rana kukunoris. The sequence goes on along the minus strand of CM056058.1, from coordinate 161,252,677 downwards.
CCAGAGGTCCCCAGGGCCCCTGACGGCAACCCCCCTTTTTAAAAAAAAATGTTTATGGCTACCCCCCTTGTGTGTGTGTATATATATATATATATATGACATTTTTTAATTAAAAAAAAATATGATATATTTTTTTTCTTTTTTTTTCTTTTTATTAAAGGGCCCAGAGGTTCCCAGGGCCCCCGATGGCAACCCCCTTTTTTGACATTTTTTTTATGGCTACCCCCCTTGTGTGTGTGTATATATATATATGACATTTTTTAACACCACACCAAATAGAAATTTTGGACGAATGTTTCATTGTTCGGTTGTAACAAATTTAAAGAAATCCGAAAAAACAAAACAAAATTCCAGAAGACATTTGAATCCAAATAGTTATCGAATTTGTGGCGACAATTGATGGGCACAGTGGCGACAATTGATGGGCACAGTGGCGACAATTGATGGGCACAGTGGTGACAATCGATGGGCACAGTGGCAACAATTGATGGGCACAGTGGCAACAATTGATGGGCACAGTGGCGACAATTGATGGCACAGTGGCAACAATTGATGGGCACAGTGGCAACAATTGATGGGCACAGTGGCGCCAATTGATGGGCACAGTGGCGCCAATTGATGGGCACAGTGGGGCCAATTGATGGGCACAGTGGTGACAATTGATGGCACAGTGGTGACAATTGATGGGCACAGTGGCAACAATTGATGGCACAGTGGCGACAATTGATGGGCACAGTGGTGACAATTGATGGGCGCAGTGGTGACAATTGATGGGCACAGTGGCAACAATTGATGGGCACAGTGGCAACAATTGATGGGCACAGTGGCGACAATTGATGGCACAGTGGCAACAATTGATGGGCACAGTGGCAACAATTGATGGGCACAGTGGCGCCAATTGATGGGCACAGTGGGGCCAATTGATGGGCACAGTGGTGACAATTGATGGCACAGTGGTGACAATTGATGGGCACAGTGGCAACAATTGATGGCACAGTGGCGACAATTGATGGGCACAGTGGTGACAATCGATGGGCACAGTGGCGACAATCGATGGGCACAGTGGCGACAATTGATGGCACAGTGGCAACAATTGATGGGCACAGTGGCGGCAATTGATGGGCACAGTGGCGACAATTGATGGCACAGTGGCAACAATTGATGGGCACAGTGGCAACAATTGATGGGCACAGTGGCGACAATTGATGGCACAGTGGCAACAATTGATGGGCACAGTGGCAACAATTGATGGGCACAGTGGCGCCAATTGATGGGCACAGTGGCGCCAATTGATGGGCACAGTGGCAACAATTGATGGCACAGTGGCGACAATTGATGGGCACAGTGGTGACAATTGATGGGCACAGTGGCGACAATTGATGGGCACAGTGGCGACAATTGATGGCACAGTGGCAACAATTGATGGGCACAGTGGTGACAATTGATGGGCACAGTGGCGACAATTGATGGGCACAGTGAGGCTGTAATTGATGTGTTTTTTTTCCGTTTGTTTGCGCCCCCCCTAAAAATTTTGAGCACCAGCCGCCACTGCACGGGACAGTCTTCATTCATGGTAAGTACCGTCCTTGGTGCCCGTTACACAGCTTCAGGCATGGGCCCCCTGGAGCAAATTGAGAAGGGGAGGGAGTGTCACAAGTTGAGAAGGGGGAGGGAGTGTCACAAGTTGAGAAGGGGGAGGGAGTGTCACAATTTGAGAAGCGGGGGGAGTGTCACAAGTTGAGAAATGGGGGGGAGTGTCACAAATTGAGAAACGGGGGGAGTGTCACAAGTTGAGAAGCGGGGGGAGTGTCACAAATTGAGAAATGGGGGGGAGTGTCACAAGTTGAGAAATGGGGGGGAGTGTCACAAGTTGAGAAGCGGGGGGAGGTGTCACAAATTGAGAAATGGGGGGGAGTGTCACAAGTTGAGAAATTGGGGGGAGTGTCACAAGTTGAGAAATGGGGGGGAGTGTCACAAATTGAGAAGCGGGGGGAGTGTCACAAGTTGAGAAGCGGGGGGAGTGTCACAAGTTGAGAAGCGGGGGGAGTGTCACAAATTGAGAAATGGGGGGGAGTGTCACAAGTTGAGAAATGGGGGGGAGTGTCACAAGTTGAGAAGCGGGGGGAGGTGTCACAAATTGAGAAATGGGGGGGAGTGTCACAAGTTGAGAAATTGGGGGGAGTGTCACAAGTTGAGAAATGGGGGGGAGTGTCACAAATTGAGAAGCGGGGGGAGTGTCACAAGTTGAGAAGCGTGGGGAGTGTCACAAGTTGAGAAGCGGGGGGGAGTGTCACAAATTGAGAAGCGGGGGGAGTGTCACAAGTTGAGAAGCGTGGGGAGTGTCACAAGTTGAGAAGCGGGGGGAGTGTCACAAGTTGAGAAGCGGGGGGGTGTCACAAGCAAGTTGAGAAGCAGGGGGGAGTGTCACAAGTTGAGAAGCGTGAGGAGTGTCACAAGTTGAGAAGCGGGGGGAGTGTCACAAGTTGAGAAGCGGGGGGAGTGTCACAAGTTGAGAAGCGTGGGGAGTGTCACAAGTTGAGAAGCGGGGGGAGTGTCACAAGTTGAGAAGCGGGGGGGTGTCACAAGCAAGTTGAGAAGCAGGGGGGAGTGTCACAAGTTGAGAAATGGGGGGGAGTGTCACAAGTTGAGAAGCGGGGGGAGGTGTCACAAATTGAGAAATGGGGGGGAGTGTCACAAGTTGAGAAATTGGGGGGAGTGTCACAAGTTGAGAAATGGGGGGGAGTGTCACAAATTGAGAAGCGGGGGGAGTGTCACAAGTTGAGAAGCGTGGGGAGTGTCACAAGTTGAGAAGCGGGGGGGAGTGTCACAAATTGAGAAACGGGGGGAGTGTCACAAGTTGAGAAGCGGGGGGAGTGTCACAAATTGAGAAATGGGGGGGAGTGTCACAAGTTGAGAAATGGGGGGGAGTGTCACAAGTTGAGAAGCGGGGGGAGGTGTCACAAATTGAGAAATGGGGGGGAGTGTCACAAGTTGAGAAATTGGGGGGAGTGTCACAAGTTGAGAAATGGGGGGGAGTGTCACAAATTGAGAAGCGGGGGGAGTGTCACAAGTTGAGAAGTGGGGGGAGTGTCACAAGTTGAGAAGCGGGGGGAGTGTCACAAATTGAGAAATGGGGGGGAGTGTCACAAGTTGAGAAATGGGGGGGAGTGTCACAAGTTGAGAAGCGGGGGGAGGTGTCACAAATTGAGAAATGGGGGGGAGTGTCACAAGTTGAGAAGCGGGGGGGAGTGTCACAAGTTGAGAAGCGGGGGGGAGTGTCACAAGTTGAGAAGCGGGGGGAGTGTCACAAGTTGAGAAGCGGGGGGAGTGGTGTCACAAGTTGAGAAGCGGGGGGGGAGTGTCACAAATTGAGAAGCGGGGGGAGTGTCACAAGTTGAGAAGCGGGGGGAGTGTCACAAGTTGAGAAGCGGGGGGAGTGTCACAAGTTGAGAAGCGTGGGGAGTGTCACAAGTTGAGAAGCGGGGGGGTGTCACAAGCAAGTTGAGAAGCAGGGGGGAGTGTCACAAGTTGAGAAATGGGGGGGAGTGTCAGTCACAAGTTGAGAAGCGGGGGGGAGTGTCACAATTTGAGAAGCAGGGGGGAGTGTCACAATTTGAGAAGCGGGGGGGAGTGTCACAAGTTGAGAAATGGGGGGGGTGTCACAAATTGAGAAGCGGGGGGAGTGTCACAAGTCGAGAAGCGGGGGGAGTGTCACAAGTTGAGAAGCGTGGGGGGGGGGATCCACTACTGGCTGGGCCCCTTAGAGGTCGGGGGGGCTTCTTTGGGTGCTGATGGAAATAAAAAATATATAAAAAAAAGAGGGGGTTGCCATCCTGGGAGCCACCTGCCTGTACCCCCCCCCCCCCTGATGGCGCCCCTAATTTCAAGCTCTAATTCCACCCAGGTTGTGTAACGAATTCTAATCAAAGTGAACAATTGCGTGATATTTTCTACTTATTAGACGCAATTCTGCGGAGGGCATTTCCTCTGATAATTTCGGGTGCTTCTCATTACTGAGATTTATTAGTCGCTGTTCTTTCCTTCAATTATCTGTTTAATGCTCGGAAATGATCAGTTTTCCTGATTAGAGGGAATATAGGGGCCCAATCATGGCGGAATTATCCTCCAACGACATGTGACCCAGGAAGAGCCGGTCCATGGTATGAAGAGGAGAAACAAATCAACCCAATGACGACCCTTCAATAAATATACGGTACTACGCGTTTCATCACTCATCCATTCATAATTGCTACAAAGAGCGTTATTACAAGATACACAGGAAAGAGAGACAGAGAGGTCATATCAATGACTTTATATTATTTATTAAATCGTTTTTAATCACTTTAGGACCAGGCCTTTTCTGACATTTGTTGTTTACAAGCAGGGCCACCATCAGGGGGGTACAGGCAGTACACCTGTAAGGGGCCCGGAGGGCCCCCCCGTATGACAGCCCCCCTTTTTTTTTATAATTTTTTTTATATATCCTTTTTTTTTTTTTTTTTTTTTTTATTAAAGGGCCCAGAGGTCCACAGGGCCCCCAGGATGCCAACCCCCCTTTTTTTATATATATATTATTTTATATATCTATATTTTTTATTATTATTTTTTTTATTATTAATCCGCCCAGAGGTCCCCAGGGCCCCGGATGGCAACCCCCTCTTTTATTTTTTATAAAAAAAAGATTATATATATTTTTTCTTTCTTTTTATTTCTTTTTTCTTTTTATTAAAGGGCCCAGAGGTCCCCAGGGCCCCAGATGGCAACCCCCTTTTTTTTATATATTTTTTTTATTTGTTTTTTTGTTTTTATTAAAGGGACAAGCGGCCGTTTTAATAGCATCATGGGCCCCTGGGCAAAGTAATGCTGTGGGGCCCCTACAATGCAGACAGCCCAGGTAAACAGACCTGATATCCCCTCAGCACTCTGACCCCTCTACACCCTAGATATCCCCCCAGCACTCTGACCTCTCTACACCCCAGATATCCCCCCAGCCCTCTGACCCCTCTACACCCCAGATATCCCCCCAGCACTCTGACCCCTCTACACCCTAGATATCCCCCCAGCACTCTGACCTCTCTACACCCCAGATATCCCCCCAGCCCTCTGACCCCTCTACACCCCAGATATCCCCCCAGCACTCTGACCCCTCTACACCCCAGATATCCCCCCAGCACTCTGACTCCTCTACACCCCAGATGTCCCCCCAGCACTCTGACCCCTCTACACCCCAGATATCCCCCCAGCACTCTGACTCCTCTACACCCCAGATATCCCCCCAGCCCTCTGACCCCTCTACACCCCAGATATCCCCCCAGCACTCTGACCCCTCTACACCCCAGATATCCCCCCAGCACTCTGACTCCTCTACACCCCAGATATCCCCCCAGCACTCTGACTCCTCTACACCCCAGATATCCCCCAGCACTCTGACCCCTCTACACCCCAGATATCCCCCCAGCACTCTGACCCCTCTACACCCCAGATATCCTCCCAGCACTCTGACCCCTCTACTCCCCAGATATCCCCCAGCACTCTGACCCCTCTACACCCCAGATATCCCCCCAGCACTCTGACTCCTCTACACCCCAGATATCCCCCCAGCACTCTGACCCCTCTACACCCCAGATATCCCCCCAGCACTCTGACCCCTCTACACCCTAGATATCCCCCCAGCACTCTGACCCCTCTACACCCCAGATATCCCCCCAGCACTCTGACTCCTCTACACCCCAGATATCCCCCCAGCACTCTGACCCCTCTACACCCCAGATATCCCCCCAGCACTCTGACTCCTCTACACCCCAGATATCCCCCCAGCACTCTGACCCCTCTACACCCCAGATATCCCCCCAGCACTCTGACCCCTCTACACCCTAGATATCCCCCCAGCACTCTGACCCCTCTACACCCAAGATATCCCCCAGCACTCTGACCCCTCTACACCCTAGATATCCCCCCCAGAACTCTGACCCCTCTACACCCCAGATATCCCCCCAGCACTCTGACCCCTCTACACCCCAGATATCTCCCCAGCACTCTGACCCCTCTACACCCCAGATATCCCCCCAGCACTCTGACCCCTCTACACCCCAGATATCACTCCAGCACTCTGACCCCTCTACACCCCAGATATCCCCCCCAGCACTCTGACCCCTCTACACCCCAGATATCCCCCCAGCACTCTGACCCTCTACATCCCAGATATCCCCCCAGCACTCTGACCCCTCTACACCCCAGATATCCCCCCTGCACTCTGACCCCTCTACACCCCAGATATCCCCCCAGCACTCTGACCCCTCTACACCCCAGATATCCCCCCAGCACTCGGACACCTCTACACCTCAGATATCCCCCCAGCACTCTGACCTCTATACACCCCAGATATCCCCCCCAGCACTCTGACCCCTCTACACCCCAGATATCCCCCAGCACTCGGACACCTCTGCACCCCAGATGTCCCCTCAGCACTCTGACCCCTCTATATCTCAGATATCCCCTCCCAGCACTCTGACCTCTCTACACCCCAGATATACCCCCAGCACTCTGACCCCTCTACACCCCAGATATCCTCCCAGAATTCTGACTCCTCTACACCCCAGATATCCCCCCAGCACTCTGACCCCTATACACCCTAGATATTCCCCCTGCACTCTGACCCCTCTACATCCAAAATGTCCCCCCAGCACTCTGACCCCTCTACACCCCAGATGTCCCCCCAGCACTCTGACCCCTCTACATCCCAGATATCCCCCCCAGCACTCTGACCCCTCTACACCCCAGATGTCCCCCCAGCACTTTGACCCCTCTACATCCCAGATCTCCCCCCAGCACTCTGACCCCTCTACACCCCAGATATCCCCCCAGCACTCTGACCCCTCTACATCCTCATTAAGACAGCCCTGCGCCGACGCAGTGTTGGGAGCAATAGCTTGCTGAATGCAGTGCTTGCCTCTCTGCGCTGCGTTGACGTGGCGTATGGCGTTTGCGCTACGGCGGCGTAATGTGCGCCCAACTCTCTGTGAATCTGGGCATATATCTTCAACAGATGAATAGTTATTGGAAGTTTTTTATGCACTATATTTACATATTGAGCCTGCGTCACATAATTTATTTACAGTCATGGCCACAATTGTTGGCACCCCAGAAATGAGGCTACATGTGTGCCAAGTTCCAAGTCCAGGGCACCTATGACCGGCTGGTACCGGGTCCCCAAAATCACCGGAAAAATTACCGTTTAACATGGGAGTCTATGGAAGGGGTGCCCGGCTTTGAAAAATTGGTGCTCCCCGGCCGTAGGTCCCCCGGACAACAAACTCTGCACACTTGTAGAGGAAGAGTGGGGCTACCTGTGTGCCAAGCTCCGGGTCCAGGGGGCATATGACTGGCCGGTACTGGGTCCCCAAAATCACTGGAAAAATTACCGTTTAACATGGGAGTCTATTGAAGGGATGCCCGGCTTTGAAAAATTGGTGCTCCCCGGCCGTAGGTCCCCCTGGCAACATGACCGGCGGAGGACTGAGCCTGGCAACCTTATGTAACCCTGTCCCCTACCCCCCCAATAACCCCACTTAACCCCACAACTACCAAAAATAACGCGGACTAAGTTGTGGAGAAAATTGGCCTTAAGGCCTACTTTATTTATTTAACAAATAGAATTTAATATAAAATTTAATATAAATAACATTATAAATAACTTTTTAAATAACCGTGTAAACTATAACTCTTGGTGGTCAAAAAGCCACACCTCAAACCTGGTCACTGGAACAAAATTCTTCCCTAGGCCTCAGTCGCACAGCACAGACTCGGAGGCAGTATGACGGTCCACAGTGACCTACAAAACTTTAACCCCTTCCTGGTTAACCTGCGTCAACCGGAAGGTACGTAATACTCCCATACCACGTATGGGTACAGCCTTTTCTACCCAAACTTTATTCCTGTACTATTCTTTCCGAGCCCGAAAAGAACCGCCACAGCTCCCAAGAATAAAGCCTTATTCTTGAGAGCACCGCCACACCCTCAACGCTCTCTCTATGCCCTCCTGCAGTCCTAGGACCCATAAGGCGATGCCAACATCATTGAGATGAACTCCATCTCTGCGCAGATAACGCCATGTATCTATCTCTAGTTCCCTGTGGCGAACTACCAACCCGCCGTTCCTGACAAAGAACCTTCCCACTTCTTTATTGACTTTAACACGGGCCTTGTTAACCTTTTCAACAGACATTGCCCACCGCCAAGCCGTACGACCCACCATTTCTGACCACACCAGGACAATGTCAGGGAATAAGGAGCGCAACCATATTTCACGTCCCTAATCAGTTGGTGCATCGATCGGGCCCCCATATCGTTGCCCCCCGCGTGGATCACCAGCACATCTGGCGCTCTATCCAGGCGCGAAAACCGCAAGACTTCTGGCATGACCCCGCTCCACACCATTCCCGGGACCCCAATCCATCTGACCTGAGCTTCGCTGGACGGAATACCTAATTGTCTCCCCTCGGGCCGAACATCAGCCCGTCTGGCCCCCCAACACACGTATGAGTGGCCCAGGATCCATACTAGGCCGCACGCACCACCTGAAAAACATCAATGTAAACAAACATAAACGTCAAGAACCCCCTTCCTTTCTTTTTTTTTTCTTGTGTCCCAACACACTAACGTACCTCCTGATGTCCCAATTACACATGCAATAAGTGTGGGCGAATATACAACCGAAACCTATTAGAGTCCCACCGCCCAATCCTCTTCACTAACTCGGCATTCAGACCCGCCCGGGCGGCCTCGGTGGCAGCCCCCATCCGGAACGAATGCGAGGCATACTCTCGTGGATCAAACCCCGCCCCCCTCAAGCATTGTCGGAAAACCGCGACAAATTGAAATCTAGACAACGCAGAGCCATCTTGATGCATCAAGAATGACCCCGCCAGTCCTGGACGCATGGAACGAAATGCTTCCACCGCCCGCACGGGGACAAATTTCAGATCCAGGGATGTCAAACAACTGAAGGCGCACCCCCTTACCCCTCTGGTCAGTTTTAGACCTACGCACCCAAACACCCAACTCCCCGTCCAAGCCTTCCACATCCTGAACCAACAGACCCCCTTGCACCCCCCTGGAGGAACTCACCAGTTCTCCCACCCTCAGCGCCCCGAAAAAGGCCAATGCAAAAGCGGCCCTGAAAAGCGCGCACTCGTAGCCTGACGAGCACACAGAATGTAATTGCAAGAAAAGAGCCTGCAGCATCCCAAATGAGACCGGCCGCCTATGATCCGGTGCCCTACGACCTTTTCTATACCCCTTAACAGCCTGCCGAACCCAAAATTCCTTTGTGTAGTCCACCATGCCGTGCCATTTAAAGAAGAACGCCAAGCCGGCCAACTGCTTATCAATCGTTGAAACTGAAACCCCCTGCTCCATTTTCACCGTAATAAAACACAGCACAGCGATGCCCGCTTCCCGCCCTGTTGGGGCGATCCCAAATCCCAGGGCCAAATCCCCCCATTCCTCCCATACCTTGGAGTAGGCCCTCCAGGTGGCCGTGCTCACCGACCGCTGGATCCACGATGCTGCGCTGTCAAAACAATGTCCCACATCCAGTCGGGACAGGGGACCCCGTGTTGCTCCGCTGTTGGTGCCAACTCCCGGAACCTGTCCCACTGAAAACGAGACAAAGCGTCAGCCAAAGTGTTCTCGACCCCCGGAAGGTGCACAGCATACATGAACACATTTAAGTGCAAACATCTCAGCACCAAGTGCCGAAGCAAGCTCACAACAGGCGGAGACGCCGCCGACAAGCGATTCACTACCTGTACCACCCCCAAGTTGTCGCAGTTGAAGCGTACCTTCAAATTCCTCAAAGAATCGCCCCAAAGCTCGATTGCCAAAACTATCGGGAATAGCTCGAGGAGTACCAGGTTCTTCAAGAACCCGGCCTCTTGCCACCTGTGGGGCCAAGCCTCCGCACTCCACTTACCCTGGCAAAATGCTCCATACCCTGTAGAGCCTGCGGCGTCCGTAAACAGCTCCAAGTCAAAATTGCTCACGGGTCCCGACATCCACAGTGCGCGGCCATTGAAGGCTCCCAGGAAGTCATGCCAGACCCTCAAATCAGCCCTATGTTCTCCTGTGAGAGTCACAAAATGTTTGGGGTGTCGCACGCCCGCTGTCGCTCCCGACAACCGCCTGCAAAACACCCTGCCCATTGGAATGATCCTACAGGCAAAGTTTAACTTACCCAATAGTGACTGCAGTGCACGCAGCTGGATCTTCCTGAGCCCGATGGCGCCCCTAACCTCTTCCCTCAAAGCTGCCAGTTTGTCCTCCGGAAGCCGGCACTCCATCCTTATTGAGTCTAACACGATCCCCAGGAACACGATGGAGGTAGCTGGGCCCACCGTCTTGTCAGGTGCCAACGGAACGCCAAAACGTTCCGCCACGTATTGCAGCGTGCCCAACAGCACGGAGCATCTATTCGACCCGTGCGGGCCTACGCACAGAAAATCATCCAGGTAGTGGATGATGGAACTGAGCCCCGACGCATCGCGAACAACCCACTCCAAGAACGAGCTAAACGTCTCAAACAACGCGCAAGAGACGGAGCAACCCATGGGCAAACAACAATCCACATAGTATGCCCCGTCCCAAGTGCAGCCCAACAACCGAAAGCTGTCAGGGTGGACCGGCAACAACCGAAATGCCGATTCCACATCAGCCTTAGCCATGAGGGCGCCGTGGCCGCACCTGCGAACCCATGACACGGCCGCGTCAAAAGACGTGTATGAGACCGTGCACTCCTCAGGTGCAATGGCGTCATTGACCGAGCCGCCCCTTGGGAACGACAAGTGGTGGATCAACCGGAATTTTCCCGGTTCCTTCTTGGGGACCACCCCCAGAGGGGAAACCACCAAGTCCCGAATCGGAGCCGTCGGAAACGGCCCAGCCATACGTCCCATACTCACCTCCTTGGCCAGCTTCTCCGCGACCACCGACGGATGTAACAAAGCGGACCTCAAATTTTTTGCTTCCGGGGGAACAACCGAAATCGAACAGGGGATCCTAAAGCCGTTAGCAAAGCCCTCCTCTAACAACCTAGCCGCCTGCCTGTCCGGATACCTATTGAGGAAGGGGAGCATCCTTTCCACTTGGACCGGAGTCGCTCCCCTTACCCCAGCCTCTCCAAAACGGGTCCTGCTGCGCTTGAAGCACTTGGACAGGGGGTGGTTGCCACCACATCCCGAGCAAGTGTGCTTGAAGCGGCACGATGTGCCGTACTTACACGTGCCCTCATTAAATTGCCAGCAATAGCCCCAACGCTTGTCGGTCGGCTGTCCTGAGGCAGATGTACCTCCGACCCCCCCCTGAAAAAACTGCTGCGGAGCCCGCGCCGCCGTCATCAACGTCATCCACAGGCTGATGTCCTTCTGGTTCCAGCGAAGGGTCGGCCTAAATGCCATCCGTTGACGGAATTGTTCATCATATTCCAACCACGCCGTCCCACCATACGTTTGGTAAGCCGACCTAATCGCCTCTAAATAAATGAATAAACCCGAACAGTGTTCTGGAGCTTTCTCCCCCACCACACAGGCCAGAATCGCAAACGCCTGCAACCAATTGGTGAACGTGCGGGGGATAAGGCGGTACCTCCGCCTCTCCTCGTCTTCCTTTTTATTCAACTCCGGCTTGCCCTTAGTAAACTTAAATTTATCCAGAGGGAGCAGAGTGAAAATTTCCACGTACTCACCTTTCCAGATCTTTTCCCTAACCTCCGCTCTCAAATGGGCCCGAGGGTGGCCTCAAAGCAGACATACAGTTCACTTTGGGCAGCGTCGGCCAGCCTGACTGCCTCCTTGTCGCTCACAGCCTCGGACACGGCCCCGGTCGCAGATGCCGCTGCGACTATCGTTGTCGCTACCCCAGCCGTCACTACTGGCGCCGCACATGAGGCGCCCTGCCCCACCGTATTCCCCAAAGACCCTCCAGCCGCTTGCTCGGACCCCCCCCCCTGCGGGGACCAAGCCACCACCGGGGAGGACGTACTGCCAGCGCCTGGGGCGAACCTCCTGACCAGATCCCTCAACCCAGCCCACAAATCCTGTGACCCCTCAACCTCCGATACACCCCCCATGGCTGCACCCCCCCTATCACTCCTGGGTGCCCCACCCGCACTACCCTGTACCAACAAATCTTCTAACAAACCACAAACTGAGGATGTATGATTGGACTTACCGGGCTGCCTTGGACTGGGTCCACGCGCCGCCGAGATGGAATCCCCCGCTGGCCGATGTCCCAGATCGTCACCGCTCTCCGATCCAGACAGTTCTCCTTCCGACCGTCCCGCACTCGCTGCTGGGGACACCCCCCTAGGTTGCACCCCAGTTCGGCGCGAACTGGTTGCCGAAGGTCCGTGTTGCACTGCACTCCGACCCCTCTGTGCCGAAACACCTGACCCGCTAGCGACATCCACCGACGGACTCCGGGCCCTACCCATGGCCTGGGCACCCGCTGCACGACCACTTCCATCACGCCTCGTCGCCCCCTCACTCCGTGACGAACTCCCGTCTAAAGCTGCCGGACCCCTGGCCGTCCTGGATGATTGGCCACCGGTCCGCTGGCTGGACACATCTCGCCGGGCCGCAGGGCTGCTGCGACCATCCCCCGAAGCCCCGGCCGCACCTCCGTCGGGCGGGAGGAGAGGGGCCAAGTGACCCAGTGACCCCCCCCCCCACAGCCGCACTCCTGCCACGGCGCGGATTCCTCCCGGCCCCCCCCGAAGGCCCAGGCTGTGGGTTCTGCGGTGGAGGAGCCTGAGGGCCCCTGACGGGTCTCCCACCTGGCTGTGCTGTTCCCGAGGGTGGGTCAGGGCTGTACCGCTCCGGAGGCCTGGACCGCCGAGCGCGTGGATGATTTACCCCCCCCGCGGGTGCCGCGACTGGGGCGTCTAGCGCCGCTGACACCTGGTCCCGGACCCAATCCTCCCCCTGGGCAGCCGCCGCAGCGCGCAATTGCGCGATCAGATCTGCCACCGCCGCCATTTTGCCCCAGAGCTAACCTGCAATGCTGCCAGCTTCTTCCTAGTGAAATGGAGGAGTGACGAATCGTCACTTCCTCCAGCTAGACTAGGACCCTCCCCCCGCCCCGGCCAGCCCTGCCTTCCCCTTAAAGCAAACTGGCCAATTGCTGGGCCAGTCCCGCCCTGTCATGCCGCCCCTCCCCTATGCTGTGCTCTGTCCAGGGCTCTCTAACTCTGCACACTTGTAGAGGAAGAGTGGGGCTACCTGTGTGCCAAGCTCCGGGTCCAGGGCACCTACGACTGGCCTGTACTGGGTCGCCAAATTTTAGGAGATCAGACACAAAAAGGTGACTCGACTATAAGCCGAGGGGGGGGGGGGGGGGGGTCATTTTCAGCACAAAAAAAGGGCTAAAAACGTGTCTTATACTCGAGCATATACAGTAAATCCCCCGGAACAGAGACAATTTGGTTCCGCTTTAGTTCTTACACTTAAATATCTCGGCTGGACCGGATGAGATCTGAAGGAAGAAAGTGAAGATCTTCATTTTATTACATGAAGAATCAGAGCGTTCCCACATTTCATCCATGCTCCATAAACCATGTCCAGGCTAATCCAGCAACAAGCGGCGGTCAGTCAATGTCCGATGAGATCAGGTGTTCCTGTTCCGGGACGACGGAAGAGTCAAGAAAACATGTTTTTGCTGATTTACTATAGAAAATGAAGAAAGCCGGGATATTTGTTCATGGAGTGCCGAGGCCCCCGGGGGGAAGTTCTCTGTATGGCGTGTGGTCCCGGATCACCGCGTGTGATAAACATATTGCTGCTTCTGTACCTTCTGATCTGGGGGTATGCAGGGCTGTCTTAATGAGAGGGCACACCTGGGCACTGTCCAGGGGCCCCAGCTGCATGAGGGGCCCCTGCACTTTCCCCAAAGCAGCTGATATTTGAGCCCATGCTGCCCCGAAATTGGGGGCCCCCATGATGGCACTGAGAGTAATAGATACACAGGGGAGTCAGTCTGCCTCCTACCATGATGCTATTGGTGGACGACCCTGGTGGTATGCACTATGGAATACAAGTACACCATATTACCAAAAATATTGGGACACCTGCCTTCACACGTACATGAACTTTAACCACTTAACAAGCGCACGCCGTAAATGAACGTCCTGGCCTTTGTGCGGTGATATCTGAATGATGGGGGCAGCTACAGGCATCAATCAGATATTGCCGGTTTCTGCACACCATAGGAATGATCATACAGGCTGTTTCACCGCTTGATCGTTCTTACTGGCAGCAAAAGGGGACTTCCCCCCCGCCCACCGCTTTCTGGTGCTTTTACCGACTCACCTGTGTGATCGGTCAGTCGTGACAAGATCTGCCGACCACGGTTCTTGAACATAGAGATTTCCAGTGGACCAGATGGTTGCCGGCAAAGCAGCCATCACAAATTTTAAGGGGCCCCTTACACAGGGACCCCTTACACAGCTTTAGGCAGAGCCCCACTCTAGCAGAGAATGGGGGGGGGGTGCTGACATTCGCCCCCCCCCCCTCCCGCCACCCTCTGGTGCTTCTACCGACTCACCTGTGTGATCGGTGATTCGGTGAGAAGATCTGCCGACCCTAGTTCTTGACCATAGAGATTTCCAGTGGACCAGATGGTCGCCGGCAAGGAAGCCATCACAAATTTTAAGGGGCCCCTTACACAGGGACCCCTTACACAGCTTTAGGCAGAGCCCCACTCTAGCAGAGAATGTGGGGGTGCTGACGTTCGCCCCCCCCCCTCCCGCCACCATCTGGTGCTTCTACTGACTCACCTGTGTTATCGGTGAATCGGTGACAAGATCTGTGAACCCCGGTTCTTGACCATAGAGATTTCCAGTGGACCAGATGGTCGCCGGCAGGGCAGCCATCACAAATTTTAAGCGGCCCCTTACACAGGGACCCATACATAGCTTTAGGCAGAGCCCCACTCTAGCAGAGAATGTGGGGGTGCTGACATCGCACCCCCCCCTCTCCCACCACCCTCCAGTGCTTCTACTGACTCACCTGTGTTATCGGTGAATCGGTGACAAGATCTGTGAACCCCGGTTCTTGACCATAGAGATTTCCGGTGGACCAGATGGTCACCGGCAGGGCAGCAATCACAAATTTTGGGGCCCCTTACACAGCTTTAGGCAGGGCCCCCCTGGAGTAGAGAACTGGGGGGGTGTTGACGTTCCCCTCCTCCCGCCACTCTCCGGTGCTTCTACCGACTCACCTTTGCGATCAGTGGATCGGTGACAGGATCTGCCGACCCCGGTCCTTGACATCACAAATTTTGGTACCCTTTTTACAGCTTTAGGTAGGCCCCCCCTGGAGCAGAGAACTGAAGGGGGGGTGCTGACAAAAAAAACTAAGTGTAATCTCTTCTCTCCTGACGCAAGATAATAAGTGGGGGGGGGGGCCTGGGGAACCATCAGTTCCCTTACAGGTGTAATGCAAAAAATTAATACAAGATTCAAAAATAAAAAATAAAAATCGGGAGGGGGGCCAGCTGGGCCTGAACGGGCCCTGGGGACAATTGGGCCCCTTACACGTGTAATGCAAAAAACATTAAAAGTTTAAAAATGTAAAAAAAAAAAAAAAACGGGAGGGGGGCTAGCCGGGCCCCTGGGGACCATCGGGCCCCTTACAAGTGTAATACCTGTACCCCCCTGGTGGTGGCCCTGGTCTATCTATCTATCTATCTATCTATCTATCTATCGTTCAGAAATTTCCCACCATGCATTGCGCAAAATTACGTCGTAACGCCTTTTTGTTTTTTAGTAGCGTCATTTACGTACATTCCTATTCCCGGACGACTTACGCAAAAAAAAAAAAATTTGAAATTCGACGCGGGAACGACGGCCATACTTAACATGGGCCGTCTAACTAGAGACCGGATAATAGCAGCTTTAACTTTACGCAGGAAAAAGCCGACGGCCGATCATAACTTCGTGGATCGCCGGAAAAAGCTAATTAGCATACCCGACGTGGAAAACGACGCAAACTCCACCCAGCGGCCGCAAAAAGATTGCAGCATAGATCCGAAGGC
>CM056058.1:161201591-161234091 GCA_029574335.1 Rana kukunoris | reverse complement strand
GAGACCTGATGACACTCTCCCAGGGGTGGGTTTTTGGAGACCCGATGACACACTCCTAGGGGAGGGTTTTGAGAACTGATCACACACTCCCAGGGGGTGAGTTTTTGAGACCTGATGACACTCTCCCAGGGGTGGGTTTTTGGAGACCCGATGACACCCTCCTAGGGGAGGGTTTTGAGACCGGTTGACACACTCCCAGGGGTGTGTTTTTGGAGACCTGATAACACTCTCCCAGGGGGAGTGTTACTAAGACCTGATCACACACTCCCAGGGGGTTGGTTTTTTGAGACTTAACAACATAATTCTAGGGGACGGGTTTTGAGACCCGATGACACACTCCTAGGGGAGGGTTTTAAGACCTGATGGCACCCTTTCACGGACAATTTTTTGAGACCTGATGACACCCTCCTAGGGGAGGGTTTTGAGACCAGTTGACATATTACCAGGGGTGGGTTTTGGAGACCCTAATGACACTCTCCCAGGGGTGGGTTTTTGGAGACCTGATGACACCCTCCCAGGGGGTAGGTTTTTGAGACCCAATAACACGCTCTCAGTGGGGCAGGATTTCAATCCTGATGACACCCTCCCAGGGGGTGAGATTATGAGACCTGATGGCATGCTCCCAGGGGGTGGTTTTTGGGACCTGATGACACCCTCCAAGGAAGCAGGTTTTAAGACACGATGACACCCTCCCAGAGTGTGGGTTTTTGAGACCTGAGGATACGATCCCAGGGAACGGGTTTTTGAGATGTAGCGCTCACCCCTGAAGGAGCCGCTGGTTGTTTTGGGATCGGCGTATTAAGTTACCTTGTAGTGTGTCTAGGGGTAGTAGCAGTGAGTAGTAGCAGTAAGCGAATGTCCAGTCACCAATTAGATTTTCCAAATGCTTTATTCCAGGGGCCAACAACGGCCAACATCAACAGAGGATAGGAAAGGTTGATGAAGCAATAGAGAACTTTGCGGTATCAGGCCTGGATATGGATAGAGCAATCCTGCTCTCAGTAGTAGTAGATACAGTTCGTCGCCACTCTAGCCAGAGTGAGTGAAGCACCCCCGGACAGACCCTTTGTCACAAGCCTGGCAGCCGAGGTGTCACTTATAGAATGCTGGGAGGAACAGGTCTCTATTACAGACCTGGCTCGGGCCTCTGCCACAGGCCTAGTACTTCAGTACTTCAGAGAACAGATTGGATTTTGAGCCAGTAATGTAATGAAATGAAAGGGGTCACCGGTTGACAGCTGACACATACCTGTCAAATCCCAGTGACCAGATCCCCGATGGTTCGTTCAAGCCCTTTTGGATAACCTGCCTCCGGGTTCTCCTCAAGCCGATCCCCCACCGAACGGCACACAGCCTGGGATCTTCTTAGTAAGGTTGGGGACCCAGTAAGTCACTGGGACCCCTCTCAACATCTGGATGGATCTCCATTGAGCAGGCAGCTCTGGCCAGGTGGGCCAAGCGGGCTGGGTTTGTGGATGCGCGCACCCTAAAGATGGATGCCGCACCTGGAATGTGGAAGAAGAGAGAGCGAGAAACCTGAAAAATTGGCACCTGTCACAGATATACCCCTCCCCAGCATGGCCAGTGAGGTAAAAACTCCTTCAATTGGCTGCTGGGGAAAAGTGGCTCCGCCAGAACCACTCTAGCGCCAACTGTCGCCCAGGGGTGGACTAGCACCCCTGGGACGCAGACTGGCCCACAGGACATTTCCGGATTGACAGCAACCTGTAATTTCAACAAATCACGAATGGAAGCAAAGTAACTTTCCCATTCACCTACTAACTTTAGCGTAGTGCCCATAATGAAAGTAAGGGGGCGCTACAGAGACCTGATGGCATACTCCCAGGGGGTGGGTTTTGAGAGACCTAATGACGCTATCCCAGGGGGAGGGTTTTTGACACCTGATCCTGCACTCCCAGGGGGTTGGTTTTTTGAGACTTGATGACACACTTCAAGGGGGAGGGTTTTAAGACCTGATTACACACTCCTAGGGGAGGGTTTTGAAACCTGATTACACACTTCTAGGGGGTGGGTTCTTGAGACCTGATGACACCCTCCCAGGAGGCAGGTTTTAAGACACAATGACACCCTCCCAGAGTGTGGGTTTTTGAGACCTGAGGATACGATCCCAGGGAACGGGTTTTTGAGACCTGCTGACATACTCCCACGGGGTGGCTTTTTGGAGACCTAATGATGCTATCCCAGGGGGAGTGTTACTAAAACCTTATCACGTGCTCCCAGGGGGTGGGTTTTTTGAGACTTGATGACACACTTCTAGAGGGCGGGTTTTGAGACCCGATGACACACTCCTGGGGAGGGTTTTAAAAACTGATCACACAGTCCTAGGGGGTGGGTTTTTGAGACCTGATGGCACCCTTCCAGGGACAAGTTTTTTATACCCGATGACACCCTCCTAGGGGTAGGTTTTAAGACCTGATGACACCCTCCCAGGGGGTAGGTTGTAAGACCTGATGACAACCTCCCAGGGAGTAGGTTTTTGAGACCCGATAACATGCTCCAGGGGGGCAGGTTTTCAATCCCTAATAACTTCTTCCCAGGAGACAGGGTTTAAAAGCTGATGACACCCTCGCAGGGGGTGAGATTATGAAACCTGATGGCATGCTCACAGGGGGTGGTTTTTGGGACCTGATGACACCCTTCCATAGTGTGTGTTTTTGAGACCTGAGGATACGATCCCAGGGAACTGGTTTTTAAAGACCTGCTGACATACTCCCAGGGGGTGGGTTTTTGGAGACCTAATGATGCTTTTCCAGGGGGTGGGTTCTTGAGACCTAAAGACACTCTCTCAGGGGTGGGTTTTTGGAGACATGATGACACTCTTTCAGGGGGAGTGTTACTAAGACCTGATCACACACTCCCAGGGTGTTGGTTTTTTGAGACTTGATGACACACTTCTAGAGGGTGGCTTTTGAGACCCGATGACACACTCCTAGGGGAGGCTTTTAAGACCTGATCACACACTCCTAGGGGGTGGGTTCTTGAGACCTGATGGCACCCTTTCACGGACACGTTTTTGAGACCCGATGACACCCTCCTAGGGGAGGGTTTTGAGACCTGTTGACACTCTTTCAGGGGGAGTGTTACTGAGACCTGATTTCACACTCCTAGGGGGTTGGTTTTTGAGACTTGATGACACACTTCTAGGGGGTGGGTTTTGAGACCCGGTGACACACTTCTAGGGGAGAGTTTTAAGACCTGATGGCACCCTTTCACTGACACGTTTTTGAGATCCGATGACGCCCTGCTAGGGGAGGTGTCAGAGAAACATATTGGATTCTGAACACTAGATGGCAGCAACGTTGTCAGTGGGAGCTGTCAAAGAAATCTTCAGCTGCACTGGCTGTCACATAACATGCACCACATGACTCCCACATGACTACCACATGACTTCCTGGTTGCCTATAAAGCTGAGCAGATGCTCAAAGGAAATTGCTGGTTTGTCTTCAGCTTCCTGTACCTGAGTTCCTGATTCCTGATTGATTGTCTGATTACCTGTTGTGCCCCGGATTGACCCTGACCTACTCTGATCTTCTCCTGGACCCAACCTTGGCTTGTTTTATGGACTTTGTTCCTGCCTCCTGTGTTTGACCCTCGGCCTGCTTTGGACTTTCTACCAGTCCTCTTCTACTGGACCCTGATAGCCATCAGTCCTTGCTCCAGTTCTACAGGACTTCAACACAAGCTCTACCCTGCCTGCTGGTGGCTTGTGCCTCTTGGTGCCGTCCACCCTCTGTACCACCTCCAGGGGTTGGACTGCGCTAAGTCGCAACAGCGAACCGCTCTCGGCCTTGGTAAGTACACTATTCTGATAGGAGGGTTTTGAGACCGGTTGACATACTCCCAAGGGTGGGTTTTTGGAGACCTGATGACACTCTTTCAGGGGGAGTGTTACTAAGACCTGATCACACACAACCAGGGGGTTGGTTTTTTAAGACTTGGTGGCACACTTCTAGGGGAGAGTTTTGAGACCCCATGACGCCCTTCTAAGGGAAGGTTTTGAGACCTGATCACACACAACCAAGGGGTTGGTTTTTTAAGACTTGGTGGCACACTTCTAGGGGAGAGTTTTGAGACCCCATGACGCCCTTCTAAGGGAGGGTTTTGAGACCTGATCACACACTCCCAGGGGGTGCGTTTTGGAGAGATGATGATATGCTTCCAGGGGGCAGGTTTTTGACACCCTGGGTTCAACTCAGAAGAAGACCCTCTCTGGATCTCTTAGTAGTGCTTCCTCAGGGGACAGACTTCTGGGTGAGTTTAAAAACAAAAAAGTTGTATTTATTTTTAAAGATTCTGATCTATTCATGAAAAACCAAAAATGCAAAGCTAGAGATAACTTTAAAAATAAGGACTCGTGCCTCACACGACTTTCCATTCTCTCTTTCACCCAATGTAAAGAGTCAATTTCCTTGACAATCTCTTTAAACATAAAACTTTATTTTTTTTATCTTCTTCAGCATTCTTAAGCAAACATCTCTGATTTCCTTCAGGAATATCTAAAACTATTATTTTCCACTGCTTGCTTCTCTATGAAAATAACCGTGGCTGGATAATCAGTTTTACTACATGTAATTACTTCATAAATCTTCCAGTTTTTCCGGTAATTTGACAAGTCCTCGATGTATACTCCAAGAGCAGCTGTTCCGGTGATCGGCATCGTCTTCAGGTGTCTGTTGGTTCTTGTCGGGTATCTATAAGAAAACCATATTGAACACTTAAAAACAATGAAAACCGCCGGTAAACACCATATGTGTCAAACCGCCGAAACTGGCACCTTCTTGTGATGTTCCTGCAGAAGTTCTATTTTCAGGGCCGTCTATTTATACCGCATCACATATGGCTTTATTTAGCATGAAAACTTATCGCTTTAAATGATAAATAAAATAGGTTATATTGACACACAACCAAGCCCCACACTTTAATTAGATTTTCAATGCCATTTAAAGGGAACTTGAGCTTTACCCGTCCAGGAAAAAGCAACAGGTTCAGTTAGCTGCTATCGAGAGCTGGGAATGAGGGGGGGGGGGGGCAGTGGCGGTGCGTCCATAGAGGGCGCAGGAGCGCGCCCCCCCCCCCTCCTGCACCGCCACTGAATTACAATACACAGATTTGTGCATTGCATGAATCTATGTATTGTCGTTGCCGCCCACAATTCAGATGGCCGGCCCTCTGGTGAGCGCCGGCCCTCTGGTGAGCGCCGGCCATCTGAATAATGGCAGCTGGTTGGCTGTGGAAGTGCCTGTCAGAGCCAGCGGCTTTCCGATCACAGCCTGTAATCAGCTTCCAAATAGTTAACCAGGGGACACACGTGGTTTGCGTCCCATGGTTAACACTGACAGGCATCTCAGCCAATCAGGTTCACCAGTTCTGGTCACCGGTAACCTGTTTGGCTGAAGCGACATCGAGGACGGTACGACTTTGAGCGATCGATCTAAGGATGGCTGACCCAAGAAAGGTATGTGTCGGGCGGGGAGCAATCTGGCGGCATTTTAACCACTTCAAACCCGCGCTATAGACGAATGATGGCTACAACGCGGGTCTGAATATCCAACCTGCCGTCAAAAGACGGCCGCCCCTCTGGGCGTTCCCAGCGCGCGCTCCAGAGCGCGCTGCAGGGAAGCCCTGTGTTGGCCGTGTCCCTTGGACACAGCCAATCACAGATCGCGGCGAACGGCCAATCAGAGTGGCCGTTTGCGATGCGATCTGTGCGGCGAATGAGAGATGATCTCATTGCCGTTTTACACAGACAGCGTCCTGTCTCTGGAGAGGAGGAGACCGATCTGTGTTCCTTGTACATAGGGACACAGATCGGTCACCCCCCTCCCCCCACAGTTAGAACACACCTAGGATACACATTTAACCCCTTCCTCACCCCCTAGTGTTAAGCCCTTCAATGCCAGTCACATGTATACAGTAATTAGTGCATATTTATAGCACTGATCGCAGTATAAATGTGAATGGCGTCCAAAAATGTGTCAAAAGTGTCCGATGTGTCCGCCGTAACGTCGCAGTACCAATAAAAATCGCAGATCGCCGCCATTTCTAGTAAAAAATAAATAAATAAATAAATAATAATTCTGTCCCCTATTTTGTAAGCGCTATAACGTTTGCGCAAACCAGAGGCTTATTGCGATTTTTTTTTTTTTTACCAAAAATATGTAGAAGAATACGTATCGCCCTAAACTGAGAAAAAAAAATGTGTTTTTTTTTTTAAAGTGGGATATTTATTATAGCAACAAGTAAAACATATTGTATTTTTTTTCAAAATTGTCGCTCTTTTTTGTTTATAGCGCAAAAAATAAAAACCGCAGAGGTGATCAAATACCACCAAAAGAAAGCTCTATTTGTGGGGAAAAAAGGACGTCAATTTTGTTTGGGAGCCACGTCGCACGACCGCGCAATTGTCAGTTAAAGCGACGCAGTGCCGGAAGCTGAGATATCACCTGTGCAGGAGGGGGGTATATGTGCCCAGTAAGCAAGTGGTTAAGGGGCAATCTGGTGGCATTTAAAGGGGCAATCTGGTGGTATTTAAAGGAGAAAACTGCCGGCATTTTAAGGGGCAATCTGGAGGCTTTTTAAGGGGCAAACTGACAGCAATTGATGGACACAGTGGCGACAATTGATAGGCACAGTGGCGACAATTAATGGCACAGTGGCTGCATTTGATGGCACAGTGGCAACATTTAATGGCACAGTGGCTGCGTTTGATGGCACAGTGGCGACAATTATTGGCACAGTGGCGACAATTAGTGGCACAGTGGCTGCTTTAGATGGCACAGTGGCGACAATTGATGGCACAGTGGCTGCGTTTGATGGCACAGTGGCGACAATTAATGGCACAGTGGCTACGTTTGATGGCACAGTGTCTGCGTCTGATGGCACAGTGGCGACAATTAATGGCACAGTGGCTGTGTTTGATGGCACAGTGGCTGCGTTTGATGGCACAGTGGTTGCGTTTGATGGCACAGTGGCGACAATTGATGGGCACAGTGAGGCTGCAATTGATGGTTTTTTTTTTTCGTTTGTTTGCGCCCCCCCCAAAAATGTTGAGCACCAGCCGCCACTGGGGGGGACACATGTTTGCCCAGGGTCCGATCAGCATTAGAGACGGCCCTGGCCAGGCCCCTGAGAGTCGAAGCAACCCATAGTCTGGAGAACAATGTCTTATCTCATTAGACTCTACAGAGGGATGATGAGAATCTCTACCCACTCAAGGTTGCCATCTTTTCTTGGAAAGAAATAATGGCCTTGTTATCTCTTTCCTATTAAAAACGTTGGCAGCGAGGCCTATTTTTGGCCTCTTATGGATACACGATCCATATATATGAGTGCAGAGAAAGTGGCGAGATAAGTGAGTCATTAAAGCTGAACTCCGGAGAAGTGGAGACACGCACAGCTGAAATATAGAAGACAACATATCATAGAACTCTTATCCTGTCCAATCATTCTTGTAATTCATGCAGCAAACCAAGACCCATGGGCTCTAGCTTTGGCAGCAGCCTAGTTTGGTGAAGAACGGGCCTCTAGTCTGCCGATTAGACTTTTCGCTAATGAGGTCATTTCTAGGCAAAGCTCCTATGTTGCCAATGACACCCCGGGGCATATAAAATAGAACATGGCAGCACATGAAGTGTCCACCCTAGTGACAATTCCTGGCACACCTCGGTGCCCAAATGAATGATCTCTTGCGCACATATGTGGGAGTTACATCATTCCTCACCGGCCAATCAAAATAGGCAAGAACCAGACACTCAGAAGAAGAAGCCGAGGTGACTGTGTGCGGTGTGATGGTGCCGAAGGGTGATAGCCAGGGCAGCCATCACAAATTTTGGGGCCCTTTACACAGCTTTAAGCAGGGCCCCCTGCCACTAGATGATAAGTAAGTAGGATGGGGGGTTTGATGTAACGAAAATGTTATCTCTATCTGGAGATGAGATGATAAGCGGGATGGGGGGTTGGTGCTGACGAACAAAACAAAGTTAAGTCAAGTCTTCTCTTCTCTCTCCTGCTGCGAGTTGCTAAAGGTGGGGGGGTCAGACGAAATAAAAAATAATAAATAAAAAAAAACGGGGGGTGGGCTTTCTAAAGGTGGGGGGGTCAAGCGAGAAAAATGGGGGGGGCGGCCGGGCCCCTGGGCACCATCCGGCCCATTACTGGTGTAATGCACGTACCCCCCTGATGGCGGCCCTGGTGACAGCGCTGTCTGCAGTGGCGGCTGGTGCTCAATATTTTGGGGAGTGGCAAACAAACCAGCCCCTCTCACTCGGAACACCAACACCCCCCTCCCCCGCAGGTGACAGACGGGAAGGCGGCCCTATCTTAGGAGATGATGAGGATTGAGGACAAGGGGTAGGGCTGCTGCTCCTCGCTCCAGCACAGGGAAGAAACGGGGCTTCTCCTCCCAGCTGAATAGAAAGTGGGCTCTGAGACCCGGTTGGCCGGGAGGACTCCCTGTACAATCAGGGCTCGGGACCTGATTCCTGATTGGCCGGGAAGAGAACCAGGAAGACAATAGCAAATATGAATTTGATATTGTCACATAACTGGTTGGGCTAGGGGCGCAGTGGTTTGTGCCCCGAGCCCACCCTTGTTTAAGCCAATTAGAGCCTCAGACTCTAAGCACATGCTTAAAAAAAAGCCCCTGGGCAGTGCCCAGGTGTGCCCTCTCATTAAGACGGCCCTGACTCCCATGTACGTCAAGGCAATGCACACATACCCCATGTAACGGTCAGGGGTTAACGCCGTTTACGATATTCCATTCCACCAACCCACGACAGCTTATCGACACTCCACAATCCAGCAAACACGATCCATATGGATTTCCCCCAGAAACGAATAGATAGTTTAATGGTAAACTCAGGCTTTTATACAGTAGAAACCCCCAGGAACAATGGCCTAACTCCACCCACAACATGACACAATGAGCCCAATACACATCTTTAGTCAGACTTTCTGGCACCGATATAATTTACATGAGCTAATTAGCTACAGCTGCCAAGTCAGACATCAAGACTCTGGCTTTCCTCACCTGCTATACAATACACATTCCTTTAGTAGACATAAGTCAGACATCTGACCTTTAGACTGTGCTAACTCACAACACACATTATCATAAATAGAACTTCACACAATACTGTGTCAATTAGCATAACACAATGAAAAGGTCTTTAGAAGCCAGACTAAGGTTAGTTTACATGACAGTAGCAGACTTAATTACCCCCTTAACAGTCTGTGTTCCCACATTGAATGAGACACTCTCCTATTGACCTGTTGGGTTCAGAATTAACAACCTGTAATATTTCAAGATATCCTGGAATACATTGTGAACTATCATTACTGTCCCATCTCCCGTAATCCGAGATATCATTTCTCAGTCATCCTATGCCCCTAGTGGCCATAGGATGACCCTAGACACAAGAGTCATTGGGTGAAGCTAAAACAGGAGTACCCCACATCCTTCAAGAGCCTCTGGGTCCCACGGGCCATTCCGTTACACCCCAAAATCTAAAACGGGTATCAATTGAGAAGAGGAGAAGGATCATTCTGCACGGTTTGATGAAGCGCAGGCGCGTTCGGCGAACTTGCGGAATCGCATTAATATCATCGCCAGCCTATGTCAAAACACGTGGCTCGCCTTCCCTTCAAGAGGTAATGACTGTTTTAAGCTAAACCACGCTGTAGAATAAATCAATATCGGCAGCGTCTATAAAAAGCCTGGCAGTCAATTGAGTCGAACGCTCCCCTCTTCAGCTGTGATTAGTAAATATAAACACGGCTCTCAGGGAGGCTCGACATAGAAAGGCTACGTGTAATCACCGACGGCACAATGGGACTTTAATGATAATTGCAGGCTATCCTTGGATAGGCAATCATTCAAATTATGCAACACAGGTTCTGCTTAAAGGTTTGAATAAAAAAAAAAAAGTCACTTCAGCATCTGCTGGTGGCAAAAGGTGACGGCAAATTCCTCCAACAAGAACTTTTCCAGGGAAAACAGACGTGTCGTTCCCCCGAGACCGAGACTATGCTGCTAATTCGATCGGAAGGGAGCAATGACTCCGCTCATCAATGACAGGCAGGAACATCCCATAATACCGCTATTATTCAGTACCAGCCTGTAATACCGCTTCATTTCCAGACCATTTCTATACTGTGATACTTTGACTGACGTCTACTCCCTCACAGTGACGGGACATGGCCATCCAGCGCCCAGGGCAAAGATGCCGCTGTCACTACTCCTGTCAGCCTGTAACAGAAGGAAGGTGCCCCCCATCCCTACAGTAAACCTGTGGCACCCAGGGCGAAGATGCCAAACTGCCCCCCCCCCCATTCATGATGTGCAGGCTTAAAGGACCCTACACCCAGCAGTTACTCGCTTGTCAAAAACACTGCCGTTATCACTACTCCTGTCAGTTTGTAACAGAAGGAAGGCGCCCCCATTCCTGTAGTAAACCTATGGCACCCAGGGCAAAGATGCCAAACTGCTACACCCTCAATTATGATGTGCAAGTTTACCGGCCCCTGCAAACAGAAATTACTCGCTCATCAAAATCACTGCTGCTGTCACTTCTCCCGTCAGTCTGTAACAGAAGAAGGGCACCCCCATCCCTACAGTAAACCAATGGCACTCAGGGCAAAAATGCCAAACTGCTCCCCCCCCCAACAATTATGATGTGCAGATTTAGAGGACCCTACACCCAGCAGTTACTCGCTAGTGAAAAACACTGCACTGTCACTACTCCTGTCAGTCTGTAACAAAAGGAGGGCACCCCCATCCCTACAGTAAACCGATAGCACCCAGGTCAAAGATGCCAACTGCTCCCCCCCCCCCTCATTCATGATGTGCAGGCTTAGGGGACCCTACACCCAGCAGTTACTCACTTGTCAAAATCACTGCCGCTGTCACTACTCATGTTAGCTTGTAACAGACGGAAGACGCCCCCCATCCCTACAGTAATCCGATAGCACTCAGGTCAAATATGCCAAACTGCTCCCCCCCATTCATGATGTACAGGCTTTAAGGACCCTACACCCAGCAGTGACAACGCACTGGACGAGGTCTCAGAAGAAGCTCCATTCGGAACTCTTCAAAACAACATTAGAGAACAAAATAAAAACAATCCAATTACATCTAACAGCCACAGAAGCCCTGGATGTCATCAACACGGCTCTACTACTGTCAGCCGACTTAGTAGCGCCAAAACGCAAAACTTGCATCCGGAAAAACAACTCCAGCTGGTTTAACGACCAGCTGTCGTTGCTGAAGCAAGAGCGCAGAAGAGCAGAAGCCGCCTGGAAAAGAAGCTCTTCAGAGGAAAACCTCACCATCTATAAGGTAATAACAAATAAATACCAGAAAGAAATCTTCAAAGCCCAAAAAAATCATTTTCCAATGCCATCACTAATGCCCTAAACCGCCCCCGCGAACTCTTCAAGCATGAATCCCATCTGTCTTGAAGCCCCCAATTCAGATACCCAAGAATTTTGCAATGAATTATCAGATTATTTTATTAACAAAATTGAAAGAATCCATGAAAGCATTCAGCAAAACAGTACCCCCCTTAACCCCCCCCCCCCAATCATTCGCCCAATACCCACACAAATTCACCACAATCAACAAAGTTCACTCTTAAACTCATCTCCTTCGATGCCACTAAAAATATCATCGGTACTCGGAAATAGCACAGCGCCCAATGATATCATCCCCACCAAACTGCTGAAGGAATGTGCCAACATCCTGGCTCCTCCCATCACGCAGCTTACAAACCAGTCATTCAAGGAAGGCATAGTGCCCTCCCAGTTGAAAGAGGGCACAATCCAACCCATCTTGAAGAAACCCACCCCCGACCCCAAAGACCCAACTCACCGTTGTCCCATAACAGGCCTAAACGTCTTCTTCAAGGTAATGTAGAAAGTAGTGGTACAACAGCTGCAACCGCATCTAGATACCCATAATTTGCTCGATCCATTTCAATCGGGTTTCCGTCCCGGGCACGGGACAAAAACAGAACTGTTCAAAATATGGGATGACGCTCTCGAGGCCGCAGACGAAGGAGAATCTTCTCTGCTAGTTCTGTTGGACCTAAGCACAGCTTTCGACCACAAACTATTACTGACTCGGCTAGCTGAAGTAGCCAGAGTCGCAGAAGGTGACCTATCATGGTTCTCTTCCTTTTTGGAAAACCGATCACAAACAGTGAAATTGGGACCTTTCACTTCTGAAAAACACACGGTGTCATGCGGAGTCCCCCAAGGATCCCCCTTGTCGCCGGTGCTGTTCAATATTTATCTCCACCCTCTCTTTCAAATCATCAGTAGCCAAAAACTACTTTATCACTCTTATGCAGACGACACGCAACTGTATTTTCGCATCTGCAACAAAAAGGATCACCACCTCAGTCTAGAGAAATGCCTCTCTAGGAAAGAAAACTGGATGAAACTCAAACAGCTCCAAAACAGAACTTCTCCTGTTTCACGCCAATCGTAAGAATCAACTGGCAACAACTTGGACACCCCCGCCCATTCTGGGCCAGATCATCACCCCTAGCTCCAAAGTCAAAAGTCTCGGGGGCATCTTCGACTCCTACATGACAATGGACGCACAAATAGGGTCAGTAGTCAGCGGATCTCACCATCTGCTGCGCCTACTACGCAGACGTATTCCTTTTATTCCTAACCACTTGAGACCCGAGGATGTCCCTGGACGTCCTCGGGTTTGTGCGGTGATATCTCAATGATGCTGCAGCTGCAGGCATCATTGAGATATCGCGGTATTCAGCCGGCGATTCTGTGCACCAGAAGAATGATCAAAGCGGCTCGATCATTCTTCTCGGCAGCGGGAGGGGACGTCCCCCCCTCCCGCCGCCATCCGGTGCTTCTCTGGGCTCTCCCGTGCCAACGGGGGCCCGGAGAGCGAATCGGCCGGCGCTCGTTGGTGAAGTATAGAGATGACTGGTGACCAGACGGTCACAGTCATCTCTATGACCGTCGGAGGACCGGGCGCGACGTGATGACGTCACGCCCGGTACCCGGAAGTAAACAAAGCCGCTATCACGGCTGTTGGCATGTAAAAACAAGTGTAAAAATAATAAAATGAAGTAAAAAATAAAAAAAATAATAAAACAAAATGTTAAAACGCCCCTGTCCCGGTCGCTTGTGTGCAGAAGCGAACGCGCATGCAAGTCCCGCCCACATATGTAAACAGCGTGCAAACCCCACATGTGAGGTATCATCGCGTGCGCTAGAGTGTGTGCAACAATTCTAGCACTAGACCTCCTCTGTATCTTAAAAATTGTAACCTGTAAAAAAAAATTAAAGCGTCGCCTATGGAGATTTTTAAGTACCGAAGTTTGCCGCCATTCCATGAGTGTGCGCAATTTTAAAGTGTGACGTGTTGGGTATCTATTTACTCGGCGTAACATCATCTTTCACATTATACAAAAAAATTGGGCTAACTTTACTGTTTTGTTATTTTCTAATTCATGAATCCCTAAAAAAAGGCGTTTGAAAAATTATTGCGCAAATACCGTGCGAGAAAAAAAGTTGCAATGACCGCCATTTTATTCCCTAGTGTGTCTGCTAAAAAAAATATATAATGTTTGGGGGTTCTTATTAATTTTCTAGCAAAAAAATTTTGATTTTTACATAAAGGAGAAAAGTGCCAAAATAGGCCCGGTAACGAAGTGGCTAAAGAAGACGTAGCTCACTCACTCACAGGCTTAGGGGACCCTACACCCAGCAGTTACTCGCTTGTCAAAATCACTGCCGCTCTCACTACTCCTGTCAGTCTGTAACAGAAGGAAGGCGCCCCCATTCCGATAGTAAATTTATGGGACCCAGGGCAAAGATGCCAAACTGCTCCCCCCCCCCTCCCACAATTATGATGTGCAGGCTTAGAGGACCCTACACCCAGCAGTTACTCGTTCGTCAAAATCACTGCTGTTGTCACTACTCCTGTCATCTTGTAATAGAAGGAAGGCGCCCCCATTCCTATAGAAAACCTGTGGTGCCCAGGGCAAAGATGCCAATTGCTCCCCCCATTCATGATGTGCAGGCTTAGAGGCTCCTACACCCGGCAGTTACTCGCTTGTCAAAATCATGGCCACTGTTACTACTCCTGTCAACCTGTAACAGAAGGAAGACGCCCCCCCCCCCCATCCCTACAGTAAACCTATGGCATCCAGGGCAAAAATGCCAAACTGCTACCCCCCCCCCCCCCCATTCATGATGTGCAGACATAGAGGACCCTACAACCAACAGTTACTCGCTTATCAAAATCATAGCCACTGTTACTACTCCTGTCAACCTGTAACAGAAGGAAGATGCCCCCCCCATCCCTACAGTAAACCTATGGCATCCAGGGAAAAGATGCCAAACTGCTACCCCCCATTCATGATGTGCAGGCTTAGAGGATCCTACACCCAGCAGTTACTCGCTTGTCAAAATCACTGCCGCTGTCACTACTCCTGTCAGTTTGTAACAAAGAAAGGCACCCTCATTCCTACAGTAAACCAATGGCACCCAGGGCAAAGATGCCAAACTGCCCCCCCACCACAATTATGATGTGCAGGCTTAGAGGATCCTACACCCAGCAGTTACTCGCTTGTCAAAATCACTGCTGCTGTCACTACTCCCGTCAGTCTGTAACAGAAGGAAGATGCCCCCCCATTCCTACAGTTAACCCTATAGCACCCAGGGCAAAGATGCCAAACTGCTACCCCCCCCCCCCCAATTATGATGTGCAAGTTTACCGTCCCCTGTAAACAGAAATCACTCGCTCATCAAAATCACTGCCGCTGTCACTACTCCTGTCAGCTTGTAATAGAAGGAAGGCACCCCCATTCCTATAGTAAACTTGTGGTGCCCAAGGCAAAGATGCCAATCGCTCCCCCATTCATGATGTGCAGGCTGTAGAGGACCCTACACCCAGCAGTTACTCGCTTGTCAAAATCACTGCTGCTGTCACTACTCCTGTCAGCTTGTAACAGAAGGAGGGCACCCCCATCCTTACAGTAAACCTGTGGCACCCAGGGTAAAGATGCCAAACTGCTCCCCCCAATTATGATGTGCAAGTTTACTGGCCCCTGCAAACAGAAATCACTCGCTCATCAAAATCACTGCTGTTGTCACTACTCCTGTCAGCTTGTAACAGAAGTAATGCACCCCCATTCCTATAGTAAACATGTGGTGCCCAGGGAAAAGATGCCAAACAATTATGATGTGCAGGCTTAGAGGACCCTACACCCAGCAGTTAATCGCTACAAATTTATGAATTTACGAAGTTATGATTTTTAAAATTGACGAATTGATGAATTTCCAAATTGAATATTTTATTTATTTTATGAATGTACACATTTCTGGATTGACGAATTTATGAATTTATGTATTTATGAATTTACACATTTCTGGATTGACGAATTTATGAATTTACTCATTTATTAATTGACGAATTTATGAATTTATGTATTTATGAATTTTGTAATTTATGAATTTTGTAATTTTTGAATTTACGAATTGCAATCAATATGAAAGGCCCGGAAAATTAAGGGAAAAATAACAAATGAAACAAAACTAACACATTTTTCCGGCAGTGCACCTGTCTAGTAAAAGTCCCCAAACAAACCCGATTTAATGGATTTCCTTTAAAAACGTGAAGTTAGGAATTAGGTAGAATTTGGGGATTTTCATTTTCGAATTGATGAATTTTTGAATTGACGAATTTTCGAATTGACGAATTGATGAATTTACGAATTGACTAATTTATTAATTCGTGATTTTATAAATTTTTGGATTGATGAATTTACAAATGTATGAATTTTTGAATTGACAAATTTTCAAATTGACAAATTTTCAAATTGACAAATTTTCAAATTGACAAATTTTCAAATTGATGAATTGACTAATTTATACATTTCTGAATTTACAAATTTTTGGATTGACGAATTTATGAATTTACTAATTTATTAATTTATGAATTTTTGAATTGACAAATTTATGAATTTATGTATTTATGAATTTTGTAATTTATGAATTTTTGAATTGACGAATTTTTGAATTTACGAATTTTCAAATTGACGAATTGATGAATTTACGAATTGACTAATTTATTAATTTGTGATTTTATAATTTTTTGGATTGATGAATTTACAAATGTATGAATTTTCAAATTGACAAATTTTCAAATTGACAAATTTTCAAATTGACAAATTTTCAAATTGACAAATTTTCAAATTGACAAATTTTCAAATTGATGAATTTTCAAATTGATGAATTGACTAATTTATACATTTCTGAATTTACAAATTTTTGGATTGACGAATTTATGAATTTACTAATATATTAATTTATGAATTTTTGAATTGACAAATTTATGAATTTATGTATTTATGAATTTTGTAATTTATGAATTTTTGAATTGATGAATTTTTGAATTTACGAATTGCAATCATAATGAAAGGCCCGGAAAATGAAGGAAAAAAAAAACAAATGCAATACAACTAACACATTTTTCCGGCAGTGCACCTGTTTAGTAAAAGTCCCCAAACAAACCCTGATTTAATGGATCTCCTTTAAAAACGTGAAGTTAGAAATTAGGTAGAATTTTTGGATTTTCATTTTCGAATTGATGAATTTTCTAATTGATGAATTTTCTAATTGACGAATTTTTGAATTTATGAATTTTGAAATTGACGAATTTTGGAATTGATGAATTTTTGAATTGATGAATTTTTGAATTTATGAATTTTTGTATTGATGAATTTTCGAATTGACGAATTGATGATTTGACCAATTGGCTAATTTATTAATTTGTGATTTTACAAATTTTTGGATTGATGAATTTACAAAAGTATGAATTTTCGAATTGACAAATTTTCGAATTGACAAATGTTCGAATTGACACATTTTCGAATTGACAAATTTTCGAATTGATGAATTGACTAATTTATACATTTTTAAATTTACAAATTTTTGGATTGACGAATTTATGAATTTATGTATTTATTAATTTATGTATTTATTAATTTTGTAATTTATGAATTTTCAAATTTTTGAGTTTACCAATTGCAATCATATTGAATGGCCTGGAAAATGAAGGAAAAAAAACAAATGAAACAAAACTAACAAATTTTTCCGGCAGTGCACCTGTCTAGTAAAAGTCCCCAAACAAACCCGATTTAATGGATTTCCTTTAAAAACTTGAAGTTTAGTTAGAAATTTTGGATTTTCATTTTCAAATTGATGAATTTTCGAATTGATGAATTTTCGAATTGATGAATTTTCGAATTGACGAAAATTGACGAATGTTTGAATTGACGAATTGATGAATTTACGAATTGACTAATTTATTAATCTGTGATTTTATAAATTTTTGGATTGATGAATTTACAAATGTATGAATTTTCGAATTGACAAATTTTGAAAATTGACAAACTTTCGAATTGACAAATTTATACAAATTTTTGGATTGATGAATTTATGAATTTACAAATGTATTAATTTATGAATTTTACAAATTTATGTGTTTATGAATTTACGAATCTTGTAATTTATGCATTTTTTCATTTAAAAATTTTCGTATTGACGAATTTTCAAATTTTCGAATTGACAAATTTTCGAATTGACAAATTTTCAAATTGACAAATTGACTAATTTATTCAAATTTTTGGATTGATGAATTTATGAAATTACAAATGTATTAATTTATGAATTTTACGAATTTATGTGTTTATGAATTTACGAATTTTGTAATTTATGCATTTTTTCATTTACAAATTTTCGTATTGACGAATTTTCAAATTGACTAATTTATACATTTCTGAATTTACACATTTTTGGATTGACAAATTTATGAATTTACAAATTTATGAATTTTACGAATTGATGTATTTATGAATTTACAAATTTACGAATTTAAGAATTTTTTCATTTACAAATTTTCGTATTGACAAATTTTCAAATCGACAAATTTTTGGATTGACGAATTGACTTATCTTATACATTTATGAATTTACAAATTTTTGGATTGACGAATTTATTCATTTATTAATTTTTGACTTGACGAATTTACGAATTTAAATTTTTATGAATTTATGAATTTATGTATTTATGAATTTACACATTTTTTTAAATTACGAATTTATGAATTTACACATTTTTTTAATTGACAAATTCACAAATTGAAGAATTGACGATTTATGAATTGACAATTTAATGAAATTTCACATTTCTGAATTTCTGAATTGCAATTATAATGAATGGTCCGGAAAATGAAGGAAAAAAAAAACAACAAATGAAACAAAACAAACACATTTTCCCGGCAGTGCACGTGTCTAGTAAAAGTCCCCAAACAAACCCGAATTTATTGGATTTCCTTTAAAAACGTGAAGAAAAAGTTGGACTTGAGAAAAATGATAAAATAAAGGATACAGGAGGTAGCTGGTCTCATATCTATGCGGCGCGGATAATCACATCATGTTTAATCAAATGCATATTTATAAATCTTCGCACAGCCCGGCCCGGCGCTCTCCGGCCTTCTATTCATTAAGTGCATTTTCAAGTAGATAAAACAATATTTTCCACGACTAATTTTATCCCAGTTGGGCTCTCGGAATGATTGAATCGCATTTCTCGCCATCAATACCGGTCTGTAGGATTGGGGGGAGGGGAGGGGGGATGACGGACTTTTTGATGCTTGTTCCATTTTGGAATTTTTACGACGGGACTTTGGGTTCCTTCGCTCACCCCGGTGGTCATATATTACAGGACATTAAAATGCGGCCGGCCATGCGCGGGGATTGAAGCATCGTTGAGCTCTAGAGCGGCGCCCCGGTAAAGTTCTGAAAATATTAATGATTACGGCAACGCGGCGGATGGAAGTGGCGGGATTATAGGAGAGAGGGAGCGTTATTCTCTGACTCTCCCTGAAATGATCTTACAGGGATCTGCGGGATTTGTTCTTATCTCAAATTTATACTAAGAAGTTTATTCCTCGGATGGAGGAAGTGCCGGGTGAAACAAGGTTTCTTATTAACGCGCCAATTTAACCGCCTGCCTACCTGGGCAATGAGTTACTTCTTCTTTTTTTACACATGTAAAAATCAGCATTTTTTGTTCGAAAATGGCAGAGAACCCCCAAACATTATACATTTTTTCTGAAAGCGGAGGCCCTGGAGAATAAAATGGTTGTCGTCACTAGACACGTGAAATTAGTTTCATTACGAATTTGTTTGT
This sequence comes from Rana kukunoris, assembly GCA_029574335.1. Lineage (NCBI taxonomy): Eukaryota > Metazoa > Chordata > Amphibia > Anura > Ranidae > Rana > Rana kukunoris. The sequence goes on along the minus strand of CM056058.1, from coordinate 161,214,840 downwards.
TTTTTTGACCAATTTGTTAATTCAGAAACATCCAAATTAACAAAAACCTTAAGGACCGGACCATTATGCTGCTAAATGACCCAAGGGGTTTTTACAATTCGGCACTGCGTCGCTTTAACTGACAATTGCGCGGTCGTGCGACGTGGCTCCCAAACAAAATTTGCGTCCTTTTCTTCCCACAAATAGAGCTTTCTTTTGGTGGTATTTGATTGCCTCGGCGATTTTTATTTTTTGCGCAATATACAAAAATAGAGCGACATTTTTGAAAAAAAATCAATATTTTTTAATTTTTGTTATAAGAAAAATCAAATAAACAAAATTTTAGTCAAACATTTCGGCCAAAATTTATTCAGCCACATGTCTTTAGTAAAAAAAAAAAATCGCAATAAAAAAAAAAAAATAGCTACCTAGCGGGAACAGCGACACTAATACAGCGATCAGAAAAATGATCGCTTAGTGACACTGGCAATATGGAGTGAAAGGGTTAACTAGGGCGGTGATCAAGGGGTTAAAACTTTATTAGGGGGGTACGGGGGCTACCCTGAACCAAACACTAACTGCCTGTCACACTGCCTGTCACACTGACACTAATTGCAGTAATCATACATATACGATCACTGCATTCAGTGACACTGTGACAGGGGGGGGAGGGGGGGGTGGATCGCAAGGGGTTGAGTGTGACTATGTGTGCTGGTGTCAGTGTAGTGTGTGTCAGTGTAGTGTTGTGCAAACTTACTGTGTGATGTGATGTCTCCTCAGCGGCGGTTGAAAAAACCGCCGAGAGCAGAGATCACATCACTTCCCTCTTCCTGTGTGGAAGCACGCGCATTGGCTGGGAGCGATCCGGAGGGGGCGGACAAAAACGAACCGCCGCCCCCTCAGCACGGATCGCTCCTACAGCCACCGGGACCGTCGGATGTACCGGGGGGGTCCCGATCGGACCCCCGACCCACATCAAGGCAGCCACGTACAGGTACGTTGGTGTGCCTGTCCGTGCCATTCTGCCGACATAAATGTACATGTGGCGGTCCTTAAGTGGTTAACAAATTTTTCTGAAAATTCTAATATTCAAAAATTCAGAAATAAAAAATCTGAAAAAAATCTGAAATAATAGCTATAAAAACGATTAAACGAAACAGGTATTGGAATTTCCTTTCGAATTCGAAAATCGGATTATTCGAAAATTAGAATTTCCACAGAACGAAAATCCGAAAATTCGAAAATCTGAAATAATAACTATAAAAACGATTAAATGATATAGGTATTGGGATTTCCCTTTCAAATTCGAAAACCAAAATATTCGAAAATTTGAAAATAAGAATGAAGATTCCAAAGAACGAAAATCCGAAAATTAGAAGGAAAATAAGAAGGAAAATCTGAAAACTCAAAAATCTGAAACAATAACTAACTAACAATAACTATTAAATTATAGTTATTGGAATTTCCTTTCAAATTTGGCTGTACGTAACGGATTCGAATTTTCAAAGTTATGAATTATTAGAAATAACAAATGCCACATCTAAAGAGATGGAACAGAACAAATTAATAATAAATAATAATACTAAAAAGTTTTTATAATTATTGTAATTTATTATTATTATTAATTTGTTCTGTTCCATCACTTTAGATGTGGCATTCGTTATTTCTGATAACTTGTAACTTTGGATAAATTCGTATTCGTTACGTACAGCCAAATTTGAAAGGAAATGATCTGACATAACAAATGCTGCAATCCAAACAAAATGAATAATAAATAATAATAAGACGTTTTTATTATTATTGTTATTTATTATTATTAATTTGTTATTTTCCATTTGTTTACCGTAAACAAATTAATAATAAATAATAATACTAAAAAGTTAAGAGAGAAGATTCACCGCTCCAGGTGGGTCTGAGTGCAATCGAGGATTCATTCAGGTTACAATGGGTGCTGGCAATGCACTAGACAGACATGGAAAGTAGCGGAAATGGATGGACAGCCGCACTCCAAAAGACACTTGAGTCGTCTTTATTGGATAAAACAAAAGCATACACCACAAGTACACAGCAAAAATCGTAGGACAGCCGACGAGTTTCGCACCTGTTCAGTGCTTAGTCATATGACTAAGCACTGAACAGGTGCGAAACGCGTCGGCTGTCCTACGCTTTTCGCTGTGAATTTGTGGTGTATGCTTTTGTTTTACCAACAAAGACGACTCAAGTGTCTTTTGGAGTGCGGCTGTCCATCCATTTCCGCTACTTTCCAATACTAAAAGGTTGTTATAATTATTGTTATTTTTTTTTTTTATTAATTTGTTTTACGGTAAACATATGGGCCCAGATTCAGAGAGCGATTACACCTGTGTAACTGGTGTTAGACAGGAGTAATTTCAAATTTCGCGCGCCGTATCACTAGTTTGAATCCTCAAACCATGATACGGCGGCTTCGGGCTTCGATCCGAGAGGCTTACGTCTTCGTAAGCCTTCGGATCTACGCTGCCATCTATTTGTGGCCGCTGGGAGGAGTTCGCGTCGTTTTGATGCGTCGGGATATGCAAATGTTTTTTTACGGCGATTCCCGAAGATACGAGTGGTCTTCGCAATCGCTTTCGTCTATTTTTTTGTACGTAATGTTAGAGGAGCTTTTTGCTGCTCTAACGTTACGTAGCCCATGTTAAGTATGGCCGTCGTTCCCGCTTCGAATTTATTTATTTTTTATTTTTGTTCACGTAACTCGTTCGGGACTAGGATCGCCCGTAAACGACGCTACATAAACAACGAATGACGTCACGACGTGATTTCGCGCAATGCACGGCGGGAAATTTGCAAACGGAGCATGCGCAGATCGATCGCCGCGGGAACGCGCCTATTTTAAATGATTCACGCCCACTACTCGCGCAGATGGATTGCGACGGGAGAAATACACTACGCCGCCGTCGTTTACCGTAGAAAATCTACCTGAATTCCACGTAGAGCCAGGTAAAAAACTGCGTATTTCTGATACGCTAGATTAATCCATTTCTGTGTGAATCTGGGCCATGGAAAATAACAAATCAATAATAATAAATAACAATAATAATAAAAAACGTTTTATTAATATTATGTGTTGTTAATTTTGTTTAGATTGCAGCATTTGTTTTGTCAGATAATTCGTAACTTCAGATAAATTTGCCAACAGGCAAATTTGAAAGGAAATTTCAATATCTATAATTTTAATAGTTACTTATTATTACTTAGTTATTATTTAGAATTTTTAGATTTTTTTTCTTATTTTTGGAATTACGGAATTTTCTAATTTACGAATATACAAAATTACATTCTATTCTTGTATTTTCTTCTCTATTTTCTTCTTCTTCTATTTTTTTTCTCTTCAGAAACTGGAAAACAAATCGAAAACTACTTGAATTCGAATTTTGTTCTAATTTTTTTTTTTCCCCCGTTATTTCAGATTTGTTTACATTTGTTACTATTGTAATTTGTAAATTCAGATACATCAGAGTTTCCAAACAATGAAAAATCTTTTTGAAATTTCGAACCGTACATGTCTAGCTGAAAGCCATAATCATCAGAACTAAAAGAAATAAATAAATGCTTAAAAAAAAAAATCAATCTGTGTGTAATGAATATATATATATAGGGCCAGATTCAGCAACACTTGCGCTGGAGTATTTCGATATGCGCCGCGTAACTGTGAAGATGCGCCGTCGTTTCTATGTGCCCGTACCCACCAAACTAGATGCGCCCAATAACGGGTCATTTGCGACCGGCGGAACGTTCCGACGCCAGAGTCTCGTCAGCGCTTAATTTCGCTTGGTGCATCAGTCGCGCCTATTGATTTCCCCTGCAAATATGCAAATGAGGGAGATTTCCCAATTCACGAACGGATTAGCACCATACGCTGGCTACATGCGCCGCGCGTATCTCGTCCGTTCGGCGCAAAGTTATTTCTACAAATAGCTGCTTTATCTTTACTCCAGACGGCCTCAGGTCAGCAGGAGAGCAGCTACAGCAGCAGCGTTACCGACGATAAGAGCTAGCTGAGCACCCCCACTTGCAGGACAACACCTCTGTCCATGCTTGTCTGTCATACAGCCATGGAGGAAGACATCATAGGTCTCCATAGCCGAGATGACGGCTGACAGCTCCTGGCCATTAAAGTTCAGCTTTCTCCTGTGTGTTTGCGGGGAACGGGAGCAGCCATCTCAGAACAAAAGTAACATCACTGCGGGGAGGGGGAGCAGGATATACTTTAGTGCCGGAATGGCGCTTCTACGGGCGCATTTAAACGCCCAACGGAAGGCATTGCGCTGACGTTTCCCGGGAAGTGGTGCCGACGGAAGTTGTGAGCATGCGCACAAAGGGGGCGAGTGGAGCCTCACTCACTGCGCATGCTCCGTGGTTGATGCGCTGAACGTAAGCCTCTGCGCTGGGCTCCGCCCATCATTTACATATGATCACACCCACTTCCCCTTGCGTCGGGTTACGCCAGCGCATTATCGTTACTCCGGCGCAAGTTTACGCGCAACTGCTATGTGAATAACAGTACTTGCGCTGAAAGGGTCGTCAGAGTAACGTAAATGAGAAGCGTTACTCTGGAGCAAAGATGCTCCCATCTACCTGAATCTGGCCCATTGTATATAAATATGAGTTTCACTTTTTAAATTGATTTACTGACATAAATTAACTTTTTGATAATATATATTTTTTGAGATGCACCTATAGAACCCCTCCCCCAAATAAAAGATTTTTAGTAAATCAAATTTCACCTAACCAGCTGTTAATAATTAAAACAATAAAAAAAAAAATTGTGGTAAAACCGCATTTGCCCCAATCATCTCCAGTCGCCGTCATTGCAGGCGGACTCCGCTTATTGTAACCATTTGAAAACTGTTTTTTATTTCTTTATTTTTTTATTTCATTTTCTCCTTTAATTTGAAATTGAAACAAGTTCCGGAGACATTTGATGGAATTTCATGTCTGACTGTATTTCCTACATTAGAGGAATGAAGATCTCATTGTGCGCCCCGTTCTCGCCTTCTATACTCGGCCTGACAACACCTCCCAGCATGCCTTGAGAGGAGCAGCTGTGCTGCCAGACCATCCGACACGTCGCTATCACCTCCTATCACTTCCTCCGAGCTGTCAGCTCTCATATCCGTCATTATCAATGCATTTCAATGAGAGGCTTATCCAGCCTGTGGTTGGGTCCGGGCCATGTATGGGCGAGATGCGAGTGCCTGAACTCCGAATATACAATTATAGATGACTGCAGTGCGCCCAGAGAAAGGTCTATAGTGAGGGGCGCCGCGCTACTTGTATCAATATTCAAACAAACGCCAAAATATCATCAAGTACAAAAACACTTCAAACTCGGTACATGTATCTCACAGATAAATCTCCTTGTAGTGATTGCTAATAAATGTTTGCATTCCATATATGGAGAAATGTGTGTAATGTGTATCAAAAGGGGATCAATATACAATGTGATCGATACACACTTTGATCAATATACAATTTGATAAATATATACTGTGATCATATATACTGGCACCTCCTGTCACGCAGCTTATCAACCAATCCTTCAGGGAGGGCATAATGCCCTCCCAGCTGAAGGAGGGCTTCATTCAACCCATCTTGAAGAAAGCCACCCTGGATCCTAAGGATCCACTCAACTGGCGCCCCATAACAGGCCTAAATGTTCTCTCCAAGGTAATGGAGAAAGTAGTGGTTCAGCAGCTGCAACAGCATCTAGACACCCACAACTTACTCGACCCATTTCAATCAGGATTCCGTCCCGGACACGGGACGGAAACAGCATTGCTTAAGATATGGGACGACGTTCTCGAGGCCGCAGACGAAGGAGAATCTTCTCTTCTGGTTCTGCTGGACCTAAGCGCAGCCTTTGATACAGTAGATCACAGGCTGTTATTGACTCGACTGGCCAAAATAGCCAAAGTCGCAGAAAGCGATCTATCCTGGTTCTCCTCTTTTTTGGAAAACCGATCGCAAATAGTGAAGCTTCACCTTCACTTCTGAACAACGCACATTATCGTGCGGGGTCCCTCAAGGATCTCCCCTGTCGCCAATGTTATTCAACATCTATGTGCGTCCTCTTTTCGAAATCATCAGCAGCCAAAAACTGCTCTATCACTCATATGCAGACGACACGCAACTGTACTTGCGCATTTGCAATAAAAAGGATCACCACCTCAATCTAGAGACATGTCTCTCTTTGATAGAGGACTGGATGACAAAGAGTTATCTCAAACTCAATGGAGCGAAAACAGAACTTCTTCTGTTTCACGCCAAGCGTAGGAATCAATCGGCAACAACCTGGATCCCCCCGCCCATTCTGGGCAAAATCATCAACCCTAGCGCCAAAGTCAAAAGTCTTGGGGTCATCTTTGACTCCGACATGACAATGAACGCACAAATAGGGTCAGTAGTCAGCGGATCTCACCATCTGCTGCGCCTACTACGCAGACTAACGCCTTTTATTCCCAAGAAAGACATAGCGGTCGTGGTGGGAGCGATTGTAAACTCCAGACTGGACTATGCAAATGCCCTTTACCTCGGACTCCCCAAGTACCAAATCGCTCGTCTTCAAGTCGTTCAAAATACGGCCGCCAGACTTGTGACTGGGAAAAAACCCTGGGAATCCATCTCACCTTCACTGAGATCCCTTCACTGAGATCCCTTCACTGGCTACCAGTTAAAGACAGAATCACCTTTAAAGCACTCTGTCTAACGCATAGATGTATCCATGGGAATGCTCCCCATTATCTATGCGAAAAAATATAAGAGCTCACAACCCCAATCGTATTCTACGATCCACCAATCAAAATCGGCTTCAGATACCGAATGCCAGATACAAGTCCAAAGGAGACAGGAGATTCGCTGTCCAAGGAACGCCTTACCAGCCAGCATTCGGCTGGAGGAGAACTACTTAGTCTTCAGGAGAAAGATTAAGACTCATCTCTTTTGATCTCAAAGGAGACAGGAACAACAAGCGCCCAGAGGCGATTTACTTTGCATGTGCTGCGCTATATAAGTTTTCATTCATTCTTTCATTCATTCAATATACAATGTGATCAATATACACGGTGATCAATATACACGGTGATCAATATACACTGTGATCAATTTACAATGTGATCAATTTACAATGTAATCACTATACGCTCTGATCAATATACAATTTGATAAATATATACTGTGATCAATATACGATGTGATCAATATACAATGCAATAGACATCTAGTTAGTGGGGGGGGGGTGTAGGACACTGAATGGAGGTCAGTGGTGGGATTGGTAGAGAGGGGTGGAGGACGCTGAATGGAGGTCAGTGGAGGGATTGGTAGATAGGTGTAGCGGAGTACAATATTTAACTCCACGATCTCCGCTGGTAACCAGGGTAAATCCACAGTCAGCATTGACAAGTAAGGCAATGTCCCAAATCTCCCCAGTAACCGGACAACACACAGCTCTGAGAGTCAACAGACTTTTTATTCACAGGCTTCCATATTTATATAATTCCCCATGCAAGGGGTTTCCAAACAGCCAAATAGATTTAGCAGGGGTAATACAGGGAGGACCAGATGGGGAACTTAACAGTTTGGATAATTCTCCCATCAGGCATTGCTGCATGAGGGAAAAGTCGGTTGATAGCTTGGGTCTGGGGTTATGTGTTGTGGGAGTTTGGTTTAAAACTGCCGAACACTGATTGGGCAACATAATACTAAGTACTTGAATGCTAGTGGCTTACGGCTGCCAGCATACCAATTACTATGCCCACATAAGACCCAGCAGAATACAGACAACCTTTTGACATGTAACGTCCAGCGTTCTAGAAGTGGCTAGGTTTGCCACAATGCTCCCCCAGAACCAAGCCGGCATACACAGTCTGATCCCAACGGATCGGCTTGGGGATGTCCGGGGGTGTAATTTCACAGATCACTTTTCAAGTTCAGTTTGTCTAGATAACCCGTCGGCGTTACCGTTTTGCTTCCCTGGTCGGTAGTGGATTGTAAAGTCAAACGGCTGCAGCGCCAAACTCCAGCGCAGCAGCCGGGCATTGTCTCCCGCCACACGGTTTAGCCACACCAATGGGTTGTGATCTGTGAGTAGCGAAAAAGGTTGTCCATACAAATACGGCTGCAACTTTTTGAGGGCCCACACCACGGCCAGGCATTCCTTCTCAATGGCGGCGTAGCTTACTTCTCGTGGCAATAACTTTCGGCTCAGGTAAGCTACGGGGTGTTCTCCGCCATCGGCTCCCACTTGGCTCAGCACTGCTCCCAATCCAAACATTGAAGCGTCCGTATGGACAAGGAATCTTTTAGTTGGATCAGGAGCAGCAAGTACAGGGGCATTAGTTAGAGCAGTCTTTAGTTGTTGGAATGCCTGATCACACTCTGGGGCCCAGACAACCTGTCGGGGCAGGTTCTTGCGTGTCAAGTCAGTCAAGGGTTTGGCCAGGGCACTATAATTGGGTACGAATTTTCTATAGTACCCCGCAGTACCTAGAAACGCTAGCACTTGGGTTTTCGTCCTGGGGGTGGGCCATTCAGCTATGGCTTCAACTTTAGCTGGTTCGGGTCTCTGTCGCCCGCTCCCCACCCGGTGGCCCAAGTACTGCACTTCGGCCATCCCTATATGACACTTGCTGGGTTTCAGTGTTAACCCTGCCTCTCCAATACGATCTAGAATGGCCCCTATGTGTTGTAGGTGCTCTGCCCAGGTCTGGTTAAATATGGCGATGTCGTCTAAATAGGCACATGAGTATTCCTGGAATCCGTCCAATAACCGATCGACCATCCGCTGAAAAGTTGCCGGAGCGTTCTTCATCCCGAATGGCATGACCCGAAATTGATACAGGCCAAACGGGGTGACAAACGCCGACTTGGGGATGGCCTCCTCGGCCAGTGGAATCTGCCAGTATCCCTTACATAAGTCTATGGTAGTGAGATACCGGCCCCGTGCCATCTTATCCAGCAGCTCGTCTATCCGGGGCATCGGATAGGCATCAGACACCGTTTTGTCATTTAGCCTCCGGTAGTCGACACAGAAACGTGTCGTGCCATCTTTCTTTGGTACCAGCACTACTGGCGATGCCCAGGGGCTATCGGAAGGTTCGATAACCCCTAGCTGCATCATCTCGTCAATCTCAGTCTTCATATGCGTCCTGACTGCTTCAGGGACACGATATGGGGTTTGCCGCATAGGTAGCTGTCCCGGGGTCTCGACTCGGTGAGTGGCCAGCGGAGTGTACCCAGGTAAATTGGAGAAGGTAGCCCCTTTAGCTACAATCAGCTCTTGTACCTGGGCACGCTCCTGAGGGCTTAGCCGCTCCCCCAGCTGAACCCCCTTGGAGGGCTCCGTCTGTCCCTCCTGTTCTAAGAGGTCAGGTAGTGGCAGATTCTCCTGATCCTCCGAGGCGGAAGCGCATATGGCGGCCACATCCTCTATCCTCTCATGGTATGGTTTGAGCATATTCACGTGGAACATGCGTCTCTCCCCTACCCCTGAGCAGGGGCCAATCACATAGGTGGTGTCACATCTCTGTTCCACCACCTGGTATGGGCCTTGCCAGATGGCCTGCAGCTTGTCTGTGCGGACCGGTTTTAAAATCAAAACCTTTTGTCCCACCTGAAAGCTGCGGTCTCTGGCTCCCCTATCGTACCAGCGGCGCTGACGTTGTTGGGCCGCCCGGAGGTTGGTGCGCACAGCCTGGGTTAGCGCCTCCAGACGGTCCCTGAACTCCAGTACGTAGGATACAATAGGGGTTCCGTCTGGGCTACTCTCCCCCTCCCAATGCTCTCTAATTAGGTCTAGTGGCCCTCGCACCCTTCTCCCAAACAGTAATTCAAAAGGGGAAAACCCTGTTGACTCTTGGGGTACCTCTCTATAAGCGAAGAGCAGATGGGGTAGAAAGCGCTCCCAGTCTTTATGAGCCTCTCCAAATGTACGGAGCATCTGCTTCAGCGTACCATTAAACCTTTCGCATAGACCATTGGACTGGGGGTGGTACGCCGAATTTACTATTGGCTTAATGCCACATATCTTCCATAGTTGTTGGGTTACCTCGGCGGTGAACTGGGTGCCTCTATCGGATATGATTTCTTGGGGAAACCCCACCCTGGAAAATATTTTCATTAAGGCCTCTGCCACAGTTTCGGCATGAATGTTGGTGAGGGCTATAGCCTCGGGGTACCGGGTGGCATAGTCCACTACAGTTAAAATATATCTTTTCCCGGAGGGACTGGGTTTTGGTAAGGGCCCCACTATATCTACGGCCACCCTACTGAAGGGTTCTTCAATAATGGGAAGAGGACATAACTTGGCTTTGTGGCGGTCACCTCGCTTGCCTACTCGCTGGCAAATGTCACAGGAGGTGCAGTATTGCCTCACATCCTTGGAGATCCCTGGCCAGAAGAAAGCGTGGGTCAACCTGTATCGTGTACGTGTCATCCCGAGATGCCCAGACAGGGGAATGTCGTGGGCAATCCGAAGCAGTTCTTGCCTATACTTCTGGGGAACCACTAACTGTTTAGTCATTACTGTGGCCGACCCTCCCACTCCTCTTTCAGCAATGCGGTAAAGTAGCCCTTTCTCCCAGGTGTACCGCTCCCCCTCTAGCCCAGCCTGGTCAGCGTGTACCCTGTCCCTGTATACCTGTAGCGTGGGGTCTGACCTCACCTCGGCCTCAAACTTAGTCGGGGTATCCCAGGACATACGTGTCGTGTGGGGGTCATGGTCTCTTACCAGAGCTTCAGAGTGTGTCGGTGGAACCGTGGTGCGAGCCTGTTGCCGTGTGGTCACTGGATGGGCTTCCTGGTATGGGGCCTGGGGTACAAAAGCAGAGGTCATCTGGCCCAAGTCATTTCCCAGCATAACATCTGCTGGTAAATTTTGCATGAGGCCCACTTCTACCGTCCCCCCTCCCACACCCCAATCCAAATGTACTTTGGCAATGGGTAGTCGGTACACTGCTCCCCCTGCCACTCGTACTGCCACTGATCCGCCAGTGTGTGCCGAGTCAGGGACCAAATGGGGTGCTATCAAGGTTAAAGTAGCTCCTGAATCCCGAAGTCCCTGGACTTCTTTCCCCTCCAAGGTCACTGGCTGTCGATGATGCTGCCGGTTATCCGTGGCTCGGACTGTCATCACCTCATGCAAGATTCCCAGGGGTTCTTCCGTTGGAATGCTCAACATATCTTGAGTGGCCGGCTCCCGTTGATAATGATGGGCAGCAGCCCTTGGTGCCGGGTTCGGTCGGCCTTGGTTCCAGGCGGGTCTGCCCCGGTTTTGGGTGCACTCGCGTGCCATATGTCCCCACTGTTTGCAGGTGTGGCATTGGATGTTGGCACGTCCGTTATATCTGGAGGGTGGTGGTAAAGTCCCTTGGGATTGACGAAAAGGGGAGGCTGTGAGACCGGGGGGTGGTAGAGTACTGGGTGGTCCCGCGGGTCGAGGATAACTCTTGGTTAGGGGCCCATGATGTCTCCTTGCATCAAAATGCTGATCCGCTAATCGAGCCGCTTCGGTTAGGGTGAGAGGTTTCCTGTCTCGCACCCATTCTTGTGCCTCTGGGGACAAACCGTTGAAGAATTGCTCCAACAGCATTAACTGTCTCAATTCCTCCATAGTAGTGGCTTGGCTGGCTTGTATCCACCCTTGGGAAGCTTGGTCCAGCTTGTGTGCCCATTCAGCATGTGAATCCTTCTCTGGTTTGCGTAGGTTTCTAAACTTGCGCCGGTATGCCTCTGGAGTAATGGCGTATCTCTCTAATATCGCTCGCTTCACTTTATCATAATCCTTGCTGTCCTCACTGGGTACAGCGCGATATGCTTCTGCTGCCCGACCTGCCAGCTTGCCTGCTAGCAATGGGACCCATACTGTCCGTTCCAAGTCATGTAAATCACACAGTCTCTCAAAATCCTGTAAATACCCATCAATCTCATCCTTCTCCTCGCAAAACATTTTAAAGGCATGATAGGGAATTTTGGGTTTTACCTGGTTGTAGAGTGACCCAGTAGTGGATTCTGCTCGAGATTGTGTATACTGCGGACTGTGTGCCATCACGTACTCCTGCACATTCGCCATTACCATGTGCAGCATGGCATCTGATATAGGCTGTGGCAAAAATTCCAGCCTGGTCCTCATTTCTCTCTGGTAGAGGGTTTCTTCCATGGCTGCTGGTGGTGTAGCACTGCGGGCTCTGTCTCCCTCCATCAGCTCGGCAGTTAGTACAGCTTTGGATTTGTTGCAGGCTACCTTACCCCTGGCTTCTAGCAGTTCCTTTAATGTCTGCCGCTTTAGCCTAGAATAATCCGTCTCCATTTACATGGGTAGTTCACATTGCACGAATTGCGCTTATCGGCTGTAAGGTTGGATCCCGTCGCTTGCCACCAAATGTAGCGGAGTACAATATTTAACTCCACGATCTCCGCTGGTAACTAGGGTAAATCCACAGTCAGCATTGACAAGTAAGGCAATGTCCCAAATCTCCCCAGTAACCGGACAACACACAGCTCTGAGAGTCAACTGACTTTTTATTCACAGGCTTCCATATTTATAGAATTCCCCATGCAAGGGGTTTCCAAACAGCCAAATAGATTTAACAGGGGTAATACAGGGAGGACCAGATGGGGAACTTAACAGTTTGGATAATTCTCCCATCAGGCATTGCTGCATGAGGGAAAAGTCGGTTGATAGCTGGGGTCTGGGGTTATGTGTTGTGGGAGTTCGGTTTAAAACTGCCGAACACTGATTGGGCAACATAATACTAAGTACTTGAATGCTAGTGGCTTACGGCTGCCAGCATACCAATTACTATGCCCACATAAGACCCAGCAGAATACAGACAACCTTTTGACATGTAACGTCCAGCGTTCTAGAAGTGGCTAGGTTTGCCACAATAGGGGTGGAGGACACTGAATGGAGGTCAGTGGAGGGATTGGTAGAGAGGGGTGGAGGACGCTGAATGGAGGTCAGTGGTGGGATTGGTAGATAGGGGTGGAGGACACTGAATGGAGGTCAGTGGAGGGATTGGTAGAGAGGGATGGAGGACACTGAATGGAGACCAGTGGAGGGATTGGTAGAGAGGGGTGGAGGACACTGAATGGAGACCAGTGGAGGGATTGGTAGAGAGGGGTGGAGGACACTGAATGGAGACCAGTGGAGGGATTGGTAGAGAGGGGTGGAGGACACTGAATGGAGACCAGTGGAGGGATTGGTAGAGAGGGGTGGAGGACACTGAGTGGAGGT
>CM056058.1:161159091-161194091 GCA_029574335.1 Rana kukunoris | reverse complement strand
CTATCCCCTATTATGTAAACGCAAGGGGCCAGATTCTCAGAGGCGCTACGATGGGGTATCTCAGATACCCCGTCGTATCGCCGTTTTTTTCCCCGGGTATCTATGCGAGTGATTCTTAGAATCACTTTGGCATAGATACGGGTGAAGATAGATCCAACAAGTGTAATACCATTACACTTGCGGATCGTAGATGTAATGACAACTCCGGCCACTAGGTGGCCTTTACGTTGTTTTCTCATTTGCCTATGCAAATGAGGTTACTACGCCGATTCCCGAACGCTTTTACGCCGCCCCGTCGTCGCGTACTTCGTTTACGAACGCGTAAGGTTACCCCTGCTAATATGAGGGGTAACCTTACGCAGTACCGTCGGATGCCGTCAGATGCCGCCGGATGCCATGTTAAGTATGGCGTCGGGTCAGCGTCGGCTTTTTCCGTCGGTTACGTCGTTTTACTAAGTCGTTCGCGAATAGGGGCATTGCGTAAGTGACGATCACGTCGTTTTGACGTCGGTTTCAACGACGCTTTCCGACGTGAGCTGGAGCATGTGCACTGGGCTTTTTCCCCCGGCCGGCGCTTGCGCAGTTCGATCGACGCGGGGGCGCGCTTAATTTAAATACAAGCCGCCCCATTTGAATTACGCGGCCTTACGCTGGGCCATTTACACTACGCCGCCGCAAACTACGGAGCAAGTGCATGGAGAATACGGCACTTGCTCTGTTACGTTGCGGCGGCGTAGCGTAAATGGCTTACGCTACGCCAGCGCGATTCTATGAGAATCTGGCCCTATAAGTTTTGCGCAAACCAATCGATAAAAGCTTATTGCGATTTTTTTTTATTTTTATCAAAAATATGTAGAAGAATACGTATCGGCCTAAACTGAGGAAATTTTTATTTTATTTTTTTGGGGATATTTATTATAGAAAAAAGTAATAAATATTGATTTTTTTTTTAAATTGTCGCTCTATTTTTGTTTATAGCACGAAAAAATAAAAACCGCCGAGGTGATCAAATACCACCAAAAGAAATCTCTACTTGTGGGGAAAAAAGGACGGCGATTTTGTTTGGGAGCCGCATCGCACGACCGCGCAATTGTCAGTTAAAGCGACGCAGCGCCGAATCGCAAAAAAGGGGCCAGGTCCTTTAGCTGCATAATGGTCTGGGGCTGGTTAATATGGGTTTGGCTTGCACTGTATCCAGATGCAGAAGACGAAAGTGAACTTTCTTCAGAAACGAATGTGAAGCGGTAAATAGCGAGGACTTCATGCCTGACCGGAGAGAACATTCAAATCACCCGAAACTTTATTTCCAAACAACATTAAAAAAAAAATAAAGCTGCAAAAGTTTGAGGCTCGGAGAGATGAAGTGAAAGGAAAATCGCCAACATGTTCAAACAACGCAGAAAAAGGGGGCAATTAAGAGAGGGAAGCGGCAGGCTGAGCCGTCACACAAACAATAGCCGCTGGATCGGGTGAGGCGAGGAGTCATCTCACAGAGCAATGACAGGGAAGACTAAAGCGGCACACAGTGATTAATAACATATCTGCAACTTTCTAATTACACCACGCCGACTCCCGTCATCGGTTGTACCAAGGGGGGGCGCTCCGTCCAACGCTACCGACAAATGTCTCACTCTATAAAAAGAATCGCTGGTATAAAATTATTATTACTATCTCTTTTTTTTTGTGGCTGTTGACTTAAAACAAAAAGTTAAACTAATCACAACTTTCTCTGTCCTCCAGACTCACCCAGTCATCTCGACTCTCTCTGTCCTCCAGACTCACCCAGTCATCCCGACTCTCTCTGTCCTCCAGACTCACCCAGTCATCTCGTCCTCCACTACCCAGTCTCTGTCCTTCCTTCAGACTGGCCCAGTCATCTCGACTCACTCTGTCCTCCAGACTCGCCCAGTCATCTCGACTCTCTCTGTCCTCCAGACTCACCCAGTCATCTCGACTCTCTCTGTCCTCCAGACTCACCCAGTCATCCCGACTCTCTCTGTCCTCCAGACTCACCCAGTCATCTCGACTCTCTCTGTCCTCCAGACTCACCCAGTCATCTCGACTCTCTCTGTCCTCCAGACTCGCCCAGTCATCTCGACTCTCTCTGTCCTCCAGACTCGCCCAGTCATCTCGACTATCTCTGTCCTTCAGACTGGCCCAGTCATCTCGACTCTCTCTGTCCTCCAGACTCGCCCAGTCATCTCGACTCTCTCTGTCCTCCAGACTCGCCCAGTCATCTCGACTCACTCTGTCCTCCAGACTCGCCCAGTCATCTCGACTCTCTCTGTCCTCCAGACTGGCCAAGTCATCTCGACTCTCTCTGTCCTCCAGACTCACCCAGTCATCTCGACTCTCTCTGTCCTCCAGACTCGCCCAGTCATCTCGACTCTCTCTGTCCTCCAGACTGGCCTAGTCATCTCGACTCTCTCTGACCTCTAGACTCACTCAGTCATCTTGATTCTCTCTGTCCTCTATACTCACTCAGTTGTCTTGACTCCCTCTGCCCCCTAGACTCGCTCAGTCACCTCAACCTTCTCTGTCTTCTTGAATTGCTCAGTCGTTTCGACTCTCCCTGACCTCTAGAACAGCTCAATCATCTCGACCCTCTCTGTCCTTTAGACTCGCCAAGCCGTCTGGACTCTCTCTGTCCTCTAGCTCATTCAGTTTTCTTGAATTTCTCAGTCCTCTAGACTCGCTCAGTCATCTCTGACCTCTACACTTGCTCAGTCATCTCAACGCTCTCTGTCCTCTAGACTGACTCAGTAGTCTTGCATTCCTCTGCCCTCTAGACTCGCTAAGTCTTCTTGACTCTCTCTGACCTCTAGACTCGCTCTATTATCTCGACCCTCTCTGTCCTCTAGACTATCTCAGTCATCTTGACTCCCTCTGTCATCCAGACTCTCTCAGTCATCTTGACTCTCTTTGTCCTTTAGACACACTCAGTCATCTTAAATCCCTCTCTGCCCTCTAGACACGCTCAGTCGTCTCAACCCTCTCTGGCCTCTAAACTCGCTCAGTCATCTTGACTTTATTTGTCCTTCAGACTCAGTTGTCTGGACTCTCACTGTCCTTCAGACTCACTCAGTCTTCATGACTCTCTCTGTCCTCTAGACTCACTCTGTTATCTCGACTTTCTCTGTATTCTAGACATGCTCAGTTGTCTGGACACTCTCTATCCTCTTGACTCGCTCTGTCTACTAAACTCACTCAGTCATCTTGACTCTGCAGCAGTGGCGGCTGGTGCTCAAAATGTTTTGGGGGGCGCAAACAAACAATTGCAGCCTCACTGTGCCCATCAAATGCAGCCACTGTGCCATCAATTGTCACCATTGTGCCATGCCATCAAACACAGTCACTCCAGACTCGCCCAGTCATCTCGACTCTCTCTGTCCTCCAGACTCGCCCAGTCATCTCGACTCTCTCTGTCCTCCAGACTGGCCCAGTCATCTCGACTCTCTCTGTCCTCCAGACTCGCCCAGTCATCTCGACTCTCTCTGTCCTCCAGACTCGCCCAGTCATCTCGACTCTCTCTGTCCTCCAGACTCCATAGTCATCTCGACTCTCTCTGACCTCTAGACTCGCTAAGTCATCTCGACTCTCTCTGACCTCTAGACTCACTCAGTCATCTTGATTCTCTCTGTCCTCTATACTCACTCAGTTGTCTTGACTCCCTCTGCCCCCTAGACTCGCTCAGTCACCTCAACCTTCTCTGTCCTCTTGAATTGCTCAGTCGTTTCGACTCTCCCTGACCTCTAGAACAGCTCAATCATCTCGACCCTCTCTGTCCTTTAGACTCGCCAAGTCGTCTTGACTCTCTCTGTCCTCTAGCTCATTCAGTTTTCTTGAATTTCTCAGTCCTCTAGACTCGCTCAGTCATCTCTGACCTCTACACTTGCTCAGTCATCTCAACGCTCTCTGTCCTCTAGACTGACTCAGTAGTCTTGCATTCCTCTGCCCTCTAGACTCGCTAAGTCTTCTTGACTCTCTCTGACCTCTAGACTCGCTCTATTATCTCGACCCTCTCTGTCCTCTAGACTCGCTCAGTCATCTTGACTCCCTCTGTCATCCAGACTCTCTCAGTCGTCTTGACTCTCTTTGTCCTTTAGACACACTCAGTCATCTTAAATCCCTCTCTGCCCTCTAGACACGCTCAGTCGTCTCAACCCTCCCTGGCCTCTAAACTCGCTCAGTCATCTTGACTTTATTTGTCCTTCAGACTCAGTTGTCTGGACTCTCACTGTCCTTCAGACTCACTCAGTCTTCATGACTCTCTCTGTCCTCTAGACTCACTCTGTTATCTCGACTTTCTCTGTATTCTAGACATGCTCAGTTGTCTGGACACTCTCTATCCTCTTGACTCGCTCTGTCCACTAAACTCACTCAGTCATCTTGACTCTGCAGCAGTGGCGGCTGGTGCTCAAAATGTTTTGGGGGGCGCAAACAAACAATTGCAGCCTCACTGTGCCCATCAAATGCAGCCACTGTGCCCATCAAATGCAGCCACTGTGCCATCAATTGTCACCATTGTGCCATGCCATCAAACACAGTCACTGTGCCCCTCAATTGTCACCACTGTGCCCTTTAATTCCTGCCACTGTGCCAATTGATGCCCCTGTGCACTTTAATTGTTGCCACTGTGCCCATTGTCGCCACTGTGCCAATTGTCGCCGCTGTGCCCTGTAAAATGCCCCTCCCCGGCCCGACACGTACCTTTCTGGGGTCGGCCATCCTCCTTCCACGTCCCTCGATGTCTGCTCCCTCCCTCGATGACGCTTCAGCCAATCGGGTTACCGGAAACCAGAACCGGTGAACCTGATTGGCTGAGACGCCTGTCAGTCTTATCCAAGGAACACACGGTACGTCCCTAAGATAAGTATCCTGGAGCCGAATATAGCCCGAGGGCTGTACTCGGAAAGCCTATCAGAGACGCTGGCTCTGATAGGCACTTCCACACAGCCAACCAGCTGCCGTTATTCAGATGGCCGACGCTCACCATCCGGCCGGCCATCTGAATAGTCGGCGGCAGCGGCAACAATACATAGATTCATGCAATGCCGTCTTTAATCTACAACCTATCTTTCAGAGTGACAAATAATGACCCCCCAACCAAAAGTTTCCCATGAATAAGTCTAATTACCATCAGTAAATTCTCCCTAACATATGTAAACAATGTACCCATTGAGGTTAACGGGCCATACCTCACACCTGGGTAGTCTTAGATAAGATGAACACATCTAAGGGTCTTCAGCTGTCCCTTTGATATGTTAGAATTCAGCTGGCTTGGACAGTTCAACTGAATTCCTGGTCAATATGGTAATCAGAGCTTTTTTTTCTCAGAAAATAGGTGCAGGAACTCAACCACGTCCCCGTTCAGATTTCAAAAACAGTAGAAGGGTCTTAAAGGGGCATTAAATACCAGGATTGCATTACATACAGAGTGCAGAGTTCAGGGGGCTTACACACATAGTGCAGAGCTGTCACTTGTAAACACAGAAACCAGACTTCTGTGTTTACAAGTGATTGTAGTGAGCAGGCACCAAAGGGTCTGAGCCAAAGGTGGTGGAACCGAGTTCCACCAAGTTCCTCCTGAAAAAAAGCCCTGATTGGTAATGCAATACAATATATTGTGCCATACATACCTACACATATATATTAATATTACAACAATGTAGTGCCAAGGGAGGGGGCGAGCACGCTGACTAACCCCCAGCCAGAACGGCTCAGGGCAAGCTTACTGAGGAGGAACAGGAAGTGAGGAGTTCAGAAAAAGGAAAAAAAAAACATTTAGGGCCAGATTCTCATAAGAGATACGCCGTCCTATCTCGGGTATCTATGCGACTGATTCCTAGAATCAGTTACGCATAGATACGGCGTAGATCCGACTGGCGTAAGTCACTTACACCGTCGGATCTTAAATGCAATACTACGCTGGCCGCTAGGTGGCGTACATGCAAATGGGCATGATATGCCGATTCCCGAACGTATTGGTGCCGCGTCGCCATAGTTTACGTCGGAAGGTTACCCCTGCTATAAGGTGGTTTAACTTTACGCACGCCATGTTAAGTATGGACGTCGGGACAGCGTCGGTGATTTTACGTCGTTTACGTAACTCGTTTGCGAATAGGGCTGTGCGTTAATTACGTTCACGTCGAATCCGATGTATTTTGCGGCGTACTACGGAGCATGCGCACTGGGCTACGTTTACGGCCGGCGCATGCGCAGTTCGTTCGGCGCGGGGGGCGCGCTTAATTTAAATACAGGCCGCCCCCTTTTGAATTACGCGGCCTTACTGCGCCGCCGCAAATTGCGGAGCAAGTGCTCGGAGAATACGGCACTTGCTCCTGTAAGTTGCGGCGGCGCAGTGTAAATGGCTTACGCTACGCCAACGCAGATCTACGTGGAGGGAGGTCTAAAAATAATAATACAAAAAATCTTGGTATTCAATTTATCTGCAGCTCCATAGCCAGTGAATGTCTCTGTGGCAATAAGTAATAGGCCGCGTACACACGATCGAACATGTCCGCTTAAACTGGTTCAGCGGACATGTTCGATCGTGTGTATGGCCTATCGGACCGTTTTCCAGCGGACAAAAGTTTTAAAACATGCTTTGAAACCTGTCCGATGGAAACCTGTCTGATGGAAACCTGTCCGATGGAAACCTGTCCGATGGAAACCTGTCCGATGAAAACCTTTTCGATGGAAACCTGTCCGATGGAAACCTGTCCGATGGAAACCTGTCTGATGGAAACCTGTCCGATGGAAACCTGTCCGATGGAAACCTGTCCGATGGAAACCTGTCCGATGAAAACCTTTTCGATGGAAACCTTTCTGATGGAAACCTGTCCGATGGAAACCTTTCCGATGGAAACCTGTCCGATGGAAACCTTTTCGATGGAAACCTTTCTGATGGAAACCTGTCCGATGGAAACCTTTCTGATGGAAACCTGTCCGATGGAAACCTGTCCGATGGAAACCTTTCCGATGGAAACCTTTCCGATGGAAACCTGTTCGATGGAAACCTTATGATGGAAACCTGTCCGATGGAAACCTTTCCGATAGAAACCTGTCCGATGGAAACCTGTCTGATGGAAACCTGTCTGATGGAAACCTTTCCAATGGAAACCTGTCCGATGGAAACCTTTCCGATAGAAACCTGTCCGATGGAAACCTGTCCGATGGAAACCTGTCCGATGGAAACCTTTCCAATGGAAACCTGTCCGATGGAAACCTGTCCGATGGAAACCTGTCCGATGGAAACCTGTCCGATGGAAACCTGTCCGATGGAAACCTGTCCGTCGGACATGTTCGATGGTTAGTACACAAAATCATCGGACCAAAAACCCGCGCATGCTCAGAATCAAGTCGACGCATGCTTGGAAGCATTGAACTTCGTTTTTTCATCACGTCGTTGTGTTCTATGTCACCGCGTTCTGGTCTGATCGGATTTTTGGTCTGATGGTGTGGACGCACATCAGACCATCAGACCACTTCAGCGGTGGTCCGATGAAAACGGTCCGTCAGACAAGTCTCATCGGACACGTCTGATCGTGTGTACAGGGCCATAGGAGAGCTAGACCCAGTCACATCCATTGACAGATTCCACGTTTAGATACAATGGGCCAGATTCTCAAAAAATGGCGTATCTGGCGGCGTAGCGTATCGTATCGCATTTACACTACGTCTACGCAAATAACTGCCGTATTCTCAAAGCACTTGCTCCGTAATTTTCGGCGGCGTAACGTAAATGCGGCGCCGTAAGGCCGCGTAATTCAAATACTGAAGGAGGGGGCGTGCTGTATTTATATTAAGCGCGCCCCCCCCCGGCGTCAAACGAAGTGCTCATGCGCCGGCCGGGAAAAAAAAGCCCAGTGCGCATGCTCCAGCTCACGTCGGAAAGCGTCGCGGAAACCGACGTCAAAAACGACGTGATCGTCACTTACACAATTCCCTATTCGCGAACGACTTAGTAAAACGACGTAACCGACGGAAAAAGACGACGCTGACCCGACGCCATACGTAACATGGCAACGACGGCACTTCGGAAACATACCCCTCATACAGCAGGGGTAACCTTACGCGTACGCAACCTACGTAAACGACGTCGCCGCGTCGCAAGAAAACGTTCGGGAATCGGCGTATTAGGCTCATTTGCATAGGCAAATGAGAAAACAACGTAAAGGCCACCTAGCGGCCGGCGTTGTCATTACATCTAAGATCCGACGGTGTAATTGCTTTACATCTGTCGGATCTTTAGTGTATCTATGCGTAAGTGATTCTAGGAATCAGACGCATAGATACCCGGGGGAAAAAACTGCGATACGACGGCGTATCTGAGATACACGGTCGTATCTCAGCTGAGAATCTGGCCCAATGTATCATTGAATAATGATGAAGATATATGAAGATATATCGCATCCGCTGCTTAGTAACCAGTCCAGGCTCCACATTCCCGCCTGGCCACTCTTTAACCACTTCCCGCCCGGCCAATAGCCGATTTACGGCCGGGAAGTGGTTATGAAATCGTGACTGGCCCTTCTCAAACGGCTAGCCCGTGGGGGCGCGCAGCGCGGCGATCGGTGATGCGGGGTGTCAGTCTGACACCCTGCACCTCCGATCTCGGTAACGAGTCTCCGGCGGAGCCTCGTTACCACGTGATCAGCCGTGTCCAATCACGGCTGATCACGATGTAAACAGGAAGAGCCGCCGACGGCTCTTCCTCACTCGCTTCTGACAGACGCGAGTACAGGAGAGCCGATCAGCGGCTCTCCTGACAGGGGGGGGTTCGCGCTGATTGTTTATCAGCGCAGCCCCCCCTCGGATCGCCACAGGGACCACCAGGGAGTGCCCACACTAGACCACCAGGGAACTTAAAAAATAAAAAAAAAAAGGACAAAAAAAAAGGACAAAAAAAAAAAAAAAGGTAAAAAAAAAAAAAAAGGGGCAGTAAAAAAAAAAATGATGCCAATCAGTGCCCACACATGGGCACTGATTGGCAACATTGATCCATCAGTGCCACCCCTCAGTGATCATCAGTGCCACCCCAATGTCTGTCAGTGCCACCCCACAGTGCCAATCCATGCCCAGTGCCCACTTTTCAGTGCCCACCTGTGCCACCTATCAGTGCCCACCTGTGCCACCTATGAGTGCCCACCTGTGCCACCTATGAGTGCCCATCTGTGCCGCCTATGAGTGCCCACCTGTGCCGCCTATGAGTGCCCATCTGTGCCGCCTATGAGTGCCCAGTGCTGCCTATGAGTGCCCATCAGTGCCGCCTATGAGTGCCCAGTGCTGCCTATGAGTGCCCATCAGTGCCGCCCATGAGTGCCCATCAGTGCCGCCCATCAGTGCCCATCAGTGCCGCCCATCAGTGCCCATCAGTGCCCCATACCAGCGCCGCCTATCAGTGACCATCAGTGCTACCTAATCGGTGCCCATCAGAACTACCTCATCAGTGCCCATCAGTGCCACCTCATCGGTGCCCATCAGTGCCACCATATCAGTGCCCGTAATTGAAAGAGAAAACATACTCATTTACAAAAAAATTAACAGAAAAAAATAAAAACTTTATTTTTTTTTTCAAAATCTTCGCTCTATTTTTAGTTGTTGCGCTAAAAAAAAAATCGCAGAGGTGATCAAATACCACCAAAAGAAAGCTCTGTTTGTGGGGGGAAAAAGGACGCCAATTTTGTTTGGGTGCAGTGTAGCATGACCGCGCAATTGTCATTCAAATTGCGACAGTGCTGAAAGCTGAAAATTGGCTTGGGCGGGAAGGTGCGTAAGTGCCCCCCGGTATGGAAGGGGTTAAACTATTATAGAAACAAAGTTTGAAAATGTTGAGGAGTTTCGGTGGTAATAATGACTGGATTTGCATAGCCACTTGTGGTCACGGAGCGACTGCGGAGGATTGCGGCTGGTGGAATTAATATAATGCAAATGTCAGACTTGAATAGTTATAAGCCGGGCTTAATTTATAGTGGGATTCACGAGAACCAAATCAGACGGGAATGAAGGTAAAAAAAAAAAAACACGGGATCATTTTCATAATGAACTCCTCTCATGGATAGTTTTTCCTTAGGTGTCAACTTCAGCAAACGTTACCGCCCCTAATCAGCCCTGAGGGCAGCGGCGGAAAAAGACGATTTCAAGATGAGCCCCGCCCAAGAAAAAATAAAACCTGTACCTTCACCTATACATAAACGTCAGTCTATACCTACAGTTTTTTACATTTTTTGATCACTGTTATTCCTATTATAAGGACCGAAAACATCCCTTGTAAACTGAGGGCCAGATTCTCAGCGGCGCTACGACGGAAAATCTCAGATACCCCGTCGTATCGCCGTTTTTTTTGCCTCGTATCTATGCGAGTGATGCTTAGCATCACTTTGGCATAGATACGCTTCAACATCCGACAAGTGTAAAACCATTACACTTGTGGATCGTAGTTGTAATGACAACTCCGGCCACTAGGTGGCCTTTACGTTGTTTTCTCATTTGCATATGCAAATGAGGCTAGTACGCCGATTCCCGATCGCTTTTACGCCGCCCCGTCGTCGCGTATGTGGAGTAACCTTACGAAGTTCCGTCGGATGCCGTCGGGTGCCGTCGGATGCCATGTTAAGTATGGCGTCGGGTCAGCGTCGGCTTTTTCCGTCGTTTTACTAACTCGTTCGCGAATAGGGAGTTGCGTAAATGACGCTCACGTCGTTTTGACCTCGGTTTCAACGACGCTTTCCGACGTGAGCTGGAGCATGCGCACTGGGCTTTTCCCCCGGCCGGCGCATGCGCAGTTCGTTCGACGCGGGGGCGCGCTTAATTTAAATACAAGCCGCCCCATTTGAATCGCGCGGGTTTACGCTGGGCGATTTACGCGAAAACTACGGAGCAAGTGCTTTGAGATTAAAGCACTTGCTCTAGTACGATGCGGCGGCGTAGTGTAAATGGCTTACGCTACGCCGCCGGAATTCTATGAGAATCTGGCCCTAAATCTATTGTGACAGGTCCTCTTTATGGAGAGAGGCGGGGTCATTAAGACCTTCCCCTCCCCCCACATCTCCCCTCCAGGCTGGAAAGCATGAGATTGGGAAAAAAAATTCACCGATCTCATGCTGACAGCTGCGATCGCGGCTTTGTTTACGTCCTGGAAGTGACGTCATAACGTCGCACCCGGGCCTCCGACGGTCATAGAGATGACTGGTGACCATCTGGTCACCGGAAATCTCTATCGTCATCATCCGGCGCCGGCCAATTCGTTCCCCCAGGTCCCTGATGGCACGGGAAAGCCCGGAGAAGCACCGGATGGCGGTGGGAGGGTGGAATGTCAAGAGGCGGAACTGCCGCTATGATCGTTTTTATGGTGCGCAGAATCGCCGGCTGCAAAGAATGATATCTGAATGATGCCTGTAGCTTAGGGGGACCACGTGTCCCCGGATTGCCCAGGACAGTCCCGCATTTTGCAGGTCTGTCCCGGGGCTGGGCAACTTCTTTCCAGGACAATACAGTGTCCCGGAATGAAACTGACAAACCCCCCCTCCGGGCCAATCTGATGCCCCCAAAAAAGGAGCCGCATGACCGCTTTACTCACTGACAGTACTTGTCCTGGCCGGGAATGCCTGGAGGAGCACAATCCCCGCCCCCTGCTTGTGATTGGAGAAATCATAAATCCCGCCTCTTGTGTCCAATCACTGTGCTGTGATTCGTTACAGTACAAGCTGATTTTTGGGAAGGGGGGGGTGTCCCTGAATGGTAGTTTGGAAATGTGGTCACCCTACTGTAGCTGCCCCCATCATTCAGATATCCCCACTGAAAGTCCAGGACATCATTTGACGTCCAGCAGTAGGGAAGTGGTTACTAATGTTTTTGTGGTCCCCCCCCCCTCGCTGGCCTGCGCCCCTCTCCCCCCGCCCCCCGCGGAGTCTCGTCTGTATCTTTGCAGGCGTACGTTGGTTTTCTGTATCCGCTGGTCCCCCGTCCTGTAGACTCCCGGTCATCCTCAGTCACTTCAGCACTTGTGCAAACATTGCCTGTGATGAGTCTTCGCGCGCGCGCCCGCCCGCCCGCCAGCGTCGCCATGCTGGAATATTTTCACGCTACGTGCCTCCCAGCTGCCTGGCACACACAGAGAGAGAGAGAGGGAAAATAAAAGTGTGGCGGTATCTGCTTCGCCAGCAAGGCAAACTAAATCATCTTCATGGAGAGTGAGAGGACAGATAATCAGACATTCAGTTTGGAGTACAACAAACCTTGCTTCTCCAATTAATCTTTAGCCTTGGCGGCTTTTCGAATTGACAATTCCCAAACTCGCCTCCTTCCTCGCGAAAAAAACGAACACGTCTCCAAAATGAGAAAAAAAATAATAATAAAAAACTCACAAAGACCACAAAGACCGAGGAGGAATGGTGTCCTCATTTCACAGCCTTGTGCCGGAATCTGAAATCCATTAGATACCCTTTTATATCCACGGCGGCGGAACCGCGTGTTTGCGGGGGAAACGCCGCGCCTTATTCTGCTCTCCGTCTCCAAATTCCTTCAAATTTCATGAACTAATTCAGCGTTTGGAACAGACTTAGTACATCCCAAACGCGGACAGACTGAAACCAGCTGCGATCTAGAGACACGTGAATTTTTTTTTTATAATTTCAACAAATTAATTAATTCAGATGTAAGTTAAGGGTACTAAAAATATATGTAATGTAAAGACTAATAAGTAGCCGCCAACATAAATGGTGTTCCCACACTAAAAAATATGTCCATGCCTCACTGTGCCCATGCCTCACTGTGCCTATGTGCATGCCTCACTGTGTCCATGCCTCACTGTGTCCATGCCTCACTGTGTCCATGTGCATGCCTCACTGTCTCCATGCCTCACTGTGCCCATGCCTCACTGTGCCCATGCCTCACTGTCTCCATGCCTCACTGTGCCCATGCCTCACTGTGCCCATGACTAGACTGACGTTTAACATGGGAGTCTATGGAAGGGGTGACCGGATTTGAAAAAATGGGTGCTCCCCGGCCGTAGGTCCTCCAGACAATAAACTTTGCACACTTGTAGAGGAGAAATTGGGCTATATGTGTGTCAAGTTTCGGGCCCAGGGGACCTACGACCGGCCCCGGCACCGGGTTCCCTAAAATCACCAGAGAAATTACCATTTAACATAGGAGTCTATGGAAGAGGTGCCCGGCTTTGAAAAATCGGTGCTCCACGGCCGTAGGTCCTCCAGACAACAAACTTTGCACACTTGTAGAGGAGAAATAAGGCTACATGTTTGCCAGATTTCGGGCCCAGGGGACCTACGACAGGCTAGTACTGGGTCCCCAAAATCACCAGAGAAATTACCATTTAACCTGGGAGTCTATGGAATGGGTGCCCGGGTTTGAAAAATCGGTGCTCCCCGGCCGTAGGTTCCCCGGACAACAAACTTTGCACACTTGTAGAGGAGAACTGGAGATACATGTGTGCCAAGATTCGGGTCCAGGGGACCTACGATCGGCTAGTACCGGGTTCCCTAAAATCACCAGAGAAATTACCATTTAACATGGGAGTCTAGGGAAGGGGTGCCCGGCTTTGAAAGATCGGTGCCCCCCGGCCGTAGATCTCTCAGACAACAAACTTTGCACACTTGACCCCAAACTTGTGTGCCAAGTTTGAGGTCCAGGGGACCTACGGCCGGCCGGTACCGAGCCCCCAAAGTCTGGGAGATCAGGTGCAAAAAGGGGACTCGAGTATAAGCCGTGGAGGGGGGGGGGATTTTCAGCACACAGAAATGTGCTGAAAAACTCGGCTTATACTCGAGTATATACGGTAACTGATGTAAGAATTAAAGTGCATAAAGTAAAAAAAAAAATGTTCCAGAAAATATTTGTTAATAAAAACGTAGTAGTAGCACAGTACAGCGTAACAAAGGTGGAGACTTCCGGTCTCGGCCGCGTTTGGAAGTGGCGACGCCCGGCTCTTCCCTGACGCGTTGCGTCACTGAACACGTGACTTTATCAAAGGGTACCTTTGACACTTTTGGCACTAGGGGCGTTTTAATTTTATTTTTTATTATTTTTTTTTACACTTTTTTTTATTTTTTTTACACTTTTATTCCTATTACAAGGAATGTAAACATCCCTTGTAATATAAATCTATTGTGACCGGTCCTCTTTATGGAGAGAGGCGTGTTTGCTGTCGGGTTTATTACGGCTTTACCTGTCACATGGCTACACTATGGTGAAGATCCATCTTCCTGGATGTGGGAAATTATAGATCTTTACTAGATATGTGCATTCCCGTTCGTACGAATGTTATTTTCGTACGGAAATGTTCATTTTCGTACCCGCAGGATAATGTGTACATACGAAAAAATTAAAGCACCAAAATACGAAAACTACGAGATTACGAATGAGCCGCATAACGAACAACCGCAAATACGAACAAATGATCCGACGAAAAAAAACGACAAAACGAAAACGGCAAAAGAACAAAAATGACATCTATAACAAAAGATTTACATTCTGTATTTTGTTTGAATCCTTTTTCTGTTTGTTTTCAGTCCTATGTTCATTGTTCATATGACATCTATAACAAAAGATTTGCATTCTGTATTTTGTTTGAATCCTTTTTCTGTTTGTTTTCAGTCCTATGTTCATTGTTCATATGACATCTATAACAAAAGATTTGCATGCTGTATTTTGAATCCAAAATACGAACAGAAAAAAAGGAATTTAAAATACAGAATGCAAATCTTTTGTTATAGATGTCATATGAAGATACGACTGAAAATAGCAAAAGAAAAGGGTTTCAAGATACTGCAAATCATTGACGAAAATTCACGAAAATTATTGTCTAACAAGTAACGAACCTGAATTAAACAGAATAACGAACCATCCCGCATGTACGAAAATAAAACAGTAACGAAAATACGAAACGATCGGAATACGAAAAAATCGCGTCATACGAAAAACGAAGGGAACAAACAGGAAAACGGGCGTCTTACGAAAAACGAACGAAAACGAAAAAACGGAACGATACGAAACAGAACAAAAAAAAAAACGATTTTTTTTTTCTGTGCACATGTCTAATCTTTACCTATAAAAGTACAAAAGTAAAAGACAGACATCCCCTGAACACGAAGCAAGAAGACGGTTCAGGAGATTGGTGGCCGATTCATTGCAGAGAAGTAATATCCCGCCACCCGTGGACGCGGAGGATATATCTTTTGCGCACGCGCGGCGGGCATGAAAAGGATGAATATTTTATGTGTTTTTAATTTTACCGTCTATGAGGCCGATGTTTTCTCGGCGCTCGGCTTTTGTCTGCAACTTCATAAATGTTGGAAGGTTTATCATTCTCACATCTCCGGCTCCGTTTTCCATCATCTCGTTTTATTAAGGCGGGAGCCGCGCCGCAATGCCAGGTAGTGTTTTTTTTATTTGTGTGTCCTTTCATTTCCGAGCCCCAAGAACAGCAAATCTCCATCCACATCAAAACCTTACTGGAGGGAAAAATAAGAGAAATAAACAGTTCTGTATTAAAGGGACAGCCGAGGGGATGGAAAGGGGGAGGAGTTCCTGGAAAGTCTTTTAAGGTATGTAGCCACGCCCCCCTAGGGGTTGCTGAATGTTGTGGTTCACCTGTCCCCTGCCCAACCAGAAGTCCATCTCTCAGCCACTCAGAGACATACAACAGGCCATCCTTTTATTTTATTTGAGGGGACAGGTATACTGTTCCCACTTCCAAGAGTCCGCTCCGCGGCCCATGACATCTCTGCGGGGCTCCCTCCTCCTGTCACCGGGCAAGGAGGAGAGAGGAGCGGGGTCACGAGCATTTGCAGCAGAGTTACCGACGTCCTTACCCGCAATGACCAGGCCATTTTAACCCTTACGGACTAAGACTGGGATGCCATTCATGTGCGTGTAAAGGCCGGGCGTCCCAATACTTTTGACAACAAGGGCCCGGATTCACAGACATTGGCGCATATTTATGCCGCCGTAGCGTATCTCTTTTACGCTACGCCGGCACAGCGCGGAGAGGCAAGCATGGAATTCACAAAGTAAATGCTCCCAACTCTGCGCCAGCGTAGCGTAGATTTTAAAGGCGCAGGCCGGTGTAAGTGGAAGTGGGCTGGAAGTGGGCGTGATCCATGCTAATGAAGCGTGACCCCATGCAAATGATGGGCCGGACACCAGACAAGTACTTAAAATGAACTGCGCATGTGTCAGGACATGGACGTATCCCCGTGCGAATGCGCACAACCACGTCGGAACAACTGCCTAAGATACGCCGTATCACTGTGTACGCCGTGAACGTAACCTACGCCCAGCGACACCCACGTCGGCCCATATTCACAGACGTCCAACACGTAGGCTTGTGTTCCCTGCTCCAGACCTTTGCATGGGTTGCGCCTCATCTATGGGGAATAACTTTACGCCGTACGGAAAACTTACGCAAACCGTGTATATCATGCACCGGGCGCAAGTACGTTCATGAATCGCCGTATCTCCCTCATTTGCATATTTGAATAGAAAATCAATGGGGGCGCCACATGCGTCCGGCGTAAATATGCGCCCACTCTACGCCGGCGTAGGCAAGTTACGTCGGATGGGTGAAGTCAGTTTTTAGGCGTATCTAGGTTTGTGGGTTCGGGGCACAGATATGACGGCGCATATTCGTACTTACGTGGCGTATCTGGAGATACGTCGGCGTAAGTGCTTTGTGAATGCGGGACGTACTGTATATTTCCGCCCCCCATCACAGGAAGCAGGGCCGCCATCAGGGCGGTACAGGCAGTACACCTGTAAGGGGCCCGGGGGTCCCCAGGGGCCCGGATGGCAACCCCCTTAAAAAATATATATATATATTTTTTTTAGGGGCCCGGAGGTTCCCAAGGACCCGGGGGCTCCCAGGGCCTCAGTAGCCCCCCCTTTTTGTTTATTTTTTTATAAAAAAATCAATATTCTTAATATATTTTTATTTTATTTTTTATTAAAGGGACATCAACCATATGTCAACCCTCCTTTTGTTATTTATTTTTTATAAAAAAATATATATATTTATTTTAAATATTTTTATTTATTTTTTTAATAAAGGGCCATTTTTTTTTTAGGTATCTGGAGGTCCCCAGGGGCTTGGAGATCCCCACTGCCCCGGATGACAACCCCCCTTTTTTTATATATAAAAAATATTTTTTTATATATTTTTTATATATATTATTATTATTTTTTATATTTTATTTCTTTTTTTTCTTTTTTATTTCTTTATATATATATATATATATATATATATATATATATATATATATATATATATATATAAGGGCTCAAGTGTCCCCAGGGCCCTATGTGGCAAACCCCTGTTTATTTTTTTATTTTTGTTTATATATATTTTTTTATTTTTATAAATAAAGGTCGCAGATGGCAACCCCCCCTTTTTTAGTAATTTATTTTTCTAAAAATTTTTTTTTTTTTTTTAAAGGACCCAGAGGTCCTCAGGGCCATATACTGCAACCCCCCTTTTTAAAAAAAAAAATATATATATATATTTATATCTATTTTTTCCTTTTTTTTATTTTTTTATTAAAGGGCCCAGAGGTCCACCAAGGCCCCCTGGATGGCTTCCCCTTTTTTTTTATATATTTTTCTTTGTTTCTTCTTTTTTTTGTAAAGGGCCCCCCCACTTCTCAATTCCCAGCAGCCCACCCCGCTTCTCATTTTCAGGCGGCAGCACCCCCCCTCCCCCGGTTCTCTGCTCCATTACTGAAGCTGTGTAAGGGGCCCCATAATTCCTGATGGCGGCCCTGACAGGAAGCATCGCTAACCATAAATACCGGCACCAAAGGATATTAACCCTTGCATTAGCCGACCTTTATTACACCAAACCCTCACTTACAGGCGCCTTCCTACACGCCAGACGCTGATGGCGCGCAGCCCGGGCACTGAGGAAATACGGCCGTATCTCATATCGAGTCTCTACTTCTGTTGATGGAACTGCAGAGAGCACAATAGCGCAGATCAGAATGGCAATTACAGAAATATCTCCATCCGTTCTAATCCGTCACGTGATCGGGCGAGATCCGGCTTAGCTGTGAGGAGAGGGAACGTTGTGCTCTTCCAGAATCTGAGTGAATGGTATGAGGCACGCTGATTGTAGTACAGATCGTTTCCCTCTGATAGAACTCAATGCGGTCCACTTACCAGGACTTCATATGGATCCCCAACACAGGTGACGGCCGTCAGAGGCGGCTCTAGGCTTTGTGAGGCCTTAGGCAAAACTTGACATGGGGCCCCCACTCACACCCACGATGGGAAAAATAATTCAAGGACAAGAGCCTCTTCCCCACAACTCTGGCCGGTGCTTGCGGGGGTCTTGCGTGCAGGGGGTTTATGGGAATCTCAAAGCCCCCTTTAACAAGGTATAAGAAAAAAATTGCGCCAACATAAGTATAAACTGTGATAATGTCCAAATATAAAAAGTCCAATCAATAAGATTCTGTGATGCAGATAACACCCCGGTGTACTTCAGACAACAGTGAGCCGCCACCACATGGACAGGAGCTTACCACACATAAGCTGTAAAGAAGCCTATAGATTCCAAACAGCATATCCCAGAAATCAATCACAAGACTTGCTATGGAGCTGGTATATCGCAGGATCCTCGCCAGATGATCACAGTGGATTAAGCATCAATTGTACAAGCAAGCAAGCGAGCAAGAGTCGGCCATAAAAGGAAAAATAAGACCGCACATAGTGCATTACCAATGCATTTTATTTAAAAAAGTAAAAAAAGCCACTTACACAGGTCGTATAAAGTTTTGGCAGAGAGTAAAAATTGCCGGCCGGCATATAACAGGAGCCCTTTCTCCTCAGCGCGAACGCGGTGACGTCACTGCACGCCTACGTCCCAGACGCGTTTCGTTATAGGTTAACGTTGTCAATGGGGATGGGCTCTGCAGTGAGTCACCGCTAGATAAACACAAGCCTCGTCCTGGTCACCGGAACCGGAAAGACCTAAAACGCCATTTTGAGTATGGGCGTGAAGTGTTTAATATTAAGGCAGTAGTCTGGGACGAGGACAAGTCTATAACTCTTAAATAGTCATACATACAGACCAAATCCAGGACCTGCCAAAGAGCATATTAAAATAAACCAAAAAGCATATAAATACATGAATAAATGCAAACATGGACCAAAAATGTGAATATAAATATCGGTTGGAACCGAAATAATAAATGCTCCCCCTAGTGGGGATCAGGGAGAATGGTGTCCCAAAAAAATATATACAAAGTCCATATAGATGAACTCTTAGTGATAAAAATGTAACTGTGAATTGAGCCACCGAATATCACAGTATAAATGTGTGGCCAGTGATGGTCAAATAATTAATGTTTACAAACAAAATAAATTGTGTCAATTAATATGTAACTTGATAAATAAAAAATATAATTCACAAAATAATGAAAGTATATATAGATTAAAAATTGTGTGTAAATTGATGGGATATATAGAACACTATATGAATTAGAAAAAATATATATATACCCATCCCGGTGAATCAGGCCAAGGCTTTTACAACCAGTGGATTATTATGCATTATCAATAAAAGCATTTACATCGGTATCAATGTTTAACCCATAGGGTTTATAACATTTCAACCGATGAATCCATGACATTTCACACTTAGAGATTTCTCTAACCAGGGAGCTACCTCTCCAGTGAGGCTTAAATTTATCAATGCCTAGAAACAGTGTTTTGGATGGATCCTTATTATGTTTCAAGAGATAGTGCTTGGATACCGAATGTTTATCAAAACCTGTAAGAATATTCGTGATGTGCTCATTCAATCGGACCTGTAATGGTCGCTTAGTCCTGCCTACGTATTGAAGACCACACGGACATTGGAGCAAATAAATTACCCCAGTGGTTGCACAGGTTATGAATGGTTTAATACAATGTTCTACCCCAGTCACGGTGGAGACAAAGGTCGTAGTGCGTCTATTTCTGATGCAATTAATAGAACACACCCGGCACCGTCTGCACTGATAGTATCCAGTTAGTTGGGCAAAAAAAGTTAATTTGTCATGAGGTGGATTTAGAACGTTGGGTGCTATACGGTTCCTAAGGGATGGGGCACCCTTAAAGATGACCCTAGGCTTATCAGGCAAGAGATCCCTAAGTATAGGGTCATTCCTAACCAAATGCCAATGTTTCCCTATCAACTGCTTAACACTTCCATGTTGAACTGAATAGGGTGTAATAAAAGGTACACCGACAGGGTAAAGGTTGCGTTCGCCAGGTGGTTTCTCTTTCAAAAGGTCAGATCTGACAGTGGAGCTAACACGTTCCAGAGTCTCGACAAGGAAATCCTTATCATAGCCTTTTTCAAGGAACCTACCTGTCAGAACACTGGCTTGTTCAAAAAACTCTACAGGGTCCGAGCAGTTCCTACGGAGTCTTAAGTATTGGCTCTTAGGGACGGCTTTAAGCCACTGATTATGGTGGCAACTTTTCAGGGGTATGAAC
This sequence comes from Rana kukunoris, assembly GCA_029574335.1. Lineage (NCBI taxonomy): Eukaryota > Metazoa > Chordata > Amphibia > Anura > Ranidae > Rana > Rana kukunoris. The sequence continues at coordinate 161,173,595 of CM056058.1, read as the reverse complement.
GAGTTACGATCTGTAACCTTAAAGAAGGTCGAGGTATTAAATTCATCACCTCTAATACGTATATTGAGATAATTTCAACTGTATACCCCGTTGGTTGAGATTTAAATCGCTTATGAATTTCTCCAATCCTTCAAGGGGGCCGTCCCATAGGAGGAGGATGTCGTCAATGTACCTAGCCCAAAGGGTCATTTCCGGCACTTCAGCACTATAGACGACATCCTCCTCCCATTTAGCCATAAAGAGATTGGCTAGGCTGGGGGCATATTTAGCCCCCATAGCCACGCCCGTCTCTTGTTTATAAAACCTCCCTTCGAACCAAAAATAGTTCGAGGAGGTGGCAAATTTCAAAAGTGCCAAAATAAATTCCACCTGATCCGTAGGAAGCCCTGAGTCACGAGTCAGATAAAATTGGACTGCATCGAACCCCAACTGATGGGGGATGATGGTGTATAATGAAGTGACGTCTATAGTGGCCATCCACATACCATTTTTAGGAGAAAGATTAGATAATAAATTAATAATATGTCTAGAGTCTTTTACATAAGATGGAATCTTTCTGACCAAAGGCTGGAGGAAGAAGTCTACATATTTGCCCACCCGAGACGTCACCGAGTCGATGCCACTGACAATGGGGTGTCCCGGGGGGCAAACAGGATCCTTATGCAGTTTAGGCAAATAATAAATTGTGGGGGTACGAGGGGCCTGAGGGATTAGGTATAACCTCTCCTTAGGTGTGAGAATTCCTATATAAAACCCCTTAGATACCAGTGCTTCCAATTCACGTTTAAATTTATTTTTGGGGTCAGACGGCAATAGACTGTATGTATTGGAGTCCCCAACGATGTTATGCATCTCCCTGAGGTAATCAGCACGGTCAAGCACAACGATACCTCCCCCTTTATCAGCCGGCCTTATTACCAGCTCCTTATCATTACATAATTGATCTAAACCCTCCTGCATATTTTTATTAAGACGGGCCTTTTTTACTTCCAGTTCATCGAGATCCCTCAACAAGATGTCGCGAAACACCCTAAGGGAGGGAGCTAATTGGCCAGGGGGATTGAACAAGGAGGCATTAGATAGGCCGGAATGTGTATAGATATTCGATGGATTCGAATTAGTGAAGGTATTAGTGGCCATATACCTTTTAATATTTAATTTTCTAACAAATTTATGTATGTCCATATATGTATGGAATTTATCCAAACGTTTTGGGGGGGCAAATTTAAGCCCCTGATCCAGAATGGTTTTCTCAGAATCAGTTAAAACTTTAGAACTGAGATTAAAAATACCCTGTCCTAATTTCACATTTTTGGCCGCTTTGGTAGTTCTACTCTGCCTCCCCCCTCTGGTTCCTCTCCTCTTTCGCCTAATCTTTTTAGGCCTTGAGGTGGTTTGTGAAAACCCCAACTAGATGAATCACCTGAGGACTGGGGACCAAGAGGGTTGAGAGGTAAAGGATAGTTCATGCTACCATGAGGTTGAGAAGGAGGTGGCTGGGTAGGGTCATAGACCCAATTAGCGTCCAGGCCCTCCTTATCATTTAGAGGGAAAAAAGAGTTCTGTACCGGGACGTTATAATCCCAGCCAGAGGCACCCCCAAATGGGTAACCTAATGGAGATTGTGTGCCCCAATCAGATCCCTGATTGTAAGACCAACCGTCAGTTTGCTCAACATACGAGCTCCTCCCTCTTTGGGGGTTATGGCTCCATCCCCTCCCACGGGAATTGGTCCCTCTCGGTCTAAAGGAGGTATTTTGCTGAAAAGTACCTTGATAGATTGGGGGGCCCGGAGGGTTCGAAGGGCGGGCCTGTTGAACATAGCCCGAACCACCTCTGGGGCCAAACGAGCCCCTGCGAGGGGACTGGTGGGCATTATTACCCCTCAATCTCTGATTGGCAGGAGTTTTCTTTGATATGGTAGAAGGAACCCGTATATAACTTACAGGGTCTGGAACCGGTTGGGGGACAGAAGTATCCATAGCACCCACAGAATTGTTAGCAAGTTCCTCCAAAATTTTCTTCTGCCAATTAAACACGACATGACCCTGATAGTCGGCAATGTCCCTATTATACTTTTTCTTCTTTTTGACCCTTTGATCTCTCTCTTCTTTTTCCAAGACTTTAAGAAGGGTTTGAGATTTTTCCCTATACTCGTCACTATTGGTATGTGGACTAAGTTTCTCTTTAATAGTTTTAATTTCCTCATCCAATTTGAGCAATTTGGTAGTTTTTCTCCCAACCAGGAACTTGAGGAATAACACCCCCTGCTGGTTGAAATATTTATACCATTCCTCCAACTCCGTGTCCCCCTTTTGGGGTGCAACATCCCATCGGAGGCTACGAGGAACCATTTGTAATTTAATATAGGTTTCTAAGTAAGCAATATCCCATTTAGTGTGGATCTCTGACACTAAGAGATTTTTAAGTCTGGTGAAGATGCCACCAAGGTCACCCTCATCATCCTTAAACACTTCAAAGACTCCATCAAATTTCGCCATATTATTGGCACGAAACTCAAAGATATCCATTTAAAGGATATGAGGTAAGCAGCAATATTAATAGGTACAGATAAATAAAAAGAAAAAATTGCGCTAGCCCAAAAAATAAACAAATAAATGTGCAGAAGGCAGCAATAACGTGAACAAACACCAGTGAATATATAAGAAAAAAATTGCGCCAACATAAGTATAAACTGTGATAATGTCCAAATATAAAAAGTCCAATCAATAAGATTCTGTGATGCAGATAACACCCCGGTGTACTTCAGACAACAGTGAGCCGCCACCACATGGACAGGAGCTTACCACACATAAGCTGTAAAGAAGCCTATAGATTCCAAACAGCATATCCCAGAAATCAATCACAAGACTTGCTATGGAGCTGGTATATCGCAGGATCCTCGCCAGATGATCACAGTGGATTAAGCATCAATTGTACAAGCAAGCAAGCGAGCAAGAGTCGGCCATAAAAGGAAAAATAAGACCGCACATAGTGCATTACCAATGCATTTTATTTAAAAAAGTAAAAAAAGCCACTTACACAGGTCGTATAAAGTTTTGGCAGAGAGTAAAAATTGCCGGCCGGCATATAACAGGAGCCCTTCCTCCTCAGCGCGAACGCGGTGACGTCACTGCACGCCTACGTCCCAGACGCGTTTCGTTATAGGTTAACGTTGTCAATGGGGATGGGCTCTGCAGTGAGTCACCGCTAGATAAACACAAGCCTCGTCCTGGTCACCGGAACCGGAAAGACCTAAAACGCCATTTTGAGTATGGGCGTGAAGTGTTTAATATTATAATATTAATTAATATTCTGGGATATGCTGTTTGGAATCTATAGGCTTCTTTACAGCTTATGTGTGGTAAGCTCCTGTCCATGTGGTGGCGGCTCACTGTTGTCTGAAGTACACCGGGGTGTTATCTGCATCACAGAATCTTATTGATTGGACTTTTTATATTTGGACATTATCACAGTTTATACTTATGTTGGCGCAATTTTTTTCTTATATATTCACTGGTGTTTGTTCACGTTATTGCTGCCTTCTGCACATTTATTTGTTTATTTTTTGGGCTAGCGCAATTTTTTCTTTTTATTTTTCTTTCTTTTTATTTCCCTTTAACAAGGTGGCCCCCAGATCCTGCTCTTTAATAACTAAGGGGCGGGGGCCACCCGGTGATGTCACCGGGAGAACCCTCACCCTTGTGACGACATTGACTGAGGCCATGCTGGGTCATTGACGTCACAAGAAGTGATGTCACCGATATTTACTGGTTGTTAGGGACGCTGGCGGACCTGAGTCAGGGCTCTTGACGCTGCCTGGGCATAGCAGCTTTAAGGTTCCCTGTCCCTCAAAACTGGGGTAATGCATTGGGCACGTTAGGCTGCCGCGAGGCCCCTGTGAGTGTGAGGCCTTAGGCGACCGCCAAAATTGCCTAATTAAAGAGCCGCCTCTGACGCCCGTCTCCGAACCCTGAAATTCATTTAGAATGTTTTATTTATTTTTCCTGCTAAGAAAGCCGCAAGTCGGGAGGAAAATAAATCTTTCTGTTGGGTCTTCTAGAGATGAAATCATCTCCGCAGGATAGGGGGAGGGGATGTGCGTTGTTGGTGGCAACCAATCAGATCAATTGAAATATCGAAAGTTGTGTAATTACAACACAGGTGACTTTATATGGAGGACACTCTCCGGAGAGAAGGGCCCGGATTCACAGAGATGGGCGCATATTTACGCGGGCGTAGCGCACACATACTACGCTACGCCGGCGCAGCGCGGAGAGGCATGCACTGAATTCAGCGAGCTATTGCTCCCAACTCTGCGCCGGCGTAGCGTATATTTCAAAGGCGCAGGCCGCCGTAAGTGGAAGTGGGCTGGAAGTGGGCGTGATCCATGCTAATGAAGCGTGACCCCATGCAAATGATGTGCCGGGGCGCCAGACAAGTTCTTAAAATGAACTGCGCATGTGTCGGGACGTATCCCCGTGCGCATGCGCACAACCACGTCGGAACAACTGCCTAAGATACGCCGGATCGCTGTGTACGCCGCAAACGTAACCTACGCCCCCCCAGACCCACGCCGGCCCATATTCACAGACGTCCAACGTACAATACGTAGGCTTGTGTTCCCTGGTCCATACCTTTGCATGGGTTGCGCCTCATCTATGGGGAATAACTTTACGCCGGACGTAAAACTTACGCAAACCGCGTATATAATGCGCCGGGCGCAAGTATGTTCGTGAATCGGCGTATCTCCCTCATTTGCATATTTGAATAGAAAATCAATGGGAGCGCCACATGCGTCCAGCGTAAATATGCGCCCACTCTACGCCGGCGTAGGCAAGTTACGTCGGTGGGATGAAGTCTGTTTTTAGGCGTATCTTAGTTTGTGGGTCCGGCGCAGAGATACGACGGCGCATATTTGTACTTACGTGGAAATACGTCGGCGCAAGTGCTTTGTGAATCCGTACTGTATATTCCCCCCCCATCACTGGAAGCAGGGCCGCCATCAGGGGGGGTACAGGCAGTACACCTGATAGGCCCCATACACACGATCGGATATATCCGATGAAAACGGTCCGCGGACCATTTCCATCGGATATGTCCGATCGGGAGTTTGATCCGATGGCGTGTACACACCATCGGATCAAATTCCCCGCCGCCGGACGGCGCGGTGACGTGGCGATGACGCGGCGGTGACGTTGACGCCGCCGCGTCACCGCTACGTCACCGCACCAGGAAGTAAAACACTTCCGCGCATGCGCCGAATCCATTCGGCAGCGGCGCGGCGGCGGTGGGAGCCGACATGTCTGCTGGTAAGTGTACTAACCAGCAGACATGTCGGGCGGACAGATTCCCACCGGATAGATTTCAAAGCTTGCTTTGAAATCTGTCGGGTGGACAAATCTGTCCGCTAGCCCATACACACGAGCGGAGATGTCTGCTGAAACGGTCCATCGGACCGTTTTCAGCGGACATGTCCCCTCGTGTGTACGCGGCCTAAGGGGCCCGGGGGTCCCCAGGGGCCCAGGTGGCAACCTCCTTAAAAATATATATATATATATATATTTTTTTTTTAGGGGTCTGGAGGTTCCCAGGGCCTCAGTACCCCCCTCCTTTTTATTTATTTTTTTATAAAAAAAAACAATATTCTTAATATATTTTTAATTTATTTTTTATTAAAGGGCAATTTTTTTTTTCTTAGAGGTCCAGAGGCCCCCAGTACCCCATATGTCAACCCCCCTTTTGTTATTTATTTTTTATTAAAAAAAAAATATATATATATTTTTAATATATTTTTATTTATTTTTTATTAAAGGGCCATTTTTTTTTAGGTATCTGGAGGTCCCCAGGAGCCCGGATAACGACCCCCTTTTTTTTTTTATAAAAAAAAATCATTTTTTTATATATATATTTTTTATATATATATATTATTATTTTTGGCTTTGTGAATCCAGGCCATTGTGTTCAAACATCCATCTGTGATTAAATTTCAGCTTGAGCTATAGAGCTCAGTTAACAACAGCATTTTTTATTTTATTTTTAAAGAAGCAAAGAAGCTGAAAGTAAACATGGGAAAAGGACCCAAGAGCTCCACCTTCTGGACGCAAAGCATACTACATAATATTCACATGCAGCATTTTAATACTTGACTATACAAAACTGCAGCACATTCCCTTTGAAGGAAGGCCTCTGCGCCATGTTGAAGATTCCGCAGAGGTGATCAAATACCACCAAAAGAAAGCTCTATTTGTGGGGGAAAAAGGACGCCGATTTTGTTTGGGAGCCGCGTCGCGCGACCGCGCGATTGTCAGTTAAAGCGACGCAGTGCCGAATCGCAAAAAGGGGCCTGGTCCTTTACCTGCATAATGGTCTGGGGCTGAAGTGGTTAAAGACGCATCAGCACTGGAAATAATACATTTAATATCTACTAAATAAGTATGTAAAGCCCCCGCCACCACAGGAAAGTTCATATTAACCCTTCACCATCATACAAAGATATTGGAGACAGTTGCGCTCTTCCATCCTTGTGGTAACAGTTTGGTGAAGACCCTTTCTTGTTCCCCAAGGACCCCAGACCCCTCTTGTTTTTTTTTTTTTTTTGCTAAACAAACGGAAACTCTGTGATCATCGTCCTTCTGCTCCATGCATCTGGCAGCAACACAGGTCCGATATTTCCAGTCCATTTAAACCTCAGGTGTGTTGTGAATTTAGGAACCACCCAAGTGGGTCATCACCTCAAGAAGCAGAAGGACCTAATCAGCCAGCGGCTGGGTGCTGATTGCCTGGATGGGTTCCTTGATTTTCCTTTTGCTTCTTGATCTGGTACTATGCTGCTTGGCTATTCCTGGCCTTGGTTCAGGGGAGGGCTGGGCCGGGGGGCAGGGTGGCAATTGCCTCCCAGGCCGCCCTGACTTATGTCTTGATCTGGTACTATGCTGCTTGGCCATTCCTGGCCTTGGTTCAGGGGAGGGCTGGGCCGGGGGGCAAGGTGGAAATTGCCTCCCAGGCCGCCCTGACTTATGTCTTGATCTGGTACTATGCTGCTTGGCCATTCCTGGCCTTGGTTCAGGGGAGGGCTGGGCCGGGGGGCAGGGTGGCAATTGCCTCCCAGGCCGCCCTGACTTATGGCTGGCAGCCGCTGCCCGCTACCATTTTCTTTTTTATTCTGGTCTATGAAGTTGGGCAGGGGGCATGGCCACTAGCTGGTGCATTCTGGGAGTTGTAGTCCACGCTCAAGCTCCCGGTTGGTCTAAAACAGAGCAGCGCAGAGGAAACTACAACTCCCGGGGACCGGATTCTTGGAAGCAGGGTGTGCCAGGGAGTCGGGACGCAGGGTTGGGTGCTGGCTGCAACTTAACCCCAGGACCAGGAGCACTTGGCATGCAAGGACCTGCTGAGATCACTGTGGTGAGACACCCATAGCTGACCCCCCCCCCATACACCCCATGTGACCTGACCCAGTGATCAGGCTGCATTGATGGCCACTGGAGTTGGCTGCATTGAAAAAACAGATGGGCAATGAATGGTGAGCAGATTCGGCAGATCAATGGGCCAACTGACTGAACTTGCCCCCCAGGCCTAAGGCTACCAGCCCTCCCCTGCCTTGGTTTGTGCCCCAACTCTGATCTGGTACCCTGCTGCCTGACCAGGTCCCACCCTCGGTAAGTGGCCTCAACCTAGTTTTTTGTATCCTGCTCCAGTACCACAGGGTTTTTATATCCTTAGTCCTCTGCTTCACCCATCTGGCAGCAACACAAATCTGACATGTCGTGATCAGATCCACCCCACTATTGAAATTCCAGGTGTGTTGTGACTTCAGGTAATACCAAAGTGCGACATCACCTCCAACCAGAGAGGGTCATCCCCTCCAACCAGAATGGTTCATCCTCTCCAACCAGAATGCTTCATCCTCTGCAACCAATATGGTTCATCACCTCCAACCAGAATGGTTCATTACCTCCAACCAGAATGCTTCATTACCTCCAACCAGAATGGTTCATCACCTCCAACCAGCATGGTTCATCCTCTCCAACCAGAATGGTTCATCACCTCCAACCAGAATGGTTCATCCTCTCCAACCAGAATGCTTCATCCTATGCAACCAATATGGTTCATTACCTCCAACCAGAATGGTTCATCACCTCCAACCAGAATGGTTCATCACCTCCAACCAGAATGGTTCATCACCTCCAACCAGAATGGTTCATTACCTCCAACCAGAATGGTTCATCACCTCCAACCAGAATGGTTCATTACCTCCAACCAGAATGGTTCATCACCTCCAACCAGAATGGGTCATCACCTCCAACCTCCAACATCACCTCCAACCAGCATGCTTCATCCCCTCCAACCAGAGAGGGTCACTAGGCATTTGCCTGGTATGCCCTATGGCCAGTCTGGGCCCGAGCAAGACTGATAACAGGGAAAAAACCCTGGGAATCAATCACCCCGGCCTTGAGGACCGTCCATTGGCTATTTGTGAAGAATCAGATTGCATTCAAGGCCCTCTGCCTCACCCTTAAATGCACACAAGGAAACGCCCTTCGATATTTATGCGAGAAAATAAAACACTACACCCCTCAATCGCATTCTCTGATCAACAAATCAAAATCTCGTCCTGCTACAAATCTAAAGGAGAACGAAGATTCGCAGTCCAAGGACCACAGCTATGGAACGCTCTACCCACGGACATCCTCATGGAAGAAAACCAGCGGACCTTCAGGAAAAAACATAAGACTCACCTCTTCTGAAGGATCTTGGACGCCGCTGGACAAAAGCGCCTTGAGGTGATTCAGTTCACATTTGTTAGCGCTATAAAAGTTACTCACTCACTCAATTCGTCTTTCTTTGTAAATATATCAGAAAATAAATAAATAAATGTGACAATGATTTTTCCGTGTCTATAAGCGCAATGTAACCGTTGTGAAAGATATCCAACTCTTCTTATTCTCAAATGAAGGTCCTTTTTGTTACAAGTCAAGAATAGTTGGAAGCAGAAATGTGAAACGCGTCAACCAATTGACATTTACAGTAACAAAGACTGTTGAACTTTACTATATTACATCTATTGATTTTATATAGTTTCTTTTTTAACTTTTTTTTTTGTTAAATAAATCTATTGAAAACGACTAAGTGTACACACGGCAGAGTACCTCGACGGGCAGAACACATCGTTCCGCCCGTCGAGGTTCTCTGCCGGCCGTCGAAATCGGTGACCCGCCTGTCGGGAATGGCAACCAGCCATTCATCCAGGCGGGCCGTCGAGCAAAAAGAGAGCGTGCTCTTTATTTCTGCTCGACGGGATTCCCGACGGGCGGGGCAAGCCAGCAGCGTACACACGGCCGTGGTTCTCGCTGGAATGCAGCTTCCAGCGAGGTTCTCGTTGGTTTCCAGCAAGAACCTCGGTCGTGTGTACGCCGCCTAAGACTTTCTCTATGGGACCATGATAATCCATCATGTCTGCTCGCCTTTTCTAAATACAACAGCTAAGGAGAGCCTAGAGAACAGAGCACACCGACCTCAACCCTACTGAACACCTGAAACAAAGGGCCTGCAAAGTGCCGCCCTAGGCCTGGGCCTTGCCGCCCTAGGCCAAGATACAGCACTGCATATATGATCCTATTTCTAGAGTTCTCAACGATGTCGCTCTCTCTCTGTAAGGCGGTGTACACACGACCGAGGTTCTCGCTGGAAACCAGCGAGAACCTCGCTGGAAGCAGCATTCCAGCGAGGACCTCGGCCGTGTGTACACAGAGCGCTCGCCCCGCCCGTCGGGAATCCCGAGAGCTCTTTTTGCTCGACGGCCCGCCTGGATGAATGGCTGGTTGCCATTCCCGACGGGCGGGTCGCCGATTTCGACGGCCGGCAGAGAACCTCGACGGGTGGAACGATGTGTTCTGCCCGTCGAGGTTCTCTGCCGTGTGTACGCCGCCTGATTCATCTTTCATGTACTGAACCTGAAGTATTCTTTCTCTTGCGTGTATTTTCTTCTGAGTTGCCCTCTCAGGTTGTACATAAATCGAGGGGATTATTTATTAAGGTGTACCTCGTTTAGACCAAATTTATTAAAGTCAAACTCCATTTGTAAGATAAATGACGAAGCTTCTTTAATCTTTCTTCTTAATTTTCTATCTCCAGCGCGGGACGTCAATAAAAATCGCGCTTCGCCTTTTCATCCTTGAGAAACAAACAAAACAACACGAAAGGGATCAATGTAGAAAGAGATAAACATTAATAAGTGAATATAGAGACAGTTCACGGACGGGATACGAGCGTTAATACAACAAGCTTTATTGATATGTAGCCAGGAAGAGACGCAACTCTAGGAAGATCTCTTTGATGCCTTTTTCTTATCTTCGCTTCTTGAGTTTTCGGAAAAGAAGAATCCCGACAAGAGACGCAGTTTTTCCGGTTAATGTTCTTCTGATCAAAGAGAAGAAGTCTGACACGGATTAGAGTTTATCTCTCCAACTTACACAAAGATACAACGGATACAAAAAAGAAAAACGGTGTGTTGTTTCCTGCAGGCGCTGTTTGTTCACAATAATTCTATTTGTTCTTTGTGTCCTGTGACTCGGGGGGGGGGGGGGGGGGGGGCGAATAATGAAGAAGATCGGAGCGTTACATTTCAACATCTTTAAAATAGTCTGGGCTGTTCCTAGCGGGAGTCCTGGATATGGTGGTACTAATAGTATATACTACATATTATCAAAAGTATTGGGACGCCTGCCCAGGGCTGATCCTAGGGTCACAGGCGCCTGGGTGCAGAAATATTTCTGGTACCCCAAACGGGTGTGGTCATTTTTACTAACTCCTCCCCTTTGTCAGTGTGAAAGGGCTCTTGGCACATCTCATTACACATCACATCTGTAGATGGACTACTGAGGAATGGGCAGGGGCTGTGTAACCTATGCAATCTATCATGCCATAAAACATCTAGAGTAGGGGCAGCCCAGAGCACGTGTAAAGGGATGCTGGGGATGCCATCACACAGCACACAGCACACTGTGACTCACCTCAGTTCTCTCTCTGTGCAGCCCGAGATAGAGATGGGAGGGGGATCCAAGACTCCCAATTCATTCCTGCACATCAGCAGTCAGCAGCCACTGAAATCTAGGACCCTTGTGTCAGGAAGAGGAGCGGCCCCTCCCCCGAGCACTGCCAGGCTGGACGGGCTGCCCTATGCTGACACATCAGTTCTGGACGGACACACCTATGCTCAGAACACTAGTTCTGGATGGACACAAACAAGCAGAGAAGGAGGGAGGGGAGAACTCCGGCACTTTGGCGCCCCCACTTCCTCAGGCGCCTGGGAGCAAAGCACCCCGTGCACCCTCCCTAGGATCGACCCTGCGCCTGCCTGTACACACACATGACCTTTAATGGCATCCCAGTCTTATTCCGTAGGGTTCCATATTGAGTTGGCCCCACCCTTTGCCACTATAGCAGCTTCCCCTCTTCAGGGAAGGCCGTCCACATGGTTTAGGAGGGTGTCTATGGCAGGGGGTCTCAAACTGGCGGTCCTGCAGCTGTTGTAAAACTGCAGCTCCCGTCATGCCTCTGCCTGTGCTTGCAACTGTCAGCCTTGCAATGCCTTATGGGACTTGTAGTTTCATAACAGCTGGAGGGGAGCCATTTTAAGACCCCCTGGTCTATGGGAATGTTTGACCATTTTTCCAGAAAGCCCGGCTCGCAGTCTCCGCTCTGATTCATCCCAAAGGTGTTCTATCGGGTTGAGGTCAGGACTCTGTGCAGGCCAGTCAAATTTCTCCGTAGAAGAATACGTATCGGACTAAACTGAGGGAAACATTTTTTTTTTTTATATATAATTTTTTGGGGACATTATGGCGGACACATCGGACAAATGTGACACATTTTTGGGACCATTGTCATTTTCACAGCAAAAAGTGCGATAAAAATGCACTGATTACTGTGAAAATGACAATTGCAGTTTGGGAGTTAAATAACTAGGGGGCGCTGTAGGGGTTATGTGTGACCTCATATGTATTTCTAACTGTAGGGGGGCAGGGCTGGACGTGTGACGTCATTGATCGCCTTTCCCTACATCAGGGAACAGACGATCAATGACGGCGCCACAGTGAAGAACGGGGAAGGCGATGGTGATGAATAATTGGAGGAACCGGGGAAGGTGAAGCAGATTAAACGTCAGCTTTCGTTTCGTGCTACAAAATCAGTCAAAAGCGATTGGAATGGAAGGATAAAGAAATTGATAACGTGAAAATTTCGTTTGAATATTGAACCAATCGTTTCAGCAAATGAGCCGATCAATAGAGGAATGGCCGGCGCGACTCAATCGCCGCCATACGCGAGAGCCGCGGCGGAGCTGAAGAATATTCTCCTCCTGGGTGGGAAGGACGTGTGATGGAAGTAATATTGTACCCTGAGCAGTTCTCACTCAGCAGGCGCACATTATGGAAAGGGTCGCCGGGGGCGGGGCACATATTGATTCCGAAAGGTTTTCGCACCACAAAGTCATCACGTCGCTTTTGCCGATTTTTTTTTTTCTTCTTTTTCCTTTTTTTTTTTTTTTTAACCACTTCCATACCGGGGGGGGGGGGGACGACGACTTACACACCCTCCCGCCCAGACCAATGTTCAGCTTTCAGCGCTGTCGCACTTTGAATGACAATTGCGCGGTCATGCTACACTGCACCCAAATTACATTTGTATCATTTTAGAGATTTATTTTGGTGGTATTTGATCACCTCTGCGATTTTTATTTTCTGCTCAAAAAAATAAAACATTTCCGAAAATTTTGAAAAAAAAAAACGTTTTTTTTTTGTTTCTGTTATAAAACATTGTAAATAAGTACGTTTTCTCCTTTACTGATGGGCACTGATGTTACTGCACTGACAGGCACTGGTAAGGCGGCACTGATGGGCACCTATGAGGTGGCACTGATGTCGTGTTATTGATGGGCACTGATGATGGGTACTAATATGCAGCACTGATAGGCAGCACAGATGGGCACGGATAGGCGGCACGGATGGGCACGGATAGGCAGCACGGATGGGCACAGATAGGTGACACAGATGGGCACGGATAGGCGGCACGGATGGGCATAGATAGGTAGCATGTATGGGCACTGATAGGCAGCACGGATGGGCATGGATAGGCGGCATGGATGGGCATGGATAGGCGGCATGGATGGGATCTGATAGGCGGCACGGATAGGCATGGATAGGCGGCATGGATGGGCACTGATAGGCGGCATGGATGGGCACTGATAGGCGGCATGGATGGGCACTGATAGGCGGCATGGATGGGCACTGATAGGCGGGACGGATGGGCACTGATAGGCGGCACGGATGGGCACTGATAGGCGGCACGGATGGGCACAGATAGGTGACACAGATGGGCACGGATAGGCGGCACGGATGGGCATAGATAGGTAGCATGGATGGGCACTGATAGGCAGCACGGATGGGCATGGATAGGCGGCATGGATGGGCATGGATAGGCGGCATGGATGGGCATGGATAGGCGGCATGGATGGGATCTGATAGACGGCACAGATGGGCATGGATAGACGGCATGGATGGGCACTGATAGGCGACATGGATGGGCACTGATAGGCGGCATGGATGGGCACTGATAGGCGGCACGGATAGGTGGCACTAATGTATGTGTTGTACTAATGGATGCCAATCAGTGCCAAACAATGCCTGCCAATCAGTGATGCCCATTGTGGGCAATGATTGGCATCCATTGTGGGCACTGATTGGCATCCATTGTGAGCACTGATTGGCATCCTTTTTTTGTGATTGTCATCCCTGGTGGTCTAGGGTGGCATACCTGTGGAGGGCATCCTCGGGTGGTCCAGTGTGGGCATCCTTGGGGGGGCTGCACTGATAATCAATGAGTGCAAACCCCCCTTGTCAAAGGAGCAGCCGATCAGCTCTCCTCTATTCGCGTCTAACAGACACGGGTGAGGAAAAGCCGATAACCGACTTTTCCTGTTTACATCGTGATCAGCCGTGATTGGACACAGCTGATCACGTGGTAAAGAGTCTCCGACAGAGGCTCTGTATCTAGATCGGTGTTGCCGGGGGTGTCAGACTGATACCCTGCAACAACGATCGCCGTGATCTGCGCCCCCGAGGGCGTGCAGCTTCTCAATATCCTGAGGACATCATATGACGTCCAGTCAGGCTATTCAAACCACTTTGCCGACGTCAATCTGCAATGGGCGGGCAGCAAGGGGTTAACAATAGATTTTTATTGAAAGTATTTACTTACCAGCACAGATTAAAATTGTCACATTAATCCTTAGTAACCAACCGAGTTACCAGGGTACCAGCCCAACCCCCGACCGCCGGGTTCAATTTTCTTCTTCCTTTCAATGAAATCTCCGAATGTTCACCTTCCGTATCATATAACATAAAGTAAGTACATCCCCCCTCCCCCTCCTCTCTATTTTATAGTCAATTTGCATTCCAATTGTCTTGTAATATTTTCCGCTGTATTTAAGTTTTATACGGCCC
>CM056058.1:160836591-161154091 GCA_029574335.1 Rana kukunoris | reverse complement strand
CATGCCTCACTGTGCCCATGCCTCACTGTGCCCATGCCTCACTGTGTCCATGCCTCACTGTGCCCATGCCTCATTGTGTCCATGCCTCACTGTGCCCATGCCTCACTGTGCCCATGCCTCACTGTGCCCATGCCTCACTGTGTCCATGCCTCACTGTGCCCATGCCTCATTGTGTCCATGCCTCACTGTGCCCATGCCTCACTGTGTCCATGCCTCACTGTGCCCATGCCTCATTGTGTCCATGCCTCACTGTGCCCATGCCTCACTGTGTCCATGCCTCACTGTGCCCATGCCTCACTGTGCCCATGCCTCATTGTGTCCATGCCTCACTGTGTCCATGCCTCACTGTGCCCATGCCTCATTGTGTCCATGCCTCACTGTGCCCATGCCTCACTGTGCCCATGCCTCACTGTGCCCATGCCTCACTGTGTCCATGCCTCACTGTGCCCATGCCTCATTGTGTCCATGCCTCACTGTGCCCATGCCTCACTGTGTCCATGCCTCACTGTGCCCATGCCTCATTGTGTCCATGCCTCACTGTGCCCATGCCTCACTGTGTCCATGCCTCACTGTGCCCATGCCTCACTGTGCCCATGCCTCACTGTGCCCATGCCTCACTGTGCCCATGCCTCACTGTGCCCATGCCTCACTGTGCCCATGCCTCACTGTGCCCATGCCTCACTGTGTCCATGCCTCACTGTGCCCATGCCTCATTGTGTCCATGCCTCACTGTGCCCATGCCTCACTGTGCCCATGCCTCACTGTGCCCATGCCTCATTGTGTCCATGCCTCACTGTGCCCATGCCTCACTGTGTCCATGCCTCACTGTGCCCATGCCTCACTGTGCCCATGCCTCACTGTGCCCATGCCTCACTGTGTCCATGCCTCACTGTGCCCATGCCTCACTGTGTCCATGCCTCACTGTGCCCATGCCTCACTGTGCCCATGCCTCATTGTGCCCACGCCTCACTGTGCCCATGCCTCACTGTGCCCATGCCTCACTGTGCCCACGCCTCACTGTGCCCATGGCTCACTGTGCCCATGCCTCAATGTGCCCATGGCTCACTGTGCCCATGCCTCACTGTGCCCATGCCTCATTGTGTCCATGCCTCACTGTGCCCATGCCTCACTGTGCCCATGCCTCACTGTGCCCATGCCTCACTGTGTCCATGCCTCACTGTGCCCATGCCTCACTGTGTCCATGCCTCACTGTGCCCATGCCTCACTGTGCCCATGCCTCATTGTGCCCACGCCTCACTGTGCCCATGCCTCATTGTGTCCATGCCTTACTGTGCCCACGCCTCACTGTGCACATGCCTCACTGTGCCAATGCCTCAATGTGCCCATGGCTCATTGTGTCCATGCCTCACTGTGCCCACGCCTCAATGTGCCCATGCCTCATTGTGTCCATGCCTCACTGTGCCCACGCCTCACTGTGCCTACGCCTCACTGTGTCCATGTTTTACTGTGCCCATGCCTCACTGTGCCCATGCCTCATTGTGTCCATGACTCACTGTGCCCATGCCTCACTGTGCCCATGCATCATTGTGTCCATGCCTCACTGTGCCCATGCCTCACTGTGCCCATGCCTCACTGTGTCCATGCCTCATTGTGTCCATGCCTCACTGTGCCCACGCCTCACTGTGCCCATTCCTCATTGTGTCCATGCCTCACTGTGTCCACGCCTCACTGTGCCCATGCCTCACTGTGCCCATGCCTCACTGTGCCCATGGCTCATTGTGTCCATGCCTCACTGTGCCCACGCCTCACTGTGCCCATGCCTCATTGTGTCCATGCCTCACTGTGCCCACGCCTCACTGTGCCCACGCCTCACTGTGTCCATGCCTCACTGTGCCCATGCCTCACTGTGCCCATGCCTCATTGTGTCCATGCCTCACTGTGCCCACGCCTCACTGTGCCCATGCCTCATTGTGTCCATGCCTCACTGTGCCCACGCCTCACTGTGCCCACGCCTCACTGTGTCCATGCCTCACTGTGCCCATGCCTCACTGTGCCCATGCCTCACTTTGCCCATGCCTCACTGTGCCCACGCCCCACTATGCCCATGCCTCACTGTGTCTATGCCTCACTGTGTCCATGCCTCACTGTGCACCCCAGAATCCCCAGTGTCACTTTATGACCCCAGTCAGTTGTTTCCACACATGACGAACACTACAACTACAACACTAGAGGCATTGAGAACATTTGTCTTTATACTCGGATCTTATCAAGTGACATTATGATGAATTATGAACTGATGGCTTGTTGAACATAATTTAACCCTTTCATTGTCGCCATTTTCTGCAGAGTTATCAGTTTCCTCCACATGGTGACATCCATTAACACCCATAGAAAGGACATAAGTGACAAGCTTAGAACGGTCAGATTAATGGCGGTTAATGCATTTTGTCTGGAGACGGGCCAGAGATCATTTCTACCAATGGCCATGAAAACAACTTCCTTATTCATCAATCAAATATACAAATGTATTCATTTTATTACAGCTTCGGATAAGTTCATTCAAAGATACCGGAGAGGACCCATGCACTTAACCACTTAAGACCCGGACCTTTAGGCAGCTAAAAGACCCGGACAGTTTTTGCGATTCGGCGCTGCGTCGCTTTAACTGACAATTGCGCGGTTGTGCGACGTGGCCCCCAAACAAAATTGGCTTCCATTTTTTTTCCCCACAAGTAGAGTTCTTTTGGTGGTATTTGATCACCTCTGCGGTTTTTATTTTTTGCGCTATAAACAAAAGTAGAGCGACAATTTCGAAAAAAAATGCAAGATTTTTTACTTTTTTCTATAATAAATATCCCCAAAAATATATAAAAAACGTTTTTTTTTCCTCAGTTTAGGGCGATACGTATTCTTCTACATATTATTGGTAAAAAAAAAAAATCGCAATAAGCGTTTATCGGTTGGTTTGCGCCAAATTTATAGCATTTACAAAATAGGGGATAGTTTTATTGCATTTTTAGTAAAAAAAAAAAAAGATTTACTACTAATGGCGGCGATCAGCCTTTTTTTTCGTGTCTGCGACATTATGGCGGATAGTGTTGAGCGGAATACGCCATATTCGATTTCGCGATATTTCACGAATATATAGAAGAATATTCGTGAAATATTCGTTAATATCGAATATTCGTGATATTTTATAAAACAAAAATTTTTGCGAAATTTCGCTAATGCGAATGCGAAATTGATTGCGAAATTCTCGTCCGCGCATGCGCATGGTCGTGCAGGCAGGTTCCTATTGGTTGCTATGGAGGTTGCTAACCTCTGACAACTGAGGTAGGAGAACTCTGATTGGCTCTGATGCAAAAGAAGGGCAGAGAAAGTATTTGCGAATATTCGGCAACATAAAAGGATCGCCTCAGCTACTCGGCCCAGGGTCTCTAATCATACCAGCAATGCTTTTCGACGTCGATGGAGATCACTAGGATGTGATCTGTTTTAAAAATAAATTTGAAAAAATACGAATATTCGCAATATCGAATATTCGCCGCGATATTCGAGTTATTCGCGAATATTCGAATATGCAATATTCGTAACGAATATTCGCAATGCGAATATTCATGAGCAACACTAATGGCGGACACATCGGACAATTTTAACACATTTTTGGGACCATTGTAATTTTCACAGCAAAAAGTGCTATAAAAATGCACTGATTACTGTGAAAATGACTATGGCAGTTTAGGAGTTAACCACTAGGGGGCGCTGAAGGGATTTGTGTGACCTCCAGGCCCGGATTTCCCACAAGGCCAGGCCTCGGGGCGGCAGCAGCATGGAGTCCCCGACGGCCAGTTAAGGGCGTTAAGTTGCTTTCTGCTCACTCATTAACAAGTGATTGCGGCGATGTCGCCAATTTCGCCTAAATCACTTGTAAAATGTGTGCTGCCGTCCATCCTCCCCACCCCCCCACATACCTCTCTCTACTGGCCCTGTCTTCTGGACTCCGTCCTCCCCCCAGGCCGCCGAGTCTGTCTCCTGTGACTGTCCCTGCTGCCGATGTGCACAGTGAGAGGGGTGAGCTGTGCTCTTCCTATGATGTGCACAGTGCTAGGACTCCTGCTTTTGGAGGTGACAAGGTCAATAAAGAGAACCTGTCACCTCCAATTGCCATCACACAGGGAATTGTTTTCTCCCGTGTGATAGCAATAAAGTTAAGTGAAAAAAAAATGATAAAAAAATGATAATGGATTAAATTATTGAAATAAAAAAAGTAAATAAAAAGTAAAGAATAAGAAAAATAATATTAAAAATAATAAGAAAATTATCCAGGTATTGACCTGGAATGAAGGTGCCCGGGACAGACCTGCAAAATGGGCAATCTGGGACACGTGGTCACCCTACTCTAGCTGCCCCCATCATTCAGATATCCCCTCACAAAGCCCAGGACGTCATATGATGCCCACCCAGGAATGGAGATCCCCTCTGTGGACGTCATATGACTATGGGCCGGTAGTGAAGTGGATAAAACGGTTCTGAAAGCCATTGAGGTCCCGTGGGGCGGAATCATCTGCAACTGAAGGAATTCGATGGGAGGCAGCTGCTGCCCAATGTGCGTAATTGCACGACGTGACACGCGGTTCTCTCTGTTACGTAATACTGCAAGGTAGCAATGCCATGTATTATGCAGCTCTGTGCGATTCTTGGTATCCAGATCTGATGCCAGGTCACTTCAGGTGGTCGCTCTCATTGACGCTAAACGTATACAAAGGTGGATTCTAAGAGTAGCGAGAGCGCGATGATCTCCTCGTCCGGCTTCTGAACGGTTTGTTCCCAGAGACGCGTCTCCTGCCAGAGATCAGACCACGAAGGTGAAATCTATGAGATTTTCTTCTTTTTGAATGAATGAATGAAAACTTATATAGCGCGGCACATGCAAACTGAATCGCCTCTGGGCGCTTGTTGTTCCTGTCTCCTTTGATATCAAAAGAGAAAAGTCTTGACCTTTTTCCTAAATGCTAGGTGGTTCTCCTCCAACCGAATGCTGGTTGGTAAAGCGTTCCATAGTCTGGGACCTTGGATCGCGAATCTTCTTTCTCCTTTGGACTTGAAGTTGGCTTTCGGAACCTGGAGCAGGTTCTGATTCGTGGATCGCAAAACGCGATTGGGATTATGCGCTTTTATTATTTTGCATAAATAAAGGGGGGCATTCCCATGGACACATCTATGCGTAAGACAGAGAGCTTTAAAAGCAATTCTGTCTTTAACTGGCAGCCAATGAAGGGCTCTCAGTGAAGGTGAGATGGATTCCCAGGGTTTTTTCCCTGTCACAAGTCTGGCGGCCGTATTCTGAACGACTTGCAGACGAGCGATTTGGTACTTCGGGAGTCCGAGGTAAAGGGCATTTGCATAATCCAGTCTGGAGTTTACAATTGTTCCCACCACGACCGCTAAATCTTCTTTGGGGATGAACGGAGTGAGTCTGCGTAGTAGGCGCAGCAGATGGTGAGATCCGCTGACTACTGACCCTATTTGTGCGTCCATTGTCATAAAGGAGTCAAAAATGACCCCTAGGCTTTTGACTTTGGCGCTAGGGGTGATGAGCTTGCCCAGAATAGGCGGGGGAGTCCACGCTGTTGAAAGTTGATTCCTGCGCTTGGCGTGAAACAGGAGAAGCTCTGTTTTCGCTCCGTTGAGTGTAAGATAACTCTTTGTCATCCAGTCCTCTATCAAAGAGAGGCATGTCTCTAGATTGAGGTGGTGATCCTTTCTGTTGCAGATGCGGAAATACAGTTGCGTGTTGTCTGCATATGAGTGGTAGAGCAGTTTTTGGCTGCTAATAATCTCAAAAAGAGGACGAAGGTAGATGTTAAACAGCACTGGTGACAGAGGCGATCCTTGAGGGACTCCGCATGTTACTGTGCATTTTTCAGACATAAAAGGTCCTAACTTCACTGTTTGCGATCGGTTTTCCAGAAAAGAGGAGAACCAAGATAAATCGCCTTCTGCGACTCTGGCTACTTCAGCAAGCCGAGTCAGTAACAGTTTGTGGTCTACAGTGTCGAAAGCTGCACTTAGGTCCAACAGAACCAGGAGACAAGATTCTCCTTCGTCTGCGGCCTTGAGAACATCGTCCCATACTTTCAGCAATGCTGTTTCCGTCCCGTGTCCGGGACGGAAGCCTGATTGCAATGGGTCAAGTAGCTTGTAGGTATCTAGATGCAGTTGCAGCTGTTTTACCACTACTTTTTCCATTATTTTAGAGAGTACATTGAGGCTTGTTATGGGACGGCGGTGGAGTGGGTCCTTGGGGTCCAGGGAGGGTTTCTTCATGATGGGTTGGATTATACCCTCTTTCAACTGTGAGGGCACTATGCCTTCCAAGAAAGACTGGTTGATAAGCTGCGTGATGGGAGGAGCCAGAATGTCGGCGCATTCCTTCAGCAGTTTAGTGGGGATAATGTCATTTGGCGCTGTGCCATTACGCAGAGTACAAATGACATTCTTAGTGGTCTCGATGGAGATGGGTCCCAGGGTAAACTTACCTGATATAGGGGAATTACTAAGGGTGCTGTGTGAGAGGCTGCAGGGGGGGCTGAGGGGGGAATTGTTTTGCTGAATGCTTTCACGGATTGCCTCGATTTTATTAATGAAGTCATCCGATAGTTCATTGCAAAATTCTTGTGTGTCCGAACTGGGGGCTTCAATGCATCCTGGCTTCATGGTCTGGGTCAGGCGCCGTACACACGGCCGAGGTTCTCGCTGAAAATCAGCGAGAACCTCGCTGGAATGCACATTCCAGCGAGGACCTCGGCCGTGTGTACGGTCTCGGCGAGCCCCGCCCGTCGGGAAGCCCGTCGAGCAGAAATAGAGAGCACGCTCTCTATTTCCTCGACGGCCCGCCTGGAAGAATGGCTGGTTGCCATTCCCGACGGGCGGGTCGCCGAATTCAACGGCCGGGAGAGAACCTCGACGGGCGGAACGATGTGTTCTGCCCGTCGAGGTTCTCTGCCGTGTGTACGGCGCCTGACCATCTTGAAGAGTTCGCGGGGGCGGTTTATGGCGCTGTTGATAGCCTCTGAAAAATAATTTTTCTTGGCTTGGAAAATTCCTTTGTGGTATTTTCTTGTCGCCGCCTTCTAGATGGAGAGGTTTAGCTCTGAAGAACATCTTTTCCAGGCTGATTTTTCTTTCACAAAACACTTTCTTGGCACGGTGGGGTCCGCGGTGCGATTTATAGGCGGGCAGGAAGCACAGAAATAGACTTGATGTAAAAACATTCCCGCTCATTAATTAATCCCGGGAACGGAAACTGCAAAAATCAGACGGAACGATAATTTATGCTAATGTGTCCAACCAATCATTGTAAAGGAAAGCTTTAACCCCCGAACTCCAGGAAAACCGATAAATATACAAATACAATATGGGTGGTACTGTCAGTAGCGGCTGGTGCTCAAAAATTTTGGGGGGGCGCAAACAAACAACAACAAAAAAACATCAATTGCAGCCTCACTGTGCCCATCAATTGCCACCACTGTGCCCATCAATTAACGCCACTGTGCCATCAAACGCAGTCATTGTGCCCATCAAACGCAGCCACTGTGCCCATCAAATGCAGCCACTGTGCCCATCAATTAACGCCACTGTGCCATCAAACGCAGTCATTGTGCCCATCAAACGCAGCCACTGTGCCCATCAAATGCAGCCACTGTGCCATCAATTGTTGCCACTGTGCCCATCAATTGTCGACACTGTGCCATCAATTGCCGCCACTGTGCCATGCCAAAAGCAGCCACTGTGCCATGCCATTGTCACCACTGTGCCCATCAATTGTCACCACTGTACCATGTCAAAAGCAGCCACTGTGCCATGCCATTGTCGCCACTGTGCCCATCAATTGTCACCACTGTGCCATGCCAAACGCAGCCACTGTGCCCATCAATTGTCGCCACTAAGCTATGCCATCAATTGTTGCCACTGTGCCATGCCATTGTCGCCACTGTGCCCATCAATTTTCGCCACTGTGCCCATCAATTGCCGCCACTGTGCCATGCCAAACGCAGCCACTGTGCCATGCCATTGTCGCCACTGTGCCCATCAATTGTCATCACTGTGCCTATCAATTTTCACTAGTTTGCCCCTAAAATGCTACCAGATTGCCCCCCCCCCCCTCCACCTAACTTTCTCAGTCAGCCATCCTCAGATCTTCCTCCAAGATCCCTCAATGTAGTCCCGCCCTCGATGTCGCTTCAGCCAATCAGGTTACCAGTAACCAGATGCGGCAAACCTGATTGGCTGAGACGCCTGTCAGTGTTAAACACACCCCCTGCGTCCCCTGGTTAACTATTTGGAAGCCGATTACAGCCCTCAGGCTGTAATCAGAAAGCCTATCAGAGACACTTCCACAGCCAACCAGCTGCCGTTATTTAGATGGCCGGTGTCTTGCCGAAAAAGTTCCCCCCAGGCTCATTCCTTAACATCCCCGTGGACATGTTAAAAAAAGCGCCAGGAGGCGGAGCGAGTGAAGCGAGGAGGTGAGGCCGACTGGCCACTTGCTGGACCTGCTGCAATAACTAGTTACATCGACATTTCAAAAGCCCCCGCTCTCGCATGAATCTATGTATTGTTATTCATTGGCGGCGCAGGAGCGAAAGGGGGCGGCGCTCCTGCACCCTCTGTGGACGCACCGCCACTGCGTAACCCCTGTCCATCCAGTCCTGAGAAATACACAGCTGGCGCACAGCAAAGCCCCTGACTGCCGAAATTAGAAAAAAAATGTATATGGGGGTAAAAAAGATCCAATTATATAACAGGAAGGGGGCGGGGAATTGTGTAAACTGATTAACCACTTCAAGCCCGCCCTTTTCTGACACTTTTTGTTTACATGTAGAGATATTTTTTATTCTTTCTTTCTAGAAAATGACTTAGAAACCCCTAAATGTTCTATTTTAAAAGCAGAGGCCCTAGAGAAGAAATTGGTGGGCTTTGCAGGGTTTTTTTTACGTCACGCAGCATTTGCGTTGCGATTTTTTCAAATGCAAGTTTTGGGGAAAAATACCCTGTTTTTGAATCTTAACCACCGTATATACTCAAGTATAAGCCGACCCGAATATAAGCCGAGGCGCCTAATTTTACCATAAAAAAAATATGGGAAAATGTATTGACTCGAGTATAAGCCTAGGGTGTCCATCTGCATGTCTCACTGTGCCCATGCTTCACTGTGTCCATGCCTCACTGTGCCTCCCTTTGCCTCACTGTGCCCATGCCTCACTGTGCCCATGCCTCACTGTGCCCATGCCTCACTGTGTCCATGCCTCAGGCGGTGTACACACGGCCGAGGTTCTCGCCAGAAACCAGCGAGAACCTCGCTGGGAGCTGCATTCCAGCGAGAACCTCGGCCGCGTGTACGCTCTCTGCTCGCCCCGCCCGAACAGGTTCTCTATTTGCTCGACGGCTCGTCGGGATGAATGGCTGGTTGCCATTCCCGACGGGCGGGTCGCAGATTCTGACGGCCGGCAGAGAACCTCGACGGGCGGAACGATGTGTTCTGCCCGTCGAGGTTCTCTGCCGTGTGTATGCAGCCTCACTGTGCCCATGCCTCACTGTGCCCATGCCTCACTGTGTCCATGCCTCACTGTGCCCATGCCTCACTGTGTCCATGCTTCATTGTGCCCATGCCTCACTGTGTCCATGCCTCACTGTGTCCATGCCTCACTGTGCCCATGCCTCACTGTGTCCATGCCTCATTGTGTCCATGCCTCACTGTGCCCATGCCTCACTGTGCCCATGCCTCACTGTGCCCATGCCTCACTGTGTCCATGCCTCACTGTGTCCATGCCTTACTGTGCCCATGCCTCACTGTGTCCATGCCTCACTGTGTCCATGCCTCACTGTGTCCATGCCTCACTGTGCCCATGCCTCACTGTGCCCATGCCTCACTGTGTCCATGCTTCATTGTGCCCATGCCTCACTGTGTCCATGCCTCACTGTGTCCATGCCTCACTGTGTCCATGCCTCACTGTGCCCATGCCTCACTGTGCCCATGCCTCACTGTGCCCATGCCTCACTGTGTCCATGCCTCACTGTGTCCATGCCTCACTGTGTCCATGCCTCACTGTGCCCATGCCTCACTGTGTCCATGCTTCATTGTGCCCATGCCTCACTGTGTCCATGCCTCACTGTGTCCATGCCTCACTGTGCCCATGCCTCACTGTGTCCATGCCTCACTGTGTCCATGCCTCACTGTGCCCATGCCTCACTGTGTCCATGCCTCACTGTGCCCATGCCTCACTGTGTCCATGCTTCATTGTGCCCATGCCTCACTGTGTCCATGCCTCACTGTGTCCATGCCTCACTGTGTCCATACCTCACTGTGCCCATGCCTCACTGTGCCCATGCCTCACTGTGCCCATGCCTCACTGTGTCCATGCCTCATTGTGTCCATGCCTCATTGTGTCCATGCCTCACTGTGCCCATGCCTCACTGTGCCCATGCCTCACTGTGCCCATGCGTCACTGTGTCCATGCTTCATTGTGTCCATGACTCACTGTGCCCATGCCTCATTGTGTCCATGCCTCATTGTGTCCATGCCTCATTGTGTCTATGCCTCATTGTGTCCATGCCTCATTGTGTCCATGCCTCATTGTGTCTATGCCTCATTGTGTCCATGCCTCATTGTGTCTATGCCTCATTGTGTCCATGCTTAACTGTGTTCATGCCTCATTGTGTCCATACCTCATTGTGCCTCACTGTGCCCATGTCTCACTGTGCCCATGCCTCATTGTGCCCATGCCTCACTGTGACAACGCAAAATGTGTGATTTTCTTTTTCTTTCCCGATGATAACAAAAAACAGGACAAACCTAGAAGGTAAGTTCCAAAATTCTATCTAAGAATAAAAAAAGTAAGGTTTCTTGGTATGGATAGACTTTACATTTGAATCTTCCTGCATGTCACGGCGAATCCCGCTGGGAATAATTCCTCCTCCGGGTGGCGCTGTGACTCGGCGGCGGAGACTTTGATCCTGACAGGTGTGTGATTAGGGAAATCAGGTCTGACATAACAAGCCGCCGAGCCGAGAGCAAACAAAACTCGGGCATGTTACCGACAGAAAGGTAAAGTGCTTACAAAGCAAGACGGGGCGATGGGGGGCCAGGGGGCTGGGAGATGGGGGGCCAGGGAGCTGGGAGATGGGGGGCCAGGGGGCTGGGAGATGGGGGGCCAGGGAGCTGGGAGATGGGGGGCCAGGGAGCTGGGAGATGGGGGGCCAGGGGGCTGGGAGATGGGGGGCCAGGGAGCTGGGAGATGGGGGGCCAGGGAGCTGGGAGATGGGGGGCCAGGGAGCTGGGAGATGGGGGGCCAGGGGGCTGGGAGATGGGGGGCCAGGGAGCTGGGAGATGGGGGGCCAGGGGGCTGGGAGATGGGGGGCCAGGGAGCTGGGAGATGGGGGGCCAGGGGGCTGGGAGATGGGGGGGGGGCCAGGGGGCTGGGAGATGGGGGGCCAGGGAGCTGGGAGATGGGGGGCCAGGGGGCTGGGAGATGGGGGGCCAGGGAGCTGGGAAGGGCCCACGGTCATACCAGGGGGGTAGGGGGGTGAAGAGTCTGAGATATGACGGCTTCTACAATCAAAGAGATGAAGGGTGACGGCCGTGTCTGCAAATCTTTTTTTCAAATTCAAGGAAAGGAACCAAAAACAAGGAAATAGTTACAGGTCTATGGCTGGGGAGAAGACACCCTAAAAGCAGGGCCTCCATCAGGGGG
Source organism: Rana kukunoris (assembly GCA_029574335.1). Classification (NCBI taxonomy): domain Eukaryota; kingdom Metazoa; phylum Chordata; class Amphibia; order Anura; family Ranidae; genus Rana; species Rana kukunoris. The sequence goes on along the minus strand of CM056058.1, from coordinate 161,142,377 downwards.
GTACAGGCAGTACACCTATAAGGGGCCTGGGTGTCCCCAGGGGCCCGGATGGCATCCCCCTTTTTTTATAATTGTATTTTTGTTCATCAGCAATCAAAGCCCCCGACCTCTAAGGGGCCCGGTGGTCCCCAGGGCCCCCGGATAGCATCCCCCCTTTTTTTGTCAGCACCCAAAGCCCCCCCAACCTCTAAGGGGGCCAGTGGTCCCCAAGGGCCCGGGTGGCATCCCCCTTTTTAAAAAAAAATTATTTGTCAGCACCCAAAGTCCCCCCCCCGACCTTAATTTGCGATGAAAGCCCCCCAGCTTCTCAATTTGCGCCCCCCCCCATGCTCAATTAACGGCGCCCCCCCGCTTCTCATCTTGCAGCACTACCCCCCACTTCTCAATTTGCGGCAGCCCCCCCCCCCATTCTCTGCTCCAGGGGGCCCATGCCTGAAGCTGTGTAAAATTCCTGATGGCGGCCCTGCCTGAAACGTAGACTATGGGGGTGTATATACAACGGGGGGGGGGGGGGTAATTATCGTCTCCCCTGCAGATTGTGTAATTTGCCCACTTACATAGAAATGAAGGGTCTGTAATTTTTCTCACTGGGGGGGGGGGTACTGCCACCTTAATCTGAGAACTGGGGTGGGGTGCTGCCACCTCAATTTGAGAACTGGGGGGGGGGTGCTTCCACTTCAAATTGAGAACTGGGGGGGGGGGTGCTGCCAACTCAAGTTGAGAACTGGGGGGGTGCTGCCACCTCAAACTGAGAACTGGGGGAGGAGGTGCTGCCACCTCAAATTGAGAACTGGGGGGGGTGCTGCCACCTCAAACTGAGAACTGGGGGAGGAGGTGCTGCCACCTCAAATTGAGAACTGGGGGGGGTGCTGCCACCTCAAACTGAGAACTGGGGGGGGGAGGTGCTGCCACCTCAAATTGAGAACTGGGGGGGGGTACTGCCAACTCAAGTTGAGAACTGGGGGGTGCTGCCACCTCAAACTGAGAACTGGGGGAGGAGGTGCTGCCACCTCAAATTGAGAACTGGGGGGGGTGCTGCCACCTCAAACTGAGAACTGGGGGGGGGGAGGTGCTGCCACCTCAAATTGAGAACTGGGGGGGGGGTACTGCCACCTTAATCTGAGAACTGGGGTGGGGTGCTGCCACCTCAATTTGAGAACTGGGGGGGGGGTGCTGCCACCTCATTTTGAGAACTGGGGGGGTGCTGCCACCTCAAATTGAGAAACAGGGTGTGCAGGCTGCAGCCGCCGCAAATTCAGGTCGGGGGGCTTTGGGTGCTGATGAAAAAAAAAATATTTAAAAAAATTATTTAAAAAAAAGGGGAGGGGGGTGCTGCCATCGCCGCCATTAGTAGTAAAAAAAAAAATGAATAAAAATGCCATAAATCTATCCCCTATTTTGTAGACGCTATAACTTTTGCGCAAACCAATCGATAAACGCTTATTGCGTTGTTTTTTTTACTAGAAATATGTAGAAGAAAACTTTTTTTTTATATAAATATTTTTTGGGGATAATTATTGTAGCAAAAAGTAACAAATATTGCATTTTTTTTTCAAAATTCTCGCTCTATTTTTGTTTATAGCGCAAAAAATAAAAACCGCAGAGGTGATCAAATACCACCAAAAGAAATCTCTATTTGCGGGGGAAAAAAAGACGCCAACTTTGTTTGGGAGCCGCGTCGCACGACCGCGCCATTGTCAGTTACAGAGACGCAGTGCCGAATCGCAAAAACTGGCCAGGTCCTTTAGCTGCATACAGGGCCGTTTAAAGGAATTTGGGGGCCCCAAGCAAAAAAAAAAAAGTGACTTTTCAAGTTGGGAAGCGAGGGGGGGGGGGCAGGGGGGCACTGGTTGGCGGCTTACCTCTATCCTCCAGCGTGTGCATGTTGGTGTACGCACAGGGGCCCCAGCAGGGAGGGCCCTTGCCGCACCGCTGTGCCCTTCTGCAGTCCGGTCGGCCGTGTACCATAACCGCGCGGTACAGGAGATTCAGTTTGCTGTTCCCGGGGCCGGACTGACAGGAAGTGCACACACTGGTACACGGCCGACCGGACTGCAGGAGGACGCAGCGGTGCGGCAAGGGCCCTCTTTGCTGGGGCCCCTGGCCAGCTCGCTTTGCCCGTTGGTTTCCGACGGGCCTGGCTGCATATTGGTCCGGGGCTTAAGTGGTTAAGGAATATCAGACGGTGAACTCCTGGCGAATGGACTATTAGAACAACGTTTTTTCCAATCCTTTTGACGTTGATAGGAATGGGCGCCGGTGACCGCGCCGCGCTGATGAATAATTTCGGACTTTCAGCCGATTGAAATAGAACGATCAGCTACATGAAAAAAAATCGATGTGTATGAGGCCGGCGCTCGAGAAGCCGCGTTGACAATTCAGAATCGCGACTTTTTGAGCCAAGAGCCGCCATGAAGCGATGAGAACGCGAGGAGCGGAAGGGGAAGTCGTGGAAACAATTTTTACGATGAAAGACTTTTTTTTTTTACTTTAAAACAAATTCTTTGATTGTTTTTGAGCGAGCCGAGATAAAACCGCAGCAGGGCAAAGCTCCTCCCCCCCCCCCGCTAAAGATTTACAGGCCATTTATAAAGTGCGTCCCCTGAGAATAAGATTGCGCTTGTTAGCAGAGAAGACAAATGACGCAAAGCGGAGCATCGGAGCGTTCGTATTTCCTTACCGGAGAACGCATTTCGTTTTTTTATCTTAAGTTGGTTCTGAAGGAAGACGGATAATGAATTCTCTGCATTATGGTAAAAAAAAATTCTGCATGCAGCCCCTCCCCCCCCCAGCGCTCGTTATACTTACCTGAGCCCCATCTCAATCCAGCGACGTGCACAAGAGCAAAGGCCCCATTGTCTCTCTTCCCAGTAAAGAGGCCGAGCCCTGCTCTGTGTGTCAATGGCAAGGGCGGCCCATCCATCGTGGGCACTCGGGCACCGCCCCCCCATCCATCGTGGGCACTCGGGCACTGCCCCCCCATCCATCGTGGGCACTCGGGCACTGCCCCCCCATCCATCGTGGGCACTCGGGCACTGCCCCCCCATCCATCGTGGGCACTCGGGCACCGCCCCCCCCATCCAAGCGTTTGTTTTTAAGCACCTGATTAGAGCCAGAGGCTTCAAAATAGTAGCATTGCGTCTGGAGCCCACCCAGTTGCGTTTATATATGAATTATATGAATAATAACACTGATCCTCCTCCTGGCCAATCGGGAAGCGGGTCTGGTACCCATCACCCGATTGGCTGAAAGGACAGGCGATCCTATTGGACACCTAGGAGGAGGGGAGGAGACGAATGGCGGAAGGGAGGAGGAGAAGAGCCCTGATTCCCACGGCTCCTCCGATGCCCGATCCCCGCCGCTGCTTGATGCCCTGATCCCCGCGGCTCCTCAGATGCCCAATCCCCGCCGCTGCTTGGGACCCTGATCCCCGTAGCTCCTCAGATGCCCAATCCCTGCTTGGTGCCCTGATCCCTGCGGCTCCTCGGATGCCCGATCCCTGCTGATGCTTGGTGCCCTGATCCCCGCGGCTCCTCGTTTGCCCGAACCCTGCAACTGTTTGGTGCCCTGATCCCTGTGGCTCCTCGCATGCTTAATCCCCACCGCTGCTTGGTTCCCTGATCCCCGCCGCTCCTGGCATGCCCGATCCACGCCGCTGCTTGGTGCTCTGATCCCCACGGCTCCTCTGAAGCCCAATCCCCACCGCTGCTTGGTGCCCTGATTCCTACGGCTCCTCGAATGCCAGATCCCTGCCACTGCTTGGTTCCCTGATCCCCGCGGCTCCTGGCATGCCCGATCCACGCCGCTGCTTGGTGCCCTGATCCCTGTGGCTCCTCGGATGCCCGATCCCTGCCACTGCTTGGTGGCCTGATCCCTGTGGCTCCTCGGATGCCCGATCCCTGCCGCTGCTTGGTGCCCTGATCCCCATGGCTCCTCGGATGCCCGATGTTCTCCGCTGCTTGGTGCCCTAATCCCCGCGGCTCCTGGCATGCCCGATCCACGCCGCTGCTTGGTGCTCTGATCCCCACGGCTCCTCTGAAGCCCAATCCCTACAGCTGCTTGGTGCCCTGATTCCTACGGCTCCTCGGATGCCAGATCCCTGCCACTGCTTGGTGCCCTGATCCCCGCGGCTCCTCGCATTCCCGATCCCTGCCAGTGCTTGGTGCCCTGACCCTTGCGGCTCCTCGGATGCCAGATCCCTGCCACTGCTTGGTGCCCTGATCCCCGCGGCTCCTCGGATGCCCGATCCCTGCCGCTGCTTGGTGCCCTGATCCCCATGGCTCCTCGGATGCCCGATGTTCTCCGCTGCTTGGTGCCCTGATCCCCGTGGCTCCTCGGATGCCCGATCCCTGCCGCTGCTTGGTGCCCTGATCCCCATGGCTCCTCGGATGCCCGATGTTCTCCGCTGCTTGGTGCCCTGATCCCCGTGGCTCCTCGGATGCCCGATCCCTGCCGCTGCTTGGTTCTCTGATCCCTGCAGCTCCTGGGATGCCCGATTCCAGCTGCGGCTCTTCGGATGCCGACTAATGCCAGCCGCCTAGATGGGTCAAGTGCCGATGGACCAATTGGCAGACAGTGGGTTGAAATGGGGGGGGGGTTGGTTGTTTGCCGCCCCCCAAACAAAAAAACACCAGCTGCCACTGGTCAATGGACACACACAGCCCAGGCTAATAAACTGTACGGCCTAAACATAAGGGGCACCTTGGTGACCATGCTCGGGGCTTACACAAAGAGAATCCACCCCATCGTGGTGTACTGGCCATGCGATTTCCTCTTTGCTGGAGTTTTTTACTTTTGTATGAACAATTTTTATTGTTTATCCTACCGAAGGAGTTAAATCCTCTTTTTGCACCAATAATTTCCTTCAGGCTTATAAACAAACAAAGCCGCTGAAAATTGTCCAAAGCCACCAACTTTCGACTACAAGCAGTTCAGCGATTTGATTGGAGACCTCCTTATGATTTTATCTCGGCATACAGAAGTAATGGGCCACCTAATGACTCCGGAGTAAACAAATTCACCGGCCATTTGTTGACTTATGAAGTCATTGTCTCCGGGCCTTATGATCTATCGGCGGGCTTAATTAAGGCCGCGGGTGCCGGTGACCTCAAAGTCGCGCTCGTTCGTCTTTAGGACAATCGCGCCATCGGGCTGGTGGGGGTCGGCGACCGCTTTGATCAGATTTATAGTCACCGGACGCGTCGTAGCCGTCTCCTTCATAGGGAAACAGGAGGAAAAATCAAAAAAAATCTAGGACGACGTGAGCCCTCCATATTCATGAACAGTAAATTATTCCATTGGTTATTTTATTTCGACCTAGATTTACACCGACTTCTCCCTCATCAACATAAATCCCAGAGCCAGGAAGAGCAAAGTAAAGCGTTAGACAGAGAACTCTGCAACTGGCTGTACCGCCGGGCTTATTTATTGGCAATTATCCAATGAAACCCCCACCAACGCCTGACAACCAATCGTACATCTTTCACCAATAAGGGCTTGTGTAGACTTAAAGCGGAAGCTCCACCCAAAAGTGGAGCTTCCGCTTTAAGAACTCCTCACCACATTTAAAACGTAATAAAGCCTAAAATCAGTGTAACGGTCAGGGGTTAACGCCGTTTACCATATTCCATTCCACCAACCCACGACAGCTTATCGACACTCCACAATCCGGCAGACGAACACGGCCCATAGCATTCCCCAGAAAACGAGACACACAGCTCGGTTCTCTGGTTCCAAATGGACAGATACTTTAATGGTGAACTTTGGCTTTTATACAGTAGAAGCCAAGAGTGAACAATGAATTAACTCCACCCACAACATGACACAATGAGCCCAATACACATCTTTTAGTCAGACTTTCTGGCACCGATATAATCTACATGAGCTAATTACTAACCATTTACCCAGACGAGGTGACTCCGAGATAAGCTCTTTTCACCTGCTATACAATACACATTTCATCAATAGAACTTTCACACAATACAGTGTCAATTAGCATCACACAATGAAAAGGTCTTTAAAAGCCAGACTGGGGTTAGTTTACATGACAGTAGCAGACTTAATTACCACCTTAACAATCTGTGTTCCACATTGAAGGAGTCACTCTCCTATTGACCTGTTGGGTTCAGAATCAACAACCTGTAATTGATTCTTCGCAGACATTCTTGAATATATTGTGAATTATCATTACTTTCCCATCTTATGTAGTCCAAGATATCATTTCTCAGTCATCCTATGCCCCTAGTGGACATAGGATGACCCTAGACACAAGAGTCATTGGTGAAGCTGAAACATGAGTACCTCAACCCCTTCAAGAGTCTCTGGGTCCCACGGGCCATTCCGTTACAAGCAGGTTAAAATGGCCATTTAGGTGCTGTCCCAGCTGGGAGGGTAAGAGTTAATGGCTTTTCCGCTGGGTTTTTCTCTGGATCCAGCGCATTATTCTTGTGATATATAGATAATATAGATATATGAGATGATGATCTGGGATGTTGAGGCCCCTAAAAGTGTTCCAGTGAGGTCCAGGCCCAATGTCCGTAAGGAAATGAGACAGAGAATCGCACCCGCAAGGAGCATAAGAATGTCGCTCATGATTACTAGGATGTAAAGTCATCAGAACCTGGGTTGCGCCCACCTGAAGACATAGGGCCAGATTCTAAAAAGGATTACGACGGCGTATTTCCAGATACGCCGCCGTAATTTCAAATCTGCGTCGGCGTATGTTTACGCCGGCTCTCTAACGCAGATACGCAAAAAAATGTAATTGCGGCCGGCCATCGTATTTTACGTTGTTTGTGTAAGCGTAAAGTTACCCCTGCTATATGAGGGGTAACTTTGCGTAGGTTCGGCGTACGCCATGTTAAGTATGGACGTCGGGACAGCGTAGTTTTTTTCAGTCGTTTACGTAAAGCGTTCGCGAATAGGGCTTTGCGTAAATTACGTTCACGTCAAAACCAATGTATTTACGGCGTAATTTGGAGCATGCGCACTGGGATACGTCCACGTACGGCGCATGCGCAGTTTAAAAAAAACGTCAAATGTGGGGTCATGATTAATTTACATAAAACACGCCCACCTCTTCCACATTTGAATTACCCGAGCTTACGCTGGGCCATTTACACTACGCCCCTGCAACTCTGGATGCAAGTGCTTTGAAAATACGGCACTTGCATCCAAAGTTGCGGCGGCGTAGCGTAAATACGATACGCTGCGCCCCGCTGACTTTTTTTTTTCTTGGTCATTCTTTCTTCTTCTTTCCTCCTTCTCTCTCTTTCTTCCTTGGTCCTCCTTTCTTGGTTTCTTTCTTTGTCCCTCTCTCTCGCTTTATTTCTTGGTCCTTCTTCCTTGGTCCTTCTTTCTTGGTTTTTTTCTTTCTTGGTCTTTCTTTCATTTTCTTTCATCCTTCTTTCTTTTTCTTTCTTTTACTTCCTTGGTCCTTCTTTCTTGGTTTCTTTCTTGGTCTTTCTTTTTTTTCTTGGTCCTTCTTTCTTAGTTTCTTTCTTGACCCGTCTTTTTTTTTTTTTTTTCATGGTTTCTTTCTTGGTCCTTTCTTTTTTTTTTCATGGTTTCTTTCTTGGTCCTTTCTTTTTTCATGGTTTCTTTCTTGGTCCTTTCTTTTTTTTCTTTCTTGGTTTCTTTCTTGGTCCTTTCTTTTTTCTTGGTTTCTTTCTTGGTCTTTTCTTTTTCTTTCTTGGTCCTTTCTTTTTTTTTTCTTGGTCCTTCTTTCTTTTTCTTTCTTGGTCCTTCTTTCTTTTTCTTTCTTGGTTTCTTATCATTACTAGGGTTGAGCGAACCCGAACTGTAAAGTTTCGGGTTCAGTACAGATTTTGGGTTTTTCCCGATCCCGGACCCGAACCCGAATAATTGATAAAAGTTTGGGGATAGCCCTATTTGTCACTGGGATAGCCCCATTCCTTAGTAAGGATTGGGCTATCCCAGTGACGTAGCACAGTGTGCGTCAGAGGGGGACGGGGTCACATGACGTGTGGCCCGTCTCCCCATAAAAGAAACGTCAAGCTCTGCCGCGTCATTAGCGGAGCTGTGCTCTGAGTGGATGGATCTTCGCCGGACCGATCACCCATCGCTGGACCGATCACCCGGCGCTGGACCGATCACCCGGCGCTGGAGACATCACCCGGCGCTGGAGACATCACCCGGCGCTGGAGACATCACCCGGCACTGAATAAAAGACAACGTTGGAGCAGGGATCAGCATCAATCGCACACCGCTGGATTAATTGGTTTAATTAATAAAATATTTTTTTCTACGGTGTGTGTGTTTTTATTCAAATAACTATTTACACTTCTTTCGTGAAATGGTAGAGGTACAGTGTACCCCATTACCATTTCACACAGGGGGGGGCAGGATCTGGGGGTCCCCTTTGTTAAAGGGGTCTTCCAGATTCTGATAAGCCTCCTGCCCGCATACCCCCACAACCACCGGGCAAGGGTTGTGGGGAAGAGACCCTTGTCCCCATCAACATGGGGACAAGGTGCTTTGGGGGGCACCCCAAAGCACCCTCCCAATGTTGAGGGCATGTGGCCTGGTGCGGTTCAGGATAAGGGGTCTGGCGTGGATTTTAGGGGGAACTCCACGCCATTTTTTTTTAAATTTGGGGTGGAGTTCCCCTTAAATTCCACACCAGACCTGAAGGGTCTGGTTATGGATATTTGGGGGGAACCCCACATCATTTTTTTTTTAAATTGACCGCAGGGTTCCCCTTAATATCCATACCAGACCTAAAGGGTCTGGTTATTGAATTCGCGGGGACCTCTGCGCATTTTTTTTTTAAAGTCCGTGTCCCATTGACTTCAATGGGGTTCGGAGTTCAGGTCCGGGATCGGGTTCCCGAACCCGAACTTTTTTTTTAAAGTTCGGGTTTGGACCAGAACCCGAACATCCAGGTGTCTGCTCAACTCTAATCATTACAATTATCATGGAGATGCAGTACCGGGTTTCAACCACAGTGGCGCTGTAAGTACAAGCTGAGATGGTTCATCCTGGTCCCAAGAAAAAGCAAATAAGTGGCTCTATTTTTCCCATATGAAGAATGTTCACCTCTGGGTTGAGAAATCCTCTTTAGAAAATCTCTCTCTCCAGTCTTCCACATTCAGTGAAGGATTACACCGTGCGGCGGGCGGAATCATTCATCATAGTACATAGGTCTTACCTCTATCACCAGGAATCACTGGCATAAAATAAACCCCCAGATTTATTGCTGTCTTGTTTGCAGTTTCAGAATTCCGGGTTGAACAAGGCCAAGCGGTGGTGTTGAGTGAATTCATACATACGAGACCTGAGTTACCTTCACTGGATAAATATGTTTTATCTCCCAGATTTACTGATTGTTGAGCGGAGAGGGACGGAAAATATTCAGCGAGCTGCATGGATGCCGAGCAATATATTCTATTATTCTTCTCTGACATTGACATTCCTATCTCTGTTATCTAACAGAATTATCTTGTAATACATATACATCAAGATTTATCTACCCATCTGTCTATCTATCTATTACAGATTTTAAGGGGGGCTCATACCTACAAAATAAATCTGCATGTGCACCCCCCCTTCTGAGCCATACCAGGCCTCATGGTGGGGAGCGTCCCCGGGGTAGTGATACTATTGCCCGTATGTCCACGTGTCTATTTATGGTCAATGATGTCACCAGGACACTCTGCCCCTGCCACGTACCTGGTCACCAGGACACTCTGCCCCTGCCACGTACCTGGTCACCAGGACACTCTGCCCCTGCCATGTACCTGGTCACCAGGACACTCTGCACCTGCCACGTACCTGGTCACCAGGACACTCTGCCCCTGCCATGTACCTGGTCACCAGGACACTCTGCACCTGCCACGTACCTGGTCACCAGGACACTCTGCCCCTGCCACGTACCTGGTCACCAGGACACTCTGCCCCTGCCACGTACCTGGTCACCAGGACACTCTGCCCCTGCCACGTACCTGGTCACCAGGACACTCTGCCCCTGCCACGTACCTGGTCACCAGGACACTCTGCCCCTGCCACATACCTGGTCACCAGGACACTCTGCCCCTGCCACGTACCTGGTCACCAGGACACTCTGCCCCTGCCACGTACCTGGTCACCAGGACACTCTGCCCCTTTCACGTACCTGGTCACCAGGGCACTCTGCCCCTACCACGTACCTGGTCACCAGGACACTCTGCCCCTGTCACGTACCTGGTCACCAGGACACTCTGCCCCTGTCACGTACCTGGTCACCAGGGCACTCAGCCCCTACCACGTACCTGGTCACCAGGACACTCTGCCCCTGCCACGTACCTGGTCACCAGGACACTCTGCCCCTGCCACGTACCTGGTCACCAGGACACTCTGCCCCTGCCACGTACCTGGTCACCAGGACACTCTGCCCCTGCCACGTACCTGGTCACCAGGACACTCTGCCCCTGCCACGTACCTGGTCACCAGGACACTCTGCCCCTGCCACGTACCTGGTCACCAGGACACTCTGCCCCTGCCACGTACCTGGTCACCAGGACACTCTGCCCCTGCCACGTACCTGGTCGAGGCCGAGGTGACAAGAGGGCTGCCGTACATCAATTGTCCTGTTTCCCCTGGGGGTGATGACAGGGCAAAGAGGGCGGTAGGAGATCTGGTTTTGAATTGTGAATAAAATAGACTTTATTCTGGATTTTCTCATAGACTCTGTTTGTCTTTTAAGAACCCCTGGACCGATCTGGGTGAAATTTGGATATGTTGGTCCCCCAGATCGGGGCTATCAGGGGATATGTACTAGCAGGGTGCTTTCTGCCTGGAGATAATTGGTTTATTCCTTAAACCGATCTCAATATCTCAAGGTGTCATGTAAATGATCTGTAGTCTGTCTCTCAAGAAGCGTTCATTGTGTGAATTTCTATTGTTTAGCAGGTGAGAAGTTCTTACCTCTAAATCACCTCGTCTGGGCAAATGACCAGTAATTACCTCATGTGGATTCTACCGGAGACAGACGTCTGTCTCCTAAAAGAGGTCTATTGAATGGGGGCTTTCCCCAAAGCTACTGGTCCTTGAGCCCACGCTGCCCCAAAATTGGGGGCCCCATAATGGCACTGAGAGCAGGCCAGGATTTCCCACAAGGCCACCGAGGCCAGGCCTGGGGGCGGCAGGGCGCTGAGGGGGCGGCAGCAGCATGGAGTCCCCCGTCTCCTGTCCCTGCCGCCGATGTACACAGTGAGAGGGGTGAGCTGTGCTCTTTTCATCTCAGCTGTGACAGGAGTTCTAGCACAGTGCTAGGACTCCTGTTTTTGGAGGAGACGGGGTCAATAAAGAGAACCTGTCACCTCTAATTGCCATCACACAGGGAATGATTTTCTCCTGTGTAATAGCAATATCTATCACTCTCAGTCAGGGCCAGATTTGCTCTCCTTGGGGCGGCAGAGAGAGCAAATCTGGCCCTGACTGAGAGTGATAGATACACAGGGGAGGCAGTCTGCCTCCTACCTACTTCATGTCTGTTTACCTGCACTGTCATCATTGTAGGGGCCCCAGAGCATTACTTTGCCCAGGGGCCCATGATACTATTAAGACGGCCCTGGATGTGACCGATAATGGATTTATAATGAGGGACCTTTTTTGGGGAGTTTTATTTTCTTTAATAAAGCACTTGTCAAACGTTTGGGTTTAATGTCCTCTTCTGAGTCTTTCTGGAATTGATTCTACAAGCTCTGTTGCTGTTTTTTTAGAAAAAAAAAAAACCACAGTGAAATAATTTTTATTAATCTCAATGTCTTTCTAGTGTTTGACAGTATTGGTTGTGTGTGTGTGGTGGAGGGGGGATTAATTCAGTAACTTTGTCGTGTTAATTGTTAATAGATCACCACAATTTACACTATTTATGAGAATCACGGATGAGAAGGCCTGTGCTGGAGGGAGCAATACTGGTGGAGGAGATGACCTGAGCTGGAGGGAACTGTACTGGTGGAGGAGAAGACCTGTGCTGGAGGGAGAAATACTGGTGGAGGAGATGACCTGAGCTGGAGGGAACTGTACTGGTGGAGGAGAAGACCTGTGCTGGAGGGAGAAATACTGGTGGAGGGGAAGACCTGTGCTGGAGGGAGCAATACTGGTGGAGGGGAAGACCTCTGCTGGAGGGAACTGTAGTGGTGGAGGAGAAGGCCTGTGCTGGAGGGAGCAATACTGGTGGAGGGGAAGACCTGTGCCGGAAGGAGCAATACTAGTGGAGGGGAAGACCTGTGCTGGAGGGAACAATACTCGTGAAGGGGAAGACCTGTGCTGGAGGGAGCTATACTCGTGAAGGGGAAGACCTGTGCTGGAGAGAGCAATACTCGTGAAGGGGAAGACTTGTGCTGGAGGGAGAAATACTCATGAAGGGGAAGACCTGTGCTGGAGGGAGAAATACTCAAGAAGGGGAAAACCTGTGCTGGAGGGAGCAATACTGGTGGAGGGAAAGACCTGTGCTGGAGGGAACTGTACTGGTGGAGGGGAAGACCTGTGCTGGAGGCAGCAATACTGGTGGAGGGAAAGACCTGTGCTGGAGGGAACTGTACTGGTGGAGGGGAAGACTTGTGCTGGAGGGAGCTATACTGGTGGAGGGGAAGACCTGTGCTGGAGGAAACTGTAGTGGAGGAGAAGACCTGTGCTGGAGGGAGAAATACTCATGAAGGGGAAGATCTGTGCTGGAGGGAGAAATACTCAAGAAGAGGAAAACCTGTGCTGGAGGGAACTGTACTGGTGGAGGGGAAGACCTGTGCTGGAGGGAGCAATACTGGTGGAGGGGAAGACCTGTGCTGGAGGGAACTGTACTGGTGGAGGAGAAGAACTGTGCTGGAGGGAGCAATAGGTTAGGGATTTGTGTGTTTACTCGTGCACGCTCACGCATCGGGTCCCCCGCTGTGCAGCGGGCGCACTCGCGCATGCCCTCTGGCAGTCATAAAAGGGAAGGACGTACCCATCTGAGATTTTGCCCAGGGGAGCCATTCTGCTGCAGTTTATCTGTGTGAGCCGGCCCGGGAACCAGTTAATATAACAACTAACAATCACATGCTAAAAATGTCCCCCCTGATTGGTTGTTCGGAACGCCCAGCAACGTTCTCTTGCAGTGTGTGCCGTCTTCCAATATTGTATAAATGAGACACTTCCATTCGCCTTTTCCTCGTGCTCGTTGCCTCCCAACCTTTGTACTGTCACATGACTCCTCTCGATGACAGACGATGAGAGGTCACATGACCCATTATATCCCTTTCTTCTTATGTCCCCCTCTATCTATCTAATTGCTGTAAATGATCAGTTCACACAGGAGAGCCGGGCTCGGTGTCGGTGATTGCTCTGCAGACGGACTCCATTAGGTTGGTAGTTGTAGGTGAGTGCTGCTGTAATTTGTAGCTAATCCCACTCATATCTCTCTCAGTACATATGTACCGGGGAAATGTTCCCAATCTTTAGAGGGATTACAGCTGTCGGGAGGTTCTCAGCCGCTCTCACACAACATCTCTATTACCAAAGAAAACATCAAACTATTTGATTTCCTTCTGAATCCGGCAACCGAAATAATAGAGTCTTCCTACTGCTAAGAAAATAGCAGCGCATTCCCAGAATACATATGAGACGGGGAGAGGAGAGTGCGGCACACCGAGAGCACCCGCTGTATGCAATCCATACCGACCAATCACAGCTCAGCTTTTCCTTCAAATTAGATTTAACTCTCACTTCTTTAACCCCTTAAATACCGGGCACTTTCACCCCTTCCTGCTCCCCCAATAATGGCTATTTCACCCCCTTCCTGTCCCCCAATACCAGGCACTTTCGCCCCTTCCTGCCCCCCTCCCCCAATACTGGCCATTTCACCCCCTTCCTGTCCCCCAATACCAGACACTTTCCCCCCCTTCCTGCTCCCCCAATACTGGACATTTCACCCCCTTCCTGTCCCTCCCTGTCCCCCAATACCAGGCACTTTCCCCCCTCCCTGCCCCTCCCCCAATACCAGGCACTTCCCCCTTCCTGCCCCTCCCCTCCCCAATACCGGGCACTTTCCCCCCTTCCTGCCCCCCTCCCCCAATACTGGCCATTTTACCCCCTTCCTGTCCCCCAATACCAGGCACTTTCCCCCCTTCCTGCCCCCCTCCCCCAATACTGGCCATTTCACCCCCTTCCTGTCCCCCAATACCAGACACTTTCCCCCCCTTCCTGCTCCCCCAATACTGGACATTTCACCCCCTTCCTGTCCCTCCCTGTCCCCCAATACCAGGCACTTTCCCCCCTCCCTGCCCCTCCCCCAATACTGGGCACTTTCCCCCCTTATTGCCCCCCTCCCCCAATACTGGGCACATAACCCCCTTCCTGTCCCTTCCCGTCCCCCAATACCAGGCACTTTCCCCCCCTTCCTGCTCCCCCAATACTGGCCATTTCATCCCCTTCCTGTCCTTTCCCGTCCCCCAATACCGGGGACTTTCCCCGCTTCCTCAATGTAAAGAATGGTGGATCCGACTCTTCTAGATTGTGCATTAATGTAGTGTGTGGTGCTGAATAGACAGCTCCCGGACAGTTGGATATTGTGTGGTGCTGAATGGACAGCTCCCGGACAGTTGGATATTGTGTGGTGCTGAATGGACAGCTCCCGGACAGTTGGATATTGTGTGGTGCTGAATGGACAGCTCTCGGACAGTTGGATATTGTGTGGTGCTGAATAGACAGCTCCCGGACAGTTGGATATTGGGTGCTGAATGGACAGCTCCCGGACAGTTGTATATTGTGTGGTGCTGAATAGACAGCTCCCGGACAGTTGGATATTGTGTGGTGCTGAATGGACAGCTCCCGGACAGTTGTATATTGTGTGGTGCTGAATGGACAGCTCCCGTACAGTTGTATATTGTGTGTTGCTGAATGGACCCGGACAGTATATTGTGTGGTGCAGGACAGCTCCCGTGTATATTGTGTGTTGCTGAATGGACAGCTCCCAGACAGTTGGATATTGGGTGCTGAATGGACAGCTCCCGGACAGTTGTATATTGTGTGGTGCTGAATGGACAGCTCCCGGACAGTTGGATATTGTGTGGTGCTGAACGGACAGCTCCTGGACAGTTGTATATTGTGTGGTGCTGAATGGACAGCTCCTGGACAGTTGTATATTGTGTGGTGCTGAATGGACAGCTCCCGGACAGTTGTATATTGTGTGGTGCTGAATGGACAGCTCCTGGACAGTTGTATATTGTACATTACTGATCTCAGCTGCAGAGGTTAAATTACTTCAATACCGGGCACTTTCACCCCCTTCCTGCCCCTCCCTGCCCCCAATACCGGGCACTTTCACCCCCTTCCTGCCCCACCCTGCCCCCAATACCAGGCTCTTTCACCCCCTTTCTGCCCCTCCCTGCCCCCAATACCAGGCACTTTCACCCCCTTCCTGCCCCTCCCTGCCCCCAATACCAGGCTCTTTCACCCCCTTCCTGCCCCTCCCTGCCCCCAATACCAGGCACTTTCACCCCCTTCCTGCCCCTCCCTGCCCCCAATACTGGGCACTTTCACCCCCTTCCTGCCCAATATTCAGTTTTCAGCACTGTCACACTATAAATGACAATTGCAAGGTCATGCAATGATGTAACCAAACTAAATTTGTATCACGTTTTTTCGAATGATAGAGCTTTCTTTTGGTGGTATTTTATCACCACTGGGGGGTTTATTTTTTGTGGGTATTTTTTTTATTTGTTTAGCAAACAATAGAAATCGCAGAGGTGATCAAATACCACCAAGAGAAACCTCTATTTCTGGGGAAAAAATGATAAAAAAGAAAAAAAAATTGTGTACAGTGTAGCACAACCGCGCAATTGTCAATGTAAAATTGTGAAAGAAAGTGCCCTGTATTGGGGGATGGGGAGGGGCAGGAAGGAGTGAAAGTGCCCGGTATTGGGGGATGAAGAGGGGAAAGTGCCCAGTATTGGGGGCAGGGATGGGGCAGGAAGGGGGAAAGTGCCCAGTATTGGGGTACGGGGAGGGCCAGGAAGGGGGTGAAATGGTCATTATTGGGGGGCAGGAAGGGGGAAAGTGCCCAGTATTGGAGGACAGGGAGGGCCAGTAAGGGGATGAAATGGGCAGTATTGGGGGCAGGAAGGTGGTAAAGTGCCCAGTATTGGGGGAAGGGAAGGGTCAGGAAGGATTGAAAGTGCCCGGTATTGGGGGATGAGGAGGGGCAGGAAGGGGGGAAATTGACCATTATTGGGAGATGGGGAGGGGCAGTAAGGGGGCCAAGTGCCCAGTATTGGGTGATGGGGAGGGCCAGGAAGGGGGTGAAATGTCCAGTATTGGGGGCAGGAAGGGGAAAAGTTCCCAGTATTGGGGGATAAGGAGGGCCAGGAAGGGGGTGAAATGGCCAGTATTGGGGAGACAGGAAGGGGGAAAGTGCCCGGTATTGGGGGATGGGGAGGGCCAGGAAGGGGGTAAAATGGCCAGTATTGGGGGTGCAGGAAGGGGGGAAATTGCTCGGTATTGGGGGACAGGAAGGGCCAGGAAGTGGGTAAAATGGCCAGTTTTGGGGGACAGAAAGGGGGGAAAGTACCCAGTATTGGGGAACAGGGAGGGCCAGGAAGGGGGTGACATGGCCAGTATTAGGGGGGCAGGAAGGGGGAAAGTGCCCGGTATTGGGGGATGAGGAGGGGCAGGAAGGGGGAAAGTGCCCAGTATTGGGGACAGGGAGGGGCAGGAAAGGGGAAAGTGCCCAGTATTGGGGTACGGGGAGGGCCAGGAAGGGGGTGAAATGGCCAGTATTGGGGGTGCAGGAAGGGGGGAAATTGCTCGGTATTGGGGGACAGGAAGGGCCAGGAAGTGGGTAAAATGGCCAGTTTTGGGGGACAGAAAGGGGGGAAAGTACCCAGTATTGGGGAACAGGGAGGGCCAGGAAGGGGGTGACATGGCCAGTATTAGGGGGGCAGGAAGGGGGAAAGTGCCCGGTATTGGGGGATGAGGAGGGGCAGGAAGGGGGGAAAGTGCCCAGTATTGGGGACAGGGAGGGGCAGGAAGGGGGAAAGTGCCCAGTATTGGGGTACGGGGAGGGCCAGGAAGGGGGTGAAATGGTCATTATTGGGGGCAGGAAGGGGAAAAGTGCCCAGTATTGAAGGACAGGGAGGGCCAGTAAGGGGATGAAATGGGCAATATTGGGGCAGTAAGGGGGTAAAGTGCCCGGTATTGGGGGATGGGGAGGGTTAGGAAGGAGTGATAGTGCCCGGTATTGGGGGATGAGGAGGGGCAGGAAGGGGGGAAAGTGCCCATTGTTGGCAGATGGGGAGGGGCAGGAAGGGGGGAAAGTGCCCAGTATTGGGTGATGGGGAGGGCCAGGAAGGGGGTGAAATGGCCAGTATTGGGGACAGGAAGGGGAAAAGTGCCAGGTATTGGGTGATGAGGAGGGCCAGGAAGGGGGTGAAATGGCCAGTTTTGGGGGGCAGAAAGGGGGGAAGTACCCAGTATTGGGGAACGGGAGGGCCAGGAAGGGGGTGAAATGGCCAGTATTGGGGGGGGGCAGGAAGGGGGAAATTGCCCGGTATTGAAGGGGTTAAAAGAAGTGAGAGTTAAGTGTCTGGTATTGACGTGATTAATAAAAAGTAAAAGGTTTGGACTCCACAAGATCGGTGCTGTGCTGGAATATATCTTCATTGTGGCTTTCATGGTCCAGTCTCTGGCTGATGGTTTCTTCAGCACCCAGAACCCCAGAGCCTTCTTCGGGAGCGCGTCCAATGGGAATATACATTATTATTTGATGTAGATAGACATCTCCCTTTAGACATCAATTTCTTCATTTTTTTAAAACAACTTTAATACCGCGGCCAGGAACCCGGAGTCCCCGTCGGAGAGCGCCGTCACGCTTCACGCTACACCGGACTTATTTAATTACTTTCAGTAAAGTGAATTTAAAGCAGAGTCAATTACGGGACGGTGGTATGTATTATCACCATCTCACGTCACTGATTAAAACCCGGAGCCCAATCACCTCTGATTGATTAAAGGAGGAGATTAAAGCCAATCAGACGATATAAAACTCCTGGGTGAACAATATACAGAAGATCTGCCCTGATAGCTGAACTCCTGGCAGTGAACATTAAAAACTAACAATAAAACATTTATATTCTGTATATTTATATCAAATACAGTGCAGGGTTACATTGTTTCATTTATTTGTTATTATTGTAGTCAAAGTTCAAACAAATAGGCCTCCAAGTGTGAAAATATGCAGTATTTATTTTTCTGCAGAACTTGGTAGAAAATAAATAAATCTAATGTATAACATCCAAGTGACAGATACAACACCAACATGTCAGGAAAAAAATACAAAAAAAATCGAAAACAGGATCACTGAGTTGGAAAAAGGATCACCCCCCTCTTGTCAGTATTTGGTTGTGGTTTTGCTTTAATTCCAGCCTTTAGTCTGGTGGGATTTGTCTCTACTAACTTTGCACATCTAGATTTTCTAATATTTGCAGAACGGCTCGGGTTCAGTTACATTGGTGGGGACCCTTTGTGGACTGCAGTCTTCAAGTCATTCCACAGATTTTCAATGGGGTTTAAGTCGGGGCTCTGACTAGACCATGCAAGGACGTTCCCCGCCTCCTCCTCCAACCACTGTGTGCTCATTGGTGGACATTCCCCACCTTCTCCTCAAATCACTGTGTGCTCATTAGTGGACATTTCCCGCCTTCTCCTCCAACCACTGTGTGCTCATTGGTGGACATTCCCCGCCTTCTCCTTTAACCACTGTGTGCTCATTGGTGGACATTCCCCATATTCTCCTCCAACCACTGTGTGCTCATTGGTGGACATTCCCGGCCTTCTCCTCCAACCACTGTGTGCTCATTGGTGGACATTCCCTGCCTTCTCCTCCAACCAATGTGTGCTTATTGGTGGACATTCCCTGCCTTCTTCTCCAACCACTGTGTGCTCATTGGTGGACATTCCCCGCCTTCTCCTCCGACCACTTTGTGCTCATTGGTGGACATTCCCGCCTTCTCCTCCAACCATTGTGTGCTCATTGGTGGACATTCCCCGCCTTCTCCTCCGACCACTTTGTGCTCATTGGTGGACATTCCCCGCCTTCTCCTCCCACCATTGTGTGCTCATTGGTAGACATTCCCCGCCTTCTCCTCCAACCACTTTGTGCTCATTGGTGGACATTCTCCGCCTTCTCCTCCAACCACTGTGTGCTCATTGGTGGACATTCCCCGCCTTCTCCTCCAACCACTGTGTGCTCATTGGTGGACATTCCCCGCCTTCTACTCCAACCACTGTGTGCTCATTGGTGGACGTTCTCCGTCTTCTCCTCCAACCACTGTGTGCCCATTGGTGGACATTCCCCGCCTTCTCCTCCAACCGCTGTGTGCTCATTGGTGGACATTCCTATCACGGATAATAAGGATAAACTCACCAAGGCCAAGATGCTGAGGGCGGCTCCCTTTGCGACCTAGCGCGATCCGCCCCCTGGAGTGGGGACAGCGGGACGGACGCACCAGGAGGCACCGGTACCGACAGAAGATGAAGGCTGGATTCGTGGAGCAGAGACTGATCCAGAAGTGGCTTGCTGAGGTCAGCCTGGGAAGACAGACAGAGGCAGTTCGGAAGTCCGGGTAGCTGGAACGAGGAGCAGGCAGTAGGTTAATCCGAGAAACAAGCCGTGGTCAAGGGGTTGGAGAGAGCAGGAAGTCCGGGGTTCAGAGCCAAGGGTCAAGGGCAGTAGAAAGCAGCAGTCCGGGAAACAATAGCCAAGGGTCAGAGGATCAGGAACAAGGTAGTAGATCAACAAAATGCACTCTCAAACACTGTGACAAGCCAGCAACCAGACAGGAGGAAGAGGGCGGTTTGAATAGCCCACTCAGGCCACTGATTGGCCAAGAGGGGAGAGAGCCTGTGCGCGTCCGTGCACAAGCCCATGCGCGTGCCTGAAGTAAACGGCCGCGATTGCGCGGCTCTAAGGGAATCGAGCCGCACTGGTGCCCTGATAATTCCCCTCCTTCTCCTCCAACCACTGTGTGCTCATTGGTGGACATTCCCCGCCTTCTCCTCCAACCACTTTGTGCTCATTGGTAGACATTCTCCGCCTTCTCCTCCAACCACTGTGTGCTAATTGGTGGAAATTCCCTGCCTTCTCCTCAAATCACTGTGTGCTCATTAGTGGACATTTCCCGCCTTCTCCTCCAACCACTGTGTGCTCATTGGTGGACATTCCCCGCCTTCTCCTCCAACCACTGTGTGGTCATCGATGGACATTCCCTGCCTTCTCCTCCAACCACTGTGTGGTCATTGGTGGACATTCTCCGCCTTCTCCTCCAACCACTGTGTGCTCATTGGTGGACATTCCCCTCCTTCTCCTCCAACCACTGTGTGCTCATTGGTGGACATTCCCCACCTTCTCCTCCAACCACTGTGTGCTCATTGGTGGACATTCCCCGCCTTCTCCTCCAATTACTGTGTGCTTATTGGTTGACATTCCCCACCTTCTCCTCCA
This sequence comes from Rana kukunoris, assembly GCA_029574335.1. Taxonomy (NCBI): domain Eukaryota; kingdom Metazoa; phylum Chordata; class Amphibia; order Anura; family Ranidae; genus Rana; species Rana kukunoris. The sequence continues at coordinate 161,121,901 of CM056058.1, read as the reverse complement.
ACCACTGTGTGCTCATTGGTGGACCTTCTCCGTCTTCTCCTCCAACCACTGTGTGCTCATTGGTGGACATTCCCCGCCTTCTCCTCCAACCGCTGTGTGCTCATTGGTGGACATTCCTATCACGGATAATAAGGATAAACTCACCAAGGCCAAGATGCTGAGGGCGGCTCCCTTTGCGACCTAGCGCGATCCGCCCCCTGGAGTGGGGACAGCGGGACGGACGCACCAGGAGGCACCGGTACCGACAGAAGATGAAGGCTGGATTCGTGGAGCAGAGACTGATCCAGAAGTGGCTTGCTGAGGTCAGCCTGGGAAGACAGACAGAGGCAGTTCGGAAGTCCGGGTAGCTGGAACGAGGAGCAGGCAGTAGGTTAATCCGAGAAACAAGCCGTGGTCAAGGGGTTGGAGAGAGCAGGAAGTCCGGGGTTCAGAGCCAAGGGTCAAGGGCAGTAGAAAGCAGCAGTCCGGGAAACAATAGCCAAGGGTCAGAGGATCAGGAACAAGGTAGTAGATCAACAAAATGCACTCTCAAACACTGTGACAAGCCAGCAACCAGACAGGAGGAAGAGGGCGGTTTGAATAGCCCACTCAGGCCACTGATTGGCCAAGAGGGGAGAGAGCCTGTGCGCGTCCGTGCACGAGCCCATGCGCGTGCCTGAAGTAAACGGCCGCGATTGCGCGGCTCTAAGGGAATCGAGCCGCACTGGTGCCCTGATAATTCCCCTCCTTCTCCTCCAACCCCTGTGTGCTCATTGGTGGACATTCCCCGCCTTCTCCTCCAACCACTTTGTGCTCATTGGTAGACATTCTCCGCCTTCTCCTCCAACCACTGTGTGCTAATTGGTGGAAATTCCCTGCCTTCTCCTCAAATCACTGTGTGCTCATTAGTGGACATTTCCCGCCTTCTCCTCCAACCACTGTGTGCTCATTGGTGGACATTCCCCGCCTTCTCCTCCAACCACTGTGTGGTCATCGATGGACATTCCCTGCCTTCTCCTCCAACCACTGTGTGGTCATTGGTGGACATTCTCCGCCTTCTCCTCCAACCACTGTGTGCTCATTGGTGGACATTCCCCGCCTTCTCCTCCAATTACTGTGTGCTTATTGGTTGACATTCCCCACCTTCTCCTCCAACCACTGTGTGCTCATTGGTGGACATTCTCCGCCTTCTCCTCCAACCACTGTGTGCTAATTGGTGGAAATTCCCTGCCTTCTCCTCAAATCACTGTGTGCTCATTAGTGGACATTTCCCGCCTTCTCCTCCAACCACTGTGTGCTCATCGGTGGACATTCCCCGCCTTCTCCTCCAATCACTGTGTGGTCATTGGTGGACATTCTCCGCCTTCTCCTCCAACCACTGTGTGGTCATTGGTGGACATTCTCCGCCTTCTCCTCCAACCACTGTGTGCTCATTGGTGGACATTCCCCTCCTTCTCCTCCAACCACTGTGTGCTCATTGGTGGACATTCCCCGCCTTCTCCTCCAATTACTGTGTGCTTATTGGTTGACATTCCCCACCTTCTCCTCCAACCACTGTGTGCTCATTGGTGGACATTCTCCACCTTCTCCTCCAACCACTGTGTGCTCATTGGTGGACATTCTCCGCCTTCTCCTCCAACCACTGTGTGCTCATTGGTGGACATTCCCGTCTTCTCCTCCAACCACTGTGTGCTCATTGATGGACATTCCCCACCTTCTCCTCCAACCACTGTGTGCTCATTGGTGGACATTCCCCGCCTTCTCCTCCAATTACTGTGTGCTTATTGGTTGACATTCCCCACCTTCTCCTCCAACCACTGTGTGCTCATTGGTGGACATTCTCCACCTTCTCCTCCAACCACTGTGTGCTCATTGGTGGACATTCCCGCCTTCTCCTCCAACCACTGTGTGCTCATTGGTGGACATTCTCCGCCTTCTCCTCCAACCACTGTGTGCTCATTGGTAGACATTCCCCGCCTTCTCCTCAAACAACTGTGTGCTCATTGGTGGACATTCCCCGCCTTCTCCTCCCACCATTGTGTGCTCATTGGTGGACATTCCCCGCCTTCTCCTCCAACCACTTTGTGCTCATTGGTGGACATTCCCCGCCTTCTCCTCCCACCATTGTGTGCTCATTGGTAGACATTTCCCACCTTCTCCTCCCACCATTGTGTGCTCATTGGTAGACATTTCCCGCCTTCTCCTCCCACCATTGTGTGCTCATTGGTGGACATTCCCCGCCTTCTCCTCCCACCATTGTGTGCTCATTGGTGGACATTCCCCGCCTTCTCCTCCAACCACTTTGTGCTCATTGGTGGACATTCCCCGCCTTCTCCTCCCACCATTGTGTGCTCATTGGTGGACATTCCCCGCCTTCTCCTCCCACCATTGTGTGCTCATTGGTGGACATTCCCCGCCTTCTCCTCCCACCATTGTGTGCTCATTGGTAGACATTTCCCGCCTTCTCCTCCCACCATTGTGTGCTCATTGGTAGACACTTCCCGCCTTCTCCTCCCACCATTGTGTGCTCATTGGTAGACATTTCCCGCCTTCTCCTCCCACCATTGTGTGCTCATTGGTGGACATTCCCCGCCTTCTCCTCCCACCATTGTGTGCTCATTGGTGGACATTCCCCGCCTTCTCCTCCAACAACTGTGTGCTCATTGGTGGACCTTCCCCGCCTTCTCCTCCAACCACTGTGTGCTCATTGGTGGACCTTCCCCGCCTTCTCCTCCGACCACTTTGTGCTCATTGGTGGACATTCCCCGCCTTCTCCTCCAACCACTTTGTGCTCATTGGTGGACATTCCCCGCCTTCTCCTCCAACAACTGTGTGCTCATTGGTGGACCTTCCCCGCCTTCTCCTCCAACCACTGTGTGCTCATTGGTGGACAATCCCCGCCTTCTCCTACAACCACTGTGTGCTCATTGATGGACATTCCCCGCCTTCTCCTCAAACAACTGTGTGCTTATTGGTGGACATTCCCTGCCTTCTCCTCCAACCACTGTGTGCCACACTGCCTATTGAACTTAATTTGTCGTACGTGTTGTTGACGTTCACAATTTCCGACAACATTTGTGTGACCGTGTGTAGGCAAGACAAGTTTGAGCGAACAATCAGTTGGAAAGAAATCCACGGTTTTGTTGTCGGAATTTCCGATCGTATGTATGCGAAATTAGACTGTTCATTTCAAGACCAAGTTCATGTATGTGTACAGTCAGGTGTCCCAATACTTTTGACAATATAGTTTGTTGTATATATATTTTATACAGCCAGCCCCAGGACCCCAGATATGTATGCTACTGTTATTGGACAGTGAAGGAGCGGCATACTGGGGCGGCAGTAAATGAACGTCGGCGTCTGTACTGCGCGAGACACATCAGCTGGCGCTGGATTTGGCAGCGGAGACTGAAGTTCAATGTTCTGGAAATCACTGCGGAATACGTCGGCACCACATACATGAGTCACATGAAGATTGGGAATCAGGACGGTGGAAACATCGATGTAAACATGGCGCGCGTCCTAGATGGGTCTGGAGGCAACCATATGCATGAAATGGCAATTGTCTGATGTGATTATGTTTTATTTAAAATTTATGAAGGTTGGGGACTCCATGGGCACAGAGGAGAGCCGTGCGTGGGAAGACGCTGGAAAACATGTGACAATGTTACAATCAGAGGCTGAGATTAGAGATCGGCTATATGGGCTAAATGCTTCATTCTCTCTTCATGAATGTGTTTGTTATATGTTCAGTGGTGGGCCCTTCATGTACTATCGCCCCTCCAGTTCCCTGCCCAGCCACACTCCCTTCAAAAATGCCGGTCCGCTGCCCAACAAATGCCCCCTTCTGAAGTTCCCTGACCAACTACAGTCCCCTTTGAAATGAGGTCCCATGCCCCACTGGCCTTCCCTTTCTGAACAGTATTCACCTACCCCACCACTCTCCCTTTCTAAAAATGCAAGTCCTCTTCCCTTCCACACTCCCCTTTGAAATGCAAGTCCCCTTCCCTTCCCTTCCACACTCCCCTTTGAAATGCAGGTCCCCTTCCCTTCCACACTCCCCTTTGAAATGCAAGTCCCCTTCCCTTCCACACTCCCCTTTGAAATGCAAGTCCCCTTCCCTTCCACACTCCCCTTTGAAATGCAAGTCCCCTTCCCTTCCCTTCCACACTCCCCTTTGAAATGCAGGTGCCCTTCCCTTCCACACTCCCCTTTGAAATGCAAGTCCCCTTCCCTTCCACACTCCCCTTTGAAATGCAAGTCCCCTTCCCTTCCACACTCCCCTTTGAAATGCAAATCCCCTTCCCTTCCACGCTCCCCTTTGAAATGCAAGTCCCCTTCCCTTCCACACTCCCCTTTAAAATGCAGGTCCCCTTTCATTCCACACTCCCCTTTGAAATGCAAGTCCCCTTCCCTTCCACACTCCCCTTTGAAATGCAAGTCCCCTTCCCTTCCACACTCCCCTTTAAAATGCAAGTCCCCTTCCCTTCCACACTCCCCTTTGAAATGCAAGTCCCCTTCCCTTCCACACTCCCCTTTGAAATGCAAGTCCCCTTCCCTTCCACACTCCCCTTTAAAATGCAGGTCCCCTTCCCTTCCACACTCCCCTTTGAAATGCAAGTCCCCTTCCCTTCCACACTCCCCTTTGAAATGCAGCTTCCCTTCCCTTCCACACTCCCCTTTGAAATGCAGGTCCCTTTCCTGGTCCCACCCATACTCCATTCTGAAATGCAGCTTCCCTGGCCATCTGCACTCCTGAAATAATAGTGTCCTGCCCACCCATACCCCCTTCATAAATATAGATACACTGTCCATCTGCATTCCTTACCCTCCAATGCTCCTTTTCTGAAATGCAGGTCCTCTTCCCCCCTTCTGTCCGTTGTGAAATGCATGTTCTCTCTCGACTCCCAACTCATGATGCTTCCTTCTGACATTTAGGTTCCATGTCTACCTGCACTACTTTCTATGATGTTAGTCCCCCAACCTACCTATGCCCTCCTCTAAAATTAAGGTCCAATGACCAACTACACTCCCTTCAGGAGGTGGGAGGGGATGCTCATTAATGGAGAGGGGAGCTTAATTGATGGAGCGGGGTCATTGATGGAGGTGGGGAGGGAAGGCTCATTAAAAGAGGGTTCAAGTCCCATAGACTTTAACAGGGTTCTAAAGTTCACACAAACTTTTGGACTGTTCGCAGGTTCTGGTGCGAACCGAACCCAGGGGTGTTCGGCTCATCCCTAGTCTGGAGGGAAGACTCATTGATAGAGGGGGAGGCTCATTGATGGAAGGTAAGGCTCATTGATGGAGGTGGGGGAGGGAAGGCTCATTGACGGAGGTGGGGGAGGGAAGGGTCATTGATGGAGGAGGGGAGGGAAGGCTCATTGATGGAGTTGGGGAAGGGAAGGCTCATTGATGGAGGTGGGGAGGGAAGGCTCATTGATGGAGGTGGGGAGGGAAGGCTCATTGATGAAGGTGGGGAGGGAAGGCTCATTGATGGAGGTGGGGAGAGAAGGCTCATTGATGGAGGAGGGGAGGGAAGGCTCATTGATGGAGGTGGGGTGGGAAGGCTCATTGATGGAGGTGGGGAGGGTAAGGCTCATTGATGGAGGTGGGGAGGGAAGGGTCATTGATGGAGGTGGGGAGGGAAGGCTCATTGATGGAGGTGGGGAGGGGAAGGCTCATTGATGGAGGTGGGGAGGGAAGGCTCATTGATGGAGTTGGGGAGGGAAGGCTCATTGATGGAGGTGGGAGGGGAAGGCTCATTGATGGAGGTGGGGGAGGGAAGGCTCATTGATGGAGGTGGGGAGGGAAGGCTCATTGATGGAGGTGGGGAGGGAAGGCTCATTGATGGAGGTGGGGGAGGGAAGGCTCATTGATGGAGTTGGGGAGGGAAGGCTCATTGAAGAAGATCGGCTGGGAAGGCTCTAGTGTTGCTCACGAATATTCGCATTGCGAATATTCGCTACGAATATTGCATATTCGAGTATTCGCGAATAACTTGAATATCGCGGCGAATATTCGCTATGGCGAATATTCGTATTTTTATTTAAATTTATTTTTAAAACAGATCACATCCTAGTGATCTCCATCGACATCTAAAAGCATTGCTGGTATGATTAGAGACCCTGGGCCGAGTAGCTGAGGCGATATTTTATGTTGCCGAAAATTCGCGTTGCGAATTTTTGGCAACATAAAAGAATCGCATCAGCTACTCGGCCCTTCTTTTGCATCAGAGCCAATCAGAATAACTCGAATATTCGGCAAAAGGAGTATCGCGCAATATTCCTTTTGCCGAATATTCGAGTTATTCTGATTGGCTCTGATGCAAAAGAAGGGCGGAGAAGATAATCGCGCAATAGGAATATTGCGCGATTATCTTCTCCGCCCTTCTTTTGCCCCCTTATTCTCCTTTCTTTTAAGTAGAGTTAGTGTAGAGTTAGTGTTTAGTGCATATTAGTTTAGTAATACAGGAAATGATCTCCGTTTATGAGAATTTCGCAATCATTTTCGCATTTATCCCAAAAAAATTGTTTGGATAAAATATCACGAATATTCGATATTAGCGAATATTCGTGAATATTCTTCTATATATTCGAGCAATATCGCGAAATCTAATATGGCGTATTCCGCTCAACACTAGAAGGCTCATTGGTGGAGGTGGGGAGGAAAGGCTCATTGATGGAGGTGGGGAGGGAAGGCTCATTGATGGAGGTGGGGGAGGGAAGGCTCATTGATGGAGGTGGGGGAGGGAAGGCTCATTGATGGAGGTGTAGAGAGAAGGCTCATTGATGGAGGAGGGGAAGGCTCATTGATGGAGGTGGGGAGGGAAGGCTCATTGATGGAGGTGGGGAGGGAAGAGTCATTGATGGAGGTGGGGGGAGGGAAGTCTCATTGATGGAGGTGGGGAGAGTAAGGATCGTTGATGGAGGTGGGGAGGGAAGGCTCATTGATGGAGGTGGGGAGGGAAGGCTCATTGATGAAGGTGGGGAGGGAAGGATCATTGATGGAGGTGAGGGGAGGGAAGGCTCATTGAAGAAGGCGGGGAGGGAAGGCTCATTGATGGAGGTGGGGAGGGAAGGCTCATTGAAGAAGGTGGGGAGGTAAGGCTCATTGATGGAGGTGGGGAGGGAAGGCTCGTTGATGGAGGTGGGGGGAGGGAAGGCTCATTGATGGAGGTGGGGGGAGGGAAGGCTCATTGATGAAGATGGGGAGGGAAGGCTCATTGATGGAGGTGGGGAGGGAAGGCTCATTGATGGAGGTGGGGAGGGAAGGCTCATTGATGGAGGTGGGGAGGGAAGGCTCATTGATGGAGGTGGGGAGGGAAGGCTCATTGATGAAGATGGGGAGGGAAGGCTCATTGATGGAGGTGGGGAGGGGAAGGCTCATTGAAGAAGGCGGGGAGGGAAGGCTCATTGATGGAGGTGGGGAGGGGAAGGCTCATTGAAGAAGGCGGGGAGGGAAGGCTCATTGATGGAGGTGGGGAGGGAAGGCTCATTGATGGAGGTGGGGAGGGAAGGCTCATTGATGGGTCTACTATTGATGGCTCGGTGCCGAATACCCTAACGTACTTTCAGAGGTCTAGTGGGATCCATGCCTGGACGGGTTTGGCCTTTCGGCAACATAAAAGATATCGCATCAGCTACTCGGCCCTTCTTTTGCATCAGAGCCAATCAGAATAACTTGAATATTCGGCAAAAGGAATATTGCGCAATATTCCTTTTGCCGAATATTCAAGTTATTCTGATTGGCTCTGATGCAAAAGAAGGGCGGAGAAGATAATCGTGCAATAGGAATATTGCGCGATTATCTTCTCCGCCCTTCTTTTGCCCCCTTATTCTCCTTTCTTTTAAGTAGAGTTAGTGTAGAGTTAGTGTTTAGTGCATATTAGTTTAGTAATACAGGAAATGATCTCCGTTTATGAGAATTTCGCAATCATTTTCGCATTTATCCCAAAAAAATTGTTTGGATAAAATATCACGAATATTCGATATTAGCGAATATTCGCGAATATTCTTCTATATATTCGCGCAATATCGCGAAATCGAATATGGCGTATTCCGCTCAACACTAGAAGGCTCATTGGTGGAGGTGGGGAGAGAGGCTCGTTGATGGAGGTGGAGAAGGAAGGCTCATTGATGGAGGTGGGGGAGGGAAGGCTCATTGATGGAGGTGGGGAGGGAAGGCTCATTGATGGAGGTGGGGAGGGAAGGCTCATTGATGGAGGTGGGGAGGGAAGGCTCATTGATGGAGGTGGGGGAGGGAAGGCTCATTGATGGAGGTGGGGAGGGAAGAGTCATTGATGGAGGTGGGGGGAGGGAAGTCTCATTGATGGAGGTGGGGAGAGTAAGGATCGTTGATAGAGGTGGGGGGAGGGAAGGCTCATTGATGGAGGTGGGGAGGGAAGGCTCATTGATGGAGGTGGGGAGGGAAGGCTCATTGATGGAGGTGGGGAGGGAAGGCTCATTGAAGAAGGCGGGGAGGGAAGGCTCATTGATGGAGGCGGGGAGGGAAGGCTCATTGAAGAAGGACGGCTGGGAAGGCTCATTGATGGAGGTGGGGGGAGGGAAGGCTCATTGATGGAGGTGGGGAGGGAAGGCTCATTGATGGAGGTGAGGGGAGGGAAGGCTCATTGATGGAGGTGGGGGAGGGAAGTCTCATTGATGAAGATGGGGAGGGAAGGCTCATTGATGGAGGTGGGGAGGGAAGGCTCATTGATGGAGGTGGGGAGGGAAGGCTCATTGATGGAGGTGAGGAGGGAAGGCTCATTGATGGAGGTGGGGGGAGGGAAGTCTCATTGATGAAGATGGGGAGGGAAGGCTCATTGATGGAGGTGGGGAGGGAAGGCTCATTGATGGAGGTGGGGAGGGAAGGCTCATTGATGGAGGTGGGGAGGGAAGGCTCATTGATGGAGGTGGGGAGGGAAGGCTCATTGATGGAGGTGGGGAGAGAGGGATCATTGATGGAGGTGGGGGAGGGAAGACTCATTGATGGAGGTGGGGAGGGAAGGCTCATTGATGGAGGTGGGGAGGGAAGGCTCATTGATGGAGGTGGGGAGGGAAGGCTCATTGATGGAGGTGGGGAGGGAAGGCTCATTGATGGAGGTGGGGAGGGAAGGCTCATTGATGGGTCTACTATTGATGGCTCGGTGCCGAATACCCTAACGTACTTTCAGAGGTCTAGTGGGATCCATGCCTGGACGGGTTTGGGCTGTTTGGGCAGCAAAAGAGGGACCTACCTAATACTAGGTGAGTGTTCGGAATGGCATAGTGAGGGGTTATACTGTAGCTGATTGGTGTATAGATTTATCCTTTTATACTGATATCCAGACAAAGCGATTATTCTCCTTATAGGTACATCTCGGCTCTGAGCTCGCTGCTGGAATGAAAGAGGCAGGAATGTCCGCACTCCGCATGCATGAAATGGTTATCATATGAAGGACTTTATATTCCAACTACAGCAGAACTTGTAATAAAGATCGCAATTATAAGCACTTAGGTTCAATGGCGGCACATCTGCCATGACACGAAATATATAAAGCACGCGGCCGCCGCTCTCACCCAGCACTGCAGCAGTTAAGGATTTTATTCGAGAAAATAATACCTTTTATTTGATGAGATATCGGCAGATTATTTGCAGTTCAGAAAGCTGTTGATAATTCCAGACAAGTGTCAGGAAAATATTACAACTCCGATGCCGACACATAATAATGCGTGCGGCTCGGGAGAGGAGACAGACGCTACTAAAGTTTCCTCTGCAATTACAGCGTGTTGATGAGCTATTGGGAATTAGTATACTTTATAGGAGTACATAATGCAGAATGTTTAACCACTTGCCGACCGCAATGCATATATACCGTATATACTCGAGTATAAGCCCATTTTTTGGTGCTTAAAGTGCCCCCCTCGGCTTATACTCAAGTCACCTTTTTGCGCCTGATCTCCCGGACTTTGAGGACCCAGGACCGACCGGCCGTAGTTCCCATGGACCACAACTTGGCACACATGTAGCCCCACTCTTCCCCTACAAGTGTTCAAAGTTTGTTGTCTGGGGGACCTATGACCGGGGAGCACCGATTTTTCAAACCCGGGCACCCCTTCCATAGACTCCCATGTTAAACAGTAATTTCTCTGGTAATTTTGGGGACCCAGTACTGGCTGGTCATAGCTGCCCTGGACCCCAAACTTGGCACAAATATAGCCCCACTCTCCCTCTATAAGTGTGCAAAGTTTATTGTCTGGAGGACCTATAACAGGGGAGCACCAATTTTTCAAAGTTGGGCACCCCTTCTATAGACTCCTATGTTAAACAGTAATTTCTCCGGTAACTTTGGGGACCTGGTACAGGTTGCATACTCCCATGTTAAACATAAGTCTAGTCATGGACACAGTGAGACACAGTGAGGCACAGTGAGGCATGGACACAGTGAGGCATGGACACAGTGAGGCATGGGCACAGTGAGGCATGGACACAGTGAGGCATGGGCACAGTGAGGAATGGGCACAGTGAGACATGGACACAGTGAGGCATGGGCACAGTGAGGCATGGGCACAATGAGGCATGGACACCGTGAGGCATGGACACAGTGAGGCATGGACACAGTGAGGCATGGGCACAGTGAGGCATGGGCACAGTGAGGAATGGGCACAGTGAGACATGGACACAGTGAGGCATGGACACAATGAGGCATGGACACCGTGAGGCATGGGCACAGTGAGAAATGGACACAGTGAGGCATGGACACAGTGAGGAATGGGCACAGTGAGGCATGGACACAATGAGGCATGGACACCGTGAGGCATGGACACAGTGAGGCATGGGCACAGTGAGGCATGGACACAGTGAGGCATGGACACAGTGAGGCGTGGGCACAATGAGGCATGGACACAGTGAGGCATGGGCACAGTGAGGCATGGACACAGTGAGGTATGAGCACAGTGAGGCATGGGCACAGTGAGGCATGGACACAGTGAGGCATGGACACAGTGAGGCGTGGGCACAATGAGGCATGGACACAGTGAGGCATGGGCACAGTGAGGCATGGACACAGTGAGGTATGAGCACAGTGAGGCATGGGCACAGTGGGACATGGACACAGTGAGGCATGGGCACAGTGAGGCATGCACACAGTGAGGTATGGGCACAGTGAGGCATGGGCACAGTGAGGCATGGGCACAGTGAGGCATGGACACACTGAGGCATGCACATGGACACCCTCTCTCCGGCTTGCCATCTCCTTCTCTCCGGCTTGCCATCTCCCTCTCTCCGGCTTGCCATCTCCTTCTCTCCGGCTTGCCATCTCCCTCTCTCCAGCTTACCATCCCCCTCTCTCCAGCTTGCCATCTCCCTCTCTCCGGCTTGCCATCTCCCTCTCTCCAGCTTACCATCCCCCTCTCTCCGGCTTGCCATCTCCCTCTCTCCAGCTTACCATCCCCCTCTCTCCGGCTTGCCATCTCCCTCTCTCCGGCTTGCCATCTCCCTCTCTCCAGTTTGCCATCTCCCTCTCTCCAGCTTGCCATCCCCCTCTCTCCAGCTTGCCATCTCCCTCTCTCCAGTTTGCCATCTCCCTCTCTCCGGCTTACCATCTCCCTCTCTCCGGCTTACCATCTCCCTCTCTCCAGCTTGCCATCTCCCACTCTCCAGCTTGCCATCTCCCTCTCTCTGGCTTGCCATGTCCCTCTCACCGGGTTGCCTTCTCCCTCTCTCCGGCTTGCCATCTCCCTCTCTCCAGTTTGCCATCTCCCTCTCTCCAGCTTGCCATCTCCCTCTCTCCAGTTTGCCATCTCCCTCTCTCCAGCTTGCCATCTCCCTCTCCCCGACTTGCCATCTCCCTCTCCCCGACTTGCCATCTCCCTCTCTCCAGCTTGCCATGTCCCTCTCACCGGCTTGCCATCTCCCTCTCTCCGGCTTGCCATCTCCCTCTCTCCAGTTTGCCATCTCCCTCTCTCCAGCTTGCCATCTCCCTCTCCCCGACTTGCCATCTCCCACTCTCCGGCTTGCCATTCCCCTCTCTCAGGCTGCTGCGGACTGGCGGTGTCATAAGATTCACATCCAACATCAATTCACCAAAAAAAAAAGCTTCTCCCCCTTTTATGTTGTCTGATCACATTTCCATTTCTCTTCAACTTGTCACGCTCTCTTCTTCTTCTCCTCCAGTCTCCTCCGCGCTCATTTGCACCTTAATAAAGTCTTCCCGACTCGCATTAAGCCGGATATTTATCATTTTTCTCACCGACCGGTACTGCGGCTCGCTTTCCCTTTAGCCCCCCCCCCCCCCCCCCCCCCCGGCTGAAGACGGCTTTAGAGACGACCATTTCATCTTTTGAATGTTTCCATTGAAGTCGCTTCAGTGTCTCCGGAAAAAAAAAAGAGTTACTTCATCTCGGAGCGTTTCGCTGCAGCAGGGGCCGCCGCGTACCTGCGGGTCGCGAATCAACTCCGACGACTCTTTCTGCTAAATTTGTGCTGAAACTTCACACGTGCCGTCCATTCATCACTGGGCTCGTGTACCGGCAGGAGATCGCTATGTGAAATCATCAACTACATGGTTTATCCGGGGGGATTATACCACGCCGATTCCAGGACAGGTTTCGCTTTGATTTGGTGCTAACTGCCACTTACACTAACACTAAATTCCACTAACTACCACTTACCCTGCCACTAACTGCCACTGCCACAAACTGCCACTTACACTGTCACTAACTGACGCTTACACTGCCTCTTACACTGGCACTTACAATAACACACACTGCCACTAATTGCTACTTACACTAACACTAAATTCCACTAACTGCCGCTTACAATGCCACTTACACTAACTGCCACTTACACTAAATTCCACTATCTACCACTTACACTGCCACAAACTGCCACTAATTGCCACTTGCACTGTCACTAACTGCCACTAACTGACGCTTACACTGCCTCTTACACTGGCACTTACAATAACACACACTGCCACTAATTGCTACTTACACTAACACTAAATTCCACTAACTGCTGCTTACAATGCCACTTACACTAACACTAAATTCGACTAACTGCCACTTACACTAAATTCCACTATCTACCACTTACACTGCCACAAACTGCCACTAATTGCCACTTGCACTGTCACTAACTGCCACTAACTGACACTTACACTGCCTCTTACACTAGCACTTACACTAACAAAAACTGCCACTGACACTAACCGCCACTTACACTAACACTAAATTCCACTAACTGCCACTTACACTGACACAAACTACCACTTACACTGCCACTTACACTGACACAAACTACCACTTACACTGCCACTTACACGGTCACTAACTGACATGCAAAGTGCCACTAACTGCCACTTACATTGACACAAACTTGGCCTTTGTGATGTTGTTTGTTCATTAAGTTTCTCTAACAAACCTCTGAGGGCTTCACAGAACAGCTGTATTTATACTGAGATTAAATGACACACACTAACTGACGCTTACACTGCCTCTTACACTGGCACTTACAATAACACACACTGCCACTAATTGCTACTTACACTAACACTAAATTCCACTAACTGCCGCTTACAATGCCACTTACACTAACACTAAATTCGACTAACTGCCACTTACACTAAATTCCACTATCTACCACTTACACTGCCACAAACTGCCACTAATTGCCACTTGCACTGTCACTAACTGCCACTAACTGACACTTACACTGCCTCTTACACTAGCACTTACACTAACAAAAACTGCCACTGACACTAACCGCCACTTACACTAACACTAAATTCCACTAACTGTCACTTACACTGACACAAACTACCACTTACACTGCCACTTACACTGACACAAACTACCACTTACACTGCCACTTACACGGTCACTAACTGACATGCAAAGTGCCACTAACTGCCACTTACATTGACACAAACTTGGCCTTTGTGATGTTGTTTGTTCATTAAGTTTCTCTAACAAACCTCTGAGGGCTTCACAGAACAGCTGTATTTATATTGAGATTAAATGACACACAGGTGACTTCTGAAGGCAATTGGTTCCTCTAGATTTTAGTTATCAGAGTAAAGGGGGCTGAATACAAATCCCCCCCCCCCACACTTTTCACATATTTATTTGTATCATTTATCATTTTCCTTCTACTTCACAATCATGTGCCACTTTGTGTTGTGTCTCTCACATAAAATCCCAATAAATTACATTTACGTTTTTGGTTGTAACATGAGAAAATCTGGGGAATTTCAAAGGGTATGAATACTTTTTCAAGGCAATGTACAATGTATCACGGAATGAGAAACAACACAGGGGTGGGCTGTACAGTGAAGGATTATCGTGACAGCCAATCACAGGCTATTCCAGTGATCACATGATGGAGAGTCAGTTCTCTTGGTTTCCACCTAAAAATGTTCCCTGTCCAACGATCCCTGAATGTGTCCTGACGAAGCCTAGTGGCGAAACGCGTTGACGCACTCTTTATCATATATTCTCTATATCTGTTTTTAATTCTCCTAAATGTTTTTTTTTTTATGTACCAGGTATGCATTTAAAATAAATATTGTAATATTTTTGTAACACTTTTCACTGTTGATTGTGCCTCTAAAGTCTGACCCGTGGGTCACAACATAGTGCCCCCCCCCCCCCAAATTTCTTCTCATGTAACTTTCTATGGGTGTGGCCATATCAGTGCTTTCCTTCAATTTCCACCTAAATAAATGTACAGTAAAACGTCGGATTGGGAGGATAATTTGTTCCAGAAACATGCTTGTAATCCAAAGCACTTGTATATCAAAGCAATTTTTTTTACAGGGTATAAAAGAGAAGAGAGGCTCCGCCTCTAAGTGTAGCGATAAGTTGCTAAATGTTGTCCCTTCATTACATGTCACCATATTGCTACACTTAGAGGAGGAGCCTATCTTCTCTTTTATACTTAGTGGTGACGCTGCTCTTATATCAAGACATCGCTTGTATACAGGCCCGTCGCTACAGGACAGGCAAAGCAAACAATTGCTTGGGGCCCCAAGCTTGCCTGGGGCCCCCAACTTCCCCTTCCTAGGCTGTAGCGTGACCGAGCTCCTTTTCCTTCCTCCTGGAGTCCTGCGAGTTCCGGCCGGGTACTGCGCGCGGTTTAGGAGATTCAGTTTCCTGCTACCGGCCGGACTGACAGGAAGTGCACACTGAGTGCCCACTTTCAGTCCAGCCGAGATCAGGAAACTGAACCTCCTGTACCGAGCGGTACCAGGCCTGGGTACTATATGATAGGGGACTGGGGACCCATAATGATAGAGCACCGGACTGACAGGAGGAAGAGGAGCTCGGCCACGCTACAGCGGCAGCCTACAGGGAAGAAGGGGAGGTGAAAATAGAAAAACAATGGGGACTACAAGGGGGGAGGAGTAAGAACATGGGCGTAAAAAATTGGTGAAGCACCAACGTAGGCTTTGCGTGCTGGGGGGGTCCCATTTTGCTTGGGGCCCCCAAATTCCTTCAAACGGCCCTGCTTGTATATCAAGACATCGCTTGTATATCAAGGCAAAATGTATTAACCACTTAAGGACCGTCTAACGCCGATATACGTCGGCAGTATGGCACGGCTGGGAACAGGCACGTACAGTGCCTGCCGCCGAGAATGTGTTTTTAGCGCGACAGCATCGCGCTGACTCTCGGCGACAGGGTGCCGACATCTCGCTGGAATAGTAAAAGCACATTCCAGCGAGCGCGTCATAGAAGCGACGGGGATCCGATGCGGATTCCCGCCAATTCTACACGTGGGCGGCGTTTGTTATGAATCCTGAAGGGGAAGTCCCCGCCGGATTTAAAAAAAAAAAAAATCCGCCATGGGTTCCCCCCTCAGGAGCATAACGGGCCCTTGGGTCTGTTATGGGTTGTAAGGAGACCCCCCTACGCCGAAAAAAACGGCTTGGGGGTCCCCCCCACAATCCATACCATACCGTGTATCCAAAGCGCCCCCCCCCCCCCTCCTGAGCCGTACCGGGCAGCACACTGCGGCCCCCCCCACCCCAGAGCACCCTGTCCCCATGTTGATGAGGACAATGCCCCTTCCCGACAACCCTGGCCGTTGGTTGTCGGGGTATGCGGGTGGGAGGCTTATCATTATTTAATAAGGGGGCCCCCAGATACCGGCCCCCCACCCTAAGTGAATGAGTATGGGGTACATTGTCCTACCCATTCACCTGCAAGAAAAGTGTAAACACAAATAAACCACACAGGGTATTGAAATATTTTATTAGTTGGCCGCCGGGGGGGTGTGTGTGTATGGTTGCTTTTATAAAAGCGCCCCCCCTCGGTGGGCTTCTTCCGACATCTTCGGCGGTGGGGTGGGTCTTCTCCGATCTCCGGGGGTCTTCTCCCGCTCTCCGGGGGTCTTCTCCGATCTGCGGGGTCTTCTCCCGCTCTCCGGGGGTCTTCTCCGCTCTCCGGGGGTCTTCTCCGCTCTCTGGGGGTCTTCTCCGCTCTCCGGGGTCTTCTCCGCTCTCTGGGGGTCTTCTCCGCTCTCCGGGGGTCTTCTCCGCTCTCCGGGGGTCATCTCCGATCTCCGGGGGTCTTCTCCCGCTCTCCGGGGTCTTCTCCGCTCTCTGGGGGTCTTCTCCGCTCTCTGGGGGTCTTCTCCGCTCTCCGGGGGTCTTCTCCGCTCTCCAGGGTCTTCTCCGCTCTCTGGGGGTCTTCTCCGCTCTCTGGGGGTCTTCTCCGATCTCCGGTGTCTTCTCTCGCTCTCCGGGGGTCTTCTCCGCTCTCTGGGGGTCTCCTCCGCTCTCTGGGGGTCTTCTCCGCTCTCTGGGGGTCTTCTCCACTCTCCGGGGGTCTTCTCCGCTCTCCAGGGTCTTCTCCCGCTCTCCGCTCTTGATTCGGCGCTCTCCGGTGTCTTCTTTCTGTTCAGGACTGGCCGCCGCTTCTGTCACATCGTCTTCTTCTTCTTCTCTTCTCCAGATGTTGACTCGACGCTTCCTCCCGCTGTTATGACGGATGCGCGGCTCCCAGTGACTTATATAGGCCTATCTTGTGACATCGCAGTCCCATCATGCTCCGGTAGGTACCACGTGGTACCTACCCACGTGCTACCTACCTTCTCTGTGGCAATGTCATTGATAGTCTGTTCCCTGATATAGGGAAAGACAAACAGTGACGTCACACGTCCAGCCCCGCCCCCCTACAGTTAGAAACACACATGAGGTCACACTTAACCCCTCCAGCGCCCCCTAGTGGTTAACTCCTAAACTGCCATTGTCATTTTCACAGTAATCGGTGCATTTTTATAGCTGTGAAAATGACAATGGTCCCAAAAATGTGTCAAAATTGTCCGATGTGTCCGTCGAAATGTCACAGTCGCGGAAAAAAAATTGCCGCCATTAGTAGTAAAAAAAAAAAGAATTCATAAAAATGCCATAAAACGATCCCCTATTCTGTAAACGCTGTAACTTTTGCGCAAACTAACCGATAAACGCTTGTTGTGCTTTTTTTTTTTTAAATCAGAAATAGGTAGAAGAATACGTATCGGCCTCAACTGAGGGGGAAAAATGATTTTTTTAAATATTTTTGGGGGATATTTATTAGTGATGGGCGGAATACGCCATATTCGATTTCGCGATATTTCGCGAATACGTAGAAGAATATTCGCGAAATATTCGTTAATATCGAATATTCGTGATATTTTATAAAAAAAATGTTGGCGAAATTTCACTAATGCGAATGCGAAATTGATTGCGAAATTCTCGTCAACACGCGAAAATGGAGATCATTTCCTGGATTACTAAACTAATAGGCACTAAACACTGCGGGCCAGATTCAGGTAGAGTTATCTATCAGTGATCCGCCAGCCTAACTGTCACTTTAAACCGGCGTTTCTGTTCTCTGTAACCAGAAAACAAGAAACGCCGGGTTGGAGTTCCGATGCGAGCGGCGTAATTGAATTTCGCCGTCGCATCGCAACTTTAATTTAAAAATGGCGCCGGGGGCGTTCCCGCTGATTAACGCCGAAAAAATATGTTAATCAGCGGGAGTCGGCAATTCACGATCGTATTCGGGCGCGACGCAGCGACTTTCCGACGTTTCCGTAAGAGATACGCGGCGTAAAGATAAAGCAGCCCCCTAGTGGAGTATCCTATGTTAAGTATAGCCGTCGTCATCGCGTCGAAAAAAAAAAAATTTGCGTCGCTTGCGTAAAACGTCCATGAATGGGGATTTGACGTCATTGACGTTCACTGACAGAATTTGGAGCATGCGCACTGGGATGCATTGACAGTCGACGCATGCGCAGCACGTTCGCCGCGGGATCGCGCCTAGTTTAAATAATACACGCCCCGTACCCGCCCCAATTTGAATTCCGCCGGCTCATTTGCGATACGCCGCCGCAACTTTAGGAGCAAGTGCTTCATGAATAACAGCGCCTGCTCCTAAAATTTCGCCAGAGTAACGTAAATGAGAAGCGTTACTCCAGCGCAAAGATGCGCCAATCTACCTGAATCTGTCCCTAACTCTACTTACACAAACTTATATGACTAAACTAAAGCTAATTTTTTTTTTTTTTTTTTATACACAAAACACAGAAGGGCAGAGAACGCATTCGCGAATATTCGTAATACGGATAATCGCATTGCGAATTTTCGGCAACATAAAAGGATCGCCTCAGCTACTCGGCCCAGGGTCTCTAATCATACCAGCAATGCTTTTAGACGTCGATGGAGATCACTAGGATGTGATCTGTTTTAAAAATAAATTTGAAAAAATACGAATATTCGCCATAGCGAATATTCGCCGCGATATTCCATTTTTATTCGCGAATACTCGAATATGCAATATTCGTAACGAATATTCGCAATGCGAATATTCGTGAGCAACACTAGTCTTTATTGTAGCAAAAAGTAAAAAATATTGATTTTTTTTTTTACGAAATTGTCGCTCTATTTTTGTTTATAGCGCAAAAAAAAAAAAAAAAACGCAGAGGTGATCAAATACCACCAAAAGAAATCTCTATTTGTGGGGAAAAAAGGACGCCAATTTTGTTTGGGAGCCACGTCGCACGACCGCGCAATTGTCAGTTAAAGCGCCGCTGCGCCGAATCGCAGAAAGGGGCCCGGTCCTTAACCTGCATATTGGTCCGGAGCTGAAGGGGTTAAAGCATTTTGCTTGTCTTCCAAAACGCTCTCAAACCAAGGTTTTACTGTGTTCCTAATCGGCGGACATTCTTCCTGTATGTAAATAAATAAACATTGTTATTGGCGGCGGGGACTTTGGAGGGATTTCCGCCCATTTCCTGCCTAGAGAATGGGGACAGGAAGTGAAGGGAAATCTCCCCATTGGGACACAGATAGCAAATAAATTTGATAAAATAATAAAAAAGAAAAGAAGTGTTACCTGAATAAAGTTTCACTACAAGAGCAAAAAATAAAAATCCCTCCGCCGATCTCTCAGGAAAGGAGAATTTTAATGACTTGAGAAGTTTGCGCTGTAAATTTCATTCCATGGAAGGTGACGTGAGGACGTGGAAGGAGACGCTCTATAAAACTCGCTCTCTCTCGCGTCTTCTTTTATACTCTCTACAAGTTGCGCTTTATTCTTCCCCGTAAGAAACCGCCGCATGTTTTATTGTGTACATTTCATTTTCCCGAAAGGCAAAGAATAACAGGAAAGAAATCTTCGGGATCTGAGGGAAAAAACATGGAGGTGACAGAGAAGGCGGAGAACGCCGAGGAGGTACGGAATGGAGACAATTCCAGACCACCAAAGTCCCCACCCCCAATAAGAATGTTTATTTATTGACATACAGTATCGGGGGGGGCCTATCAGTGCCCATCAGTGCCACCTATCAGTGCCCTTCAGTCCCAACTATCAGTGCCCTTCAGTCCCAACTATCAGTGCCACCCAAAAGTGCCAGCTCTCAGTGCTCATCAGTGCCACCTATCAGTCCCCATCAGTTCTGCCTTATCAGTGCCCATAAGTGCCATCTCTCAGTGCTCATTAGTGCAGCCCATCAGTGCCACCTATCAGTGTTGCCTATCAGTGCCCTTCAGTACCAACCCTTAGCGCCACTCAAAAGTTCCACCTCTCAGTGCCTATCAGCGCAGTCTATAATTGCCCATCAGTGCCATCTCTCAGTGACCTTTTCAGTGCCACCTATCAGTGCCCTTCAGTCCCAACCATCAGTGCCACCCAAAAGTGCCAGCTCTCAGTGCTCATCAGTGCCACCTATCAGTGCCCATCAGTCCCCAAATGTGCCACCTATCAGTGTTGCCTATCAGTGCCCTTTTCGATGCCACTTATCAGTGCCCTTCAGTCCCAACCATCAGTGCCACCCAAAAGTGCCACCTCTCAGTGCTCATCAGTGCCACCTATCAGTGCCCATCAGTTGCCATAAGTGCCACCTATCAGTGTTGCCTATCAGTGCCCTTTTCAATGCCACCTATCAGTGCCCTTCAGTCCCAACCATCAGTGCCACCCAAAAGTGCCACCTCTCAGTGCCACCTATTAGTGCCCATCAGTTCTGTCCTATCAGTGCGTATCAGTGCCATCTCTCAGTGTCCATCAGTGCCTCCTTATCAGTGCAGCCCATCAATGCCACCTATCAGTGTTGCCTATTAGTGCCCTTCAGTGCAGCCTATCAGTGCCACCTATCAGTACCCTTCAGTGCCAACCATTAGTGCCACTCAAAAGTGCCACTTCTCAGTGCCCATCAGTGCCGCCTCTCAGTGCCCATCAGTGCCACTTATCAGTGTTGCCAATCAGTGCCCTTTTCAGTGCCACCAATCAGTGCCCATCAGTAAAGCCTCATCAGTGCCCATCAATGAAGAAGAACAATTACTTTAGCAAAAAAATAAAAAAAACAGCAGTGATTAAATTCCACCAACAGAAATCTCTATGTGTGCCGTGTGTCACATGACCGCGTAATTGTCATTCAAAGTGTGAGGGCGCTGAAAGCTGAAAATGGCCTGGGCAGGAGGGGGGGGAGTGCCCCCCGGTAGGCAAGTAGTTAATATTCCCCAATTAGAGCCCCCCCCCCCTCCCCCCAGGCCCTGGAAATCCCGTGTACCGGCAATCTCAGACATAATGGGCCGGCACCGTCATTTCCCAGACAGAGAAGTTTCGCTGCGACTACAATACACTAAAATATGCCCCTTTCTTCAAGGGATGGTGGGAACCCCTCATAATGGGGCACAGCGGGGGTACAGACCCGGGAACTCAGCACAGGGATGGTGGGAACCCCTCATAATGGGGCACAGCGGGGGTACAGACCCGGGAACTCAGCACAGGGATGGTGGGAACCCCTCATAATGGGGCACAGCGGGGGTACAGACCCGGGAACTCAGCACAGGGATGGTGGGAACCCCTCATAATGGGGCACAGCGGGGGTACAGACCTGGGAACTCAGCACAGGGATGGTGGGAACCCCTCATAATGGGGCACAGCGGGGGTACAGACCCGGGAACTCAGCACAGGGATGGTGGGAACTCCTCATAATGGGGCACAGCGGGTGTTTTTAATTGTCAGGCTTGATAATAAAGCCAACATTTTCCTTTAATGACGTTGTTTCCTTATTGAAGTGGGACGATGTCTGTCGCGGTGTTCGGATATATCGGGTGATATTTCATCCGCTCTCTCTGGTTCTCTCAATCAATATTGGCCTCTCCTCTGAGTTTTCCGGGCGGGGGAGGGGGAAGGACGCGCTGTAATAACCACTGGGAAGTTATTTCTCCTTTGGGGTGGATAAGGTTTCAGACCAAATTAAATATTCTCTCCGTTTTCTCCCCGCGCTCGGCCCCGGGGCTCGCAGGCAGCGGAATCGGCTTCCTCCTTTTATAAAGGCGGCTAAATGAGTGACTTTCAATCAAAGTTTCCAAAAACATGCCAGTTCATTTATAGACGCCCCTCGGAAGACGGCCCTCGGGAGACGGCCCTCGGAAGACGGCCCTCAGGAGACGCCCCTCGGGAGACGCCCTTCGGAAGATGCCCCTCGGAAGACGGCCCTCAGGAGACGCCCCTCGGAAGACGGCCCTCAGAAGATGCCCCTCGGAAGACGGCCCTCGGAAGACGGCCCTCAGGAGACGCCCCTCGGGAGACGCCCTTCGGAAGATGCCCCTCGGAAGACGGCCCTCAGGAGACGCCCCTCGGAAGACGGCCCTCAGAAGATGCCCCTCGGAAGACGGCCCTCGGAAGACGGCCCTCAGGAGACGCCCCTCGGGAGACGCCCTTCGGAAGATGCCCCTTGGAAGACGGCCCTCAGGAGACGCCCCTCGGGAGACGCCCTTCAGAAGATGCCCCTCGGAAGACGGCCCTCAGAAGATGCCCCTCAGGAGAAGCCCCTCAGGAGACGCCCTTCAGGAGACGCCCCTCGGGAGAAGCCCCTTTAGAAAATGCCCCTCGGAAGACGGCCCTCAGAAGATGCCCCCCAGGAGACGCCCCTGGGGAGACTTCCGACCTTCCAACAACTGTGTTTGGAGTGAAGAAGAATAGAAGCTGCCAATAGTAGGATGGGAGAAGACATGGAGGAGCGTGGAGGATACCGCCGGGACCCGCTGCCCCACCGATGGGCACAGTGGCTGCATTTGATGGGCACAGTAGCTGCATTTGATGGCACAGTGGCTGCGTTTGATGGGCATAGTGGCTGCATTTGATGGGCACAGTAGCTGCATTTGATGGCACAGTGGCTGCATTTGATGGGCACAGTGGCTGTGCTTGATGGGCACAGTGGCTGTGCTTGATGGGCACAGTGGCTGCGTTTTATGGGCACAGTGGCTGCATTTGGTGGGCACAGTGGCTGCATTTGATGGGCACAGTGGCTGCATTTGATGGGCACAGTGGCTGCATTTGATGGGCACAGTGGCTGCGTTTGATGGGCACAGTGGCTGCGTTTGATGGGCACAGTGGCTACTTTTGATGGGCACAGTAGCTGCATTTGATGGCACAGTGGCTGCGTTTGATGGACACAGTGGCTGCATTTGATGGCACAGTGGCTGCGTTTGATGGACACAGTGGCTGCATTTGATGGGCACAGTAGCTGCATTTGATGGCACAGTAGCTGCATTTGATGGCACAGTGGCTGTGCTTGATGGGCACAGTGGCTGCATTTGATGGCACAGTGGCTGCATTTGATGGCACAGTGGCTGCATTTGATGGGCACAGTAGCTGCATTTGATGGCACAGTGGCTGCGTTTGATGGGCATAGTGGCTGCATTTGATGGGCACAGTAGCTGCATTTGATGGCACAGTGGATGTGCTTGATGGGCACAGTAGCTGCATTTGATGGCACAGTGGCTGCATTTGATGGGCACAGTGGCTGTGCTTGATGGGCACAGTGGCTGTGCTTGATGGGCACAGTGGCTGCGTTTGATGGACACAGTGGCTGCGCTTGATGGGCACAGTGGCTGCGTTTGATGGGCACAGTGGCTGCTTTTGGTGGGCAGAGTGGCTGCGCTTGATGGGCACAGTGGCTGCGCTTGATGGGCACAGTGGCTGTATTGTACCCCTGCTACCCAGCGCAGCCTGTACCCCTACTACCCCTAGATACACCCTGCAGCCTGTACCCCTGCCCCCGATGTGGGCGCCGATCAGGTAAGTGTCAGTGGACTGGCAGACAGCGGGAGGGGGAGTTAAGGTGCCACGGGGGGGTGGTTGTTTGCCGCCCCCAAACAAAAATCCCCCAGCCGCCACTGCCCTAGGGTTCAATGGAGAATGGCTGCCATAGACAATATGCACATTTAGCCCCTGCAGTTTAATTTCCAAATCCCTCCAAATTTGAGTGTCTAAATCATGGGTCCTCAAACTACGGCCCTCCAGCTGTGTTGGAACTACATTTCCCATGAGGCATTGTAAAAATCTGACATTCGCAGACATGACTAGGCATGATGGGAATTGTAGTTCCTGAACAACTGGAGGGCCGTAGTTTGAAGATCCCTGGTCTAAATGATCTCTCCTTCTTCCTACTTACAGATATTCATCTCCCCCTTCAGAACATTATTGGACTTTGTTCTACAAATGATAATTGTACAATAACTCTCGGCGTCGAGTCTCGGGATTTGCGCTCTGTTGACAGAAGTCCTTAGCGGTGTGACGTCCGCGGCGCGGCTATTTATCTAATTAAAAAGATGGGCAAACATTCTGTTGATCTTCCTATTCACTAGACCCAGATCCATTTTTTTTCTTTCTGTCCTAAATTCCCAGGTAAGTTTGTCTTTTTCAAGGACTTTCCTTGGATTTCCAACTTTTGAGTTGGCCATCAAATATTTAAATTGTCGGTAAAGAAACCTTCAGCCGTCTCATCATTTTAATTAAATGTATATCTGTCCTTCATCTTGTCCAAATATGTAACTGGCACAGTCAATACTCGGCTCAATCACACGTTGCATCAAATTTACTAATCAGTTTTCCCCTTTCATGGAGAAGATGAAGAACGTCTCCTGGTGTTTGGTATAGAGCAGTGGCGGCCCGCCCATATGGGCGCACGGGCGCCGCCCCCCCCTCCCTCAGTCACAAAAAAAAACGGGCCCTTTAAAGGGGTTGTAAAGGTACACGTTTTTTTACCTTAATGCATCCTATGCATTAAGGTAAAAAAAACATCTCATAGCACCGCCCCCCCCCCCTCCCGAGCCCCCGTTGTACTTACCTGACCGTTCGAATCTCCCGGGCGCGTCCACGTCGTCCTCTTCAGTTCCCAGCCTGGCCGTTGATTGGCTAGGCTGGGCGGATTGATAGCAGCGCAGCCATTGGCTAGCGCTGCTGTCAATCAGAGCGGATGACGCGGCGCGCCGGGGGCGGAGCCAAGTGATATGGTCGGCGGCTATGGCCGCCACTGTATCACGGGAGCGCGCTCGCAAAAGCTTTCCTCCATGCGAGCGCCCTCGCATGAAAAGGGAAAGCTTTTGCGAGGAGGAGCCCAGACAGCCGCCGAGGGACCCCAGAAGACAGCTTTCCGGGCCACTCTGTGCAAAACGAACTGCACAGTGGAGGTAAGTATCACATGTTTGTTATTTTTTTTAAACAAAAGCCCTGATTTTAGTGTCCCTTTAAGAACTTTTATTCGGCTAAAATGTCATTTTGACATTTTAGCCGAAGTTCTGGCGGCCGTCTATAGAGGGCGCTGCAGCGCCACCCCCTGTCGCAAATAACACACGTTCAATGCAATGCATTGAACGTGTGTGATTGTTGCCAGCTGCCTGGTCTATTCATATAACCGGACATAGGGCGCCGGTTACCTGAATAGCGGCAGCTGGTTGGCTGAGGGGAACTGCCTATCAAAGCCAGCGGCTCTGATAGGCTTTTCCAGTACCGCCCTCCGGCTCTCGGAAGTCTATGCTCGGAGCGCAGGCAATCTGCGGTCCTTGCATTAGACTGACAGCCGTTTCAGCCAATCAGGTTCCCGGATTCTGGTTATCAGGAACCTGATTGGCTAAAGCTTCTCCACGGCGGCAGAAGACATCGAGGGAGGACATGGAAGCATCAGGTAAGTGTTTTTTTAACAGTCAAAGGGGCAGCATGGAGCACAGTGGCAGCATGGGGCACAGTGGCAGCATGGGGCACAGTGGCAGCATGGGGCACAGTGGCAGCATGGGGCACAGTGGCAGCATGGGGCACAGTGGCAGCATGGGGCACAGTATTGACAAAGGGCACAGAGGCGACAATGAGCACAGTGGCATGGGGCACAGTGGTGACACTTGATGGCACAGTGACTCCATATGATGGCATGGCACAGTGGTGACAATTGATGGCACAGTGACTCCATATGATGGCATGGCACTGTGGTGACAATTGATGGCACAGTGACTGCATTTGATGGCATGGCACAATGGTGACAATTGATGGCACAGTGGTGGCGTTTGATGGCATGGCACAGTGGTGACAATTGATGGCACAGTGGTGGCGTTTGATGGCATGGCACAGTGGTGACAATTGATGGCACAGTGGTGGCGTTTGATGGCATGGCACAGTGGTGACAATTGATGGCACAATGGTGGCGTTTGATGGCATGGCACAGTGGTGACAATTGATGGCACAGTGGTGGCGTTTGATGGCACAGTGGCTGCATTTGGTGGCATGGCACAGTGGTGACAATTGATGGCACAGTTGCTGTGTTGCATGGCACAGTGGTGACAATTGATGGCACAGTGGTGGCGTTTGATGGCATGGCACAGTGGCTGCATTTGGTGGCATGGCACAGTGGTGACAATTGATGGCACAGTTTCTGTGTTTGATGGCATGCCACAGTGGTGACAATTGATGGCACAGTTGCTGTGTTGCATGGCACAGTAGTGACAATTGATGGCACAGTGGTGGCGTTTGATGGCATGGCACAGTGGCTGCATGTGATGGGCACAGTGAGGCAGGACTCTGCCAGGAGGAGCAGGACTCTGCCGGGACCAGCAGGACTCTGCCGGGACAAGCAGGACTCTGCCGGGACGAGCAGGACTCTGCCAGGAGGAGCAGGACTCTGCCGGGACGAGCAGGACTCTGCCGGGACAAGCAGGACTCTGCCAGGAGGAGCAGGACTCTGCCGGGACGAGCAGGACTCTGCCGGGACGAGCAGGACTCTGCCGGGACGAGCAGGACTCTGCCAGGAGGAGCAGGACTCTGCCAGGAGGAGCAGGACTCTGCCGGGACAAGCAGGACTCTACCGGGACAAGCAGGACTTTGCCGTAGGGTGACCACATGTCCCGGATTGCCTGCATTTTGCAGGTCTGTCCCGGGCAGGCGGGCACATTCATTCCTTCATTCCAGGACAATACAGTATCCCAGAATGAAACTGACACAGCCACCCCTCCTGGGCCAATCTGATGCCCCCAAAAAATGGCCGCCACATTACCGCTTTACTCATTGACAGTACTTGTCCTGGCCGGGAATGCCTGGAGGAGCACAGTCCCCGCCCCCTGCTTGTGATTGGAGAAATCATAAATCCCACCTCTTGTGTCCAATCACTGAGCTGTGATTCGTTACACCACAAGCTGATTTTTGGGAAGGGGGGGTGTCCCTGAATGGTAGTTTGGAAATGTGGTCACCCTACTATGCCAGGATGATTATGACTATGCCGGGATGATCAGCACTATGCCGGGATGATCAGCACTATGCCCGGATGAGCAGGACTCTGTCGGGACAAGCAGGACTCTGCCGGGATTAGCGGGACTCTGCGGGAACAAGCAGGACTCTGCAGGGATGAGCAGGACTCCAAATGTCTCCAATTTACAAGCCGACCTCAATGCTCTGTGGGCGACTAAGTGGCAGATGAGGTTTAATGTTGATAAATGTAAAGTTATGCACTTGGGGGCTAAGAATATTCCTCATACATGCTAGGGGGAGTTCAACTGCGGGGATCTGTAGTGGAGAAGGATCTGGGGGTATCCGTAGTGGAGAAGGATCTGAGGGGGGATCCGTAGTGGAGAAGGATCTGAGGGGGATCCATAGTGGAGAAGGATCTGGGGGGGATCCGTAGTGAAGGATGTGTGGGGATCTGTAGTGGAGAAGGATCTGGGGGGATCCGTAGTGGAGAAGGGTCTGGGGGGATCTGTAGTGGAGAAGGATCTGGGGGGATCCGTAGTGAAGGATGTGTGGGGATCTGTAGTGGAGAAGGATCTGGGGGGGATACGTAGTGGAGAAGGATCTGGGGGGATCTGTAGTTTAGAAGGATCTGGGGGGATCTGTAGTGGAGAAGGATCTGGGGGGATCTGTAGTGGAGAAGGATCTGGGGGGATCTGTAGTGGAGAAGGATCTGGGGGGATCTGTAGTGGAGAAGGATTAAGGGGGATCTGTAGTGGAGAAGGATCTGGGGGATCTGTAGTGGAGAAGGATCTGGGGGGGATCCGTAGTGGAGAAGGATCTGGGGAGATCCATAGTGGAGAAGGATCTAGGGAGATCCGTAGTGGAGAAGGATCTGGGGGGATCCGTAGTGGAGAAGGATCTGGGGGGGATCTGTAGTGGAGAAGGAGCTGGGGGGATCCGTAGTGGAGAAGGATCTGGAGGGGATCCGTACTGGAGAAGGATCTGGGGGGATCCGTACTGGAGAAGGATCTGGGGGGATCCGTAGTGAAGGATCTGGGGGGATCCGTAGTGGAGAAGGATCTGGGGGGGATCCGTAGTGGAGAAGGAGCTGGGGAGGATCCGTAGTGGAGAAGGAGCTGGGGAGGATCCGTAGTGGAGAAGGATCTGGGAGGATCCGTAGTGGAGAAGGATCTGGGGGGATCCATAGTGGAGAAGGATCTGGGGGGATCCATAGTGGAGAAGGATCTGGGGGATCCATAGTAGAGAAGGATCTGGGGGGATCCGTAGTGGAGAAGGATCTGGGGGCAATCTGTAGTGCAGAAGGATCTGGGGGATCCATAGTAGAGAAGGATCTGGGGGATCCGTAGTGGAGAAGGATCTGGGGGATCCGTAGTGGAGAAGGATCTGGGGGGATCCGTAGTGGAGAAGGATCTGGGGGGATCCGTAGTGGAGAAGGATCTGGGGAGATCCGTAGTGGAGAAGGATCTGGGGGAATCCGTAGTGGAGAAGGATCTGGGGGGATCCGTAGTGGAGAAGGATCTGGGGGGATCCGTAGTGGAGAAGGATCTGGGGGGATCTGTGAAGGATCTGGGGGGGATCCGTAGTGAAGGATGTGTGGGGATCTGTAGTGGAGAAGGATCTGGGGGGATCCGTAGTGGAGAAGGATCTGGGGGGATCCGTAGTGGAGAAGGATCTGGGGGGATCCGTAGTGGAGAAGGATCTGGGGAGATCCGTAGTGGAGAAGGATCTGGGGGATCCGTAGTGGAGAAGGATCTGGGGGAATCCGTAGTGGAGAAGGATCTGGGGGGATCCGTAGTGGAGAAGGATCTGGGGGGATCTGTGAAGGATCTGGGGGGGATCCGTAGTGAAGGATGTGTGGGGATCTGTAGTGGAGAAGGATCTGGGGGGATCCGTAGTGGAGAAGGGTCTGGGGGGATCTGTAGTGGAGAAGGATCTGGGGGGATCTGTAGTGGAGAAGGATCTGGGGGCATCCGTAGTGAAGGATGTGTGGGTATCTGTAGTGGAGAAGGATCTGGGGGGATACGTAGTGAAGGATCTGGGGGGATCTGTAGTGGAGAAGGATCTGGGGGGATCTGTAGTGGAGAAGGATCTGGGGGATCTGTAGTGAAGGATCTGGGGGGATCTGTAGTGGAGAAGGATCTGGGGGCATCCGTAGTGAAGGATGTGTGGGTATCTGTAGTGGAGAAGGATCTGGGGGGGATACGTAGTGGAGAAGGATCTGGGGGATCTGTAGTTTAGAAGGATCTGGGGGGATCTGTAGTGGAGAAAGATCTGGGGGGATCTGTAGTGGAGAAGGATCTGGGGGATCTGTAGTGGAGAAGGATCTGGGGGATCTGTAGTGGAGAAGGATCTGGGGGATCTGTAGTGGAGAAGGATCTGGGGGGATCTGTAGTGGAGAAGGATCAAGGGGGATCTGTAGTGGAGAAGGATCTGGGGGATCTGTAGTGGAGAAGGATCTGGGGGGATCCGTAGTGGAGAAGGATGTGTAGGGATCTGTAGTGGAGAAGGATCTGGGGAGATCCATAGTGGAGAAGGATCTAGGGAGATCCGTAGTGGAGAACGATCTGGGGGGATCCGTAGTGGAGAAGGATCTTAGGGGATCCGTAGTGGAGAAGGATCTGGGGGGATCTGTAGTGGAGAAGGATCTGGGGGGATCTGTAGTGGAGAAGGATCTGGGGGGGATACGTAGTGGAGAAGGATCTGGGGGGATCTGTAGTTTAGAAGGATCTGGGGGGATCTGTAGTGGAGAAGGATCTGGGGGGATCTGTAGTGGAGAAGGATCTGGGGGGATCTGTAGTGGAGAAGGATCTGGGGGGATCTGTAGTGGAGAAGGATTAAGGGGGATCTGTAGTGGAGAAGGATCTGGGGGATCTGTAGTGGAGAAGGATCTGGGGGGGATCCGTAGTGGAGAAGGATCTGGGGAGATCCATAGTGGATAAGGATCTAGGGAGATCCGTAGTGGAGAAGGATCTGAGGGGATCCGTAGTGGAGAAGGATCTGGGGGGGATCTGTAGTGGAGAAGGAGCTGGGGGGATCCGTAGTGGAGAAGGATCTGGAGGGGATCCGTACTGGAGAAGGATCTGGGGGGATCCGTACTGGAGAAGGATCTGGGGGGATCCGTAGTGGAGAAGGATCTAGGGGGATCCGTACTGGAGAAGGATCTGGGGGGGATCCGTAGTGGAGAAGGATCTGGGGGGGATCCGTAGTGGAGAAGGAGCTGGGGAGGATCCGTAGTGGAGAAGGAGCTGGGGAGGATCCGTAGTGGAGAAGGATCTGGGGGGATCCGTAGTGGAGAAGGATCTGGGGGATCCATAGTAGAGAAGGATCTGGGGGGATCCGTAGTGGAGAAGGATCTGGGGGCAATCTGTAGTGCAGAAGGATCTGGGGGATCCATAGTAGAGAAGGATCTGGGGGATCCGTAGTGGAGAAGGATCTGGGGGGATCCGTAGTGGAGAAGGATCTGGGGGGATCCGTAGTGGAGAAGGATCTGGGAGATCCGTAGTGGAGAAGGATCTGGGGGATCCGTAGTGGAGAAGGATCTGGGGGATCCGTAGTGGAGAAGGATCTGGGGGAATCCGTAGTGGAGAAGGATCTGGGGGGATCCGTAGTGGAGAAGGATCTGGGGGGATCTGTGAAGGATCTGGGGGAGATCCGTAGTGAAGGATGTGTGGGGATCTGTAGTGGAGAAGGATCTGGGGGGATCCATAGTGGAGAAGGGTCTGGGGGGATCTGTAGTGGAGAAGGATCTGGGGGGATCTGTAGTGGAGAAGGATCTGGGGGCATCCGTAGTGAAGGATGTGTGGGTATCTGTAGTGGAGAAGGATCTGGGGGGATACGTAGTGAAGGATCTGGGGGGATCTGTAGTGGAGAAGGATCTGGGGGGATCTGTAGTGGAGAAGGATCTGGGGGGATCTGTAGTGGAGAAGGATCTGGGGGATCTGTAGTGAAGGATCTGGGGGGATCTGTAGTGGAGAAGGATCTGGGGGCATCCGTAGTGAAGGATGTGTGGGTATCTGTAGTGGAGAAGGATCTGGGGGGGATACGTAGTGGAGAAGGATCTGGGGGGATCTGTAGTTTAGAAGGATCTGGGGGGATCTGTAGTGGAGAAGGATCTGGGGGGATCTGTAGTGGAGAAAGATCTGGGGGGATCTGTAGTGGAGAAGGATCTGGGGGATCTGTAGTGGAGAAGGATCTGGGGGATCTGTAGTGGAGAAGGATCTGGGGGGATCTGTAGTGGAGAAGGATCAAGGGGGATCTGTAGTGGAGAAGGATCTGGGGGATCTGTAGTGGAGAAGGATCTGGGGGGATCCGTAGTGGAGAAGGATGTGTAGGGATCTGTAGTGGAGAAGGATCTGGGGAGATCCATAGTGGAGAAGGATCTAGGGAGATCCGTAGTGGAGAACGATCTGGGGGGATCCGTAGTGGAGAAGGATCTTAGGGGATCCGTAGTGGAGAAGGATCTGGGGGGATCTGTAGTGGAGAAGGATCTGGGGGGATCTGTAGTGGAGAAGGAGCTGGGGGGGATCAGTAGTGGAGAAGGATCTGGAGGGGATCCGTACTGGAGAAGGATCTGGGGGGATCCGTACTGGAGAAGGATCTGGGGGGATCCGTACTGGAGAAGGATCTGGGGTGATCCGTAGTGGAGAAGGATCTGGGGGGATCCGTAGTGGAGAAGGATCTGGGGGGATCCGTAGTGGAGAAGGATCTGGGGGCAATCTGTAGTGCAGAAGGATCTGGGGGGATCCGTAGTAGAGAAGGATCTGGGGGGATCCGTAGTGGAGAAGGATCTGGGGGGATCCATAGTGGAGAAGGATCTGGGGGGATCCATAGTGGAGAAGGATCTGGGGGGATCCGTAGTGAAGGATCTGGGGGCAATCTGTAGTGCAGAAGGATCTGGGGGATCCGTAGTAGAGAAGGATCTGGGGGATCCGTAGTGGAGAAGGATCTGGGGGGATCCGTAGTGGAGAAGGATCTGGGGGGATCTGTAGTGGAGAAGGATCTGGGGGGATCTGTAGTGGAGAAGGATCTGGGGGGATCTGTAGTGGAGAAGGATCTGGGGGATCCGTAGTAGAGAAGGATCTGGGGGGATCCATAGTGGAGAAGGATCTGGGGGGGATCCATAGTGGAGAAAGATCTGGGGGGATCTGTAGTGGAGAAGGATCTGGGGGGATCCATAGTGGAGAAGGATCTGGGAGCGATCTGTAGTGCAGAAGGATCTGGGGGGATCCATAGTGGAGAAAGATCTGGGGGGATCTGTAGTGAAGGATCTGGGGGGATCCATAGTGCAGAAGGATCTGGGGGGATCCGTAGTAGAGAAGGATCTGGGGGGATCCGTAGTGGAGAAGGATCTGGGGGTTTTAGTTGATCATAAGCTCAATAATAACATGCAATGCCAAGCTGCGGTTTCCAAAGCGAGCAAAGTCCTTTCTTGTATAGAGAGGTATGGACTCCAGAGATAGAGATATCATTTTGCCCCCCCCCCCCCCCCTGTACAAATCATTAGTAAGACCTCATCTGGAATATGCAGTCCAGTTTTGGGCTCCAGTTCTCAGAAAGGATATCGGAGAACTGGAGAAAGTGCAGAGAAAGGCAACCAAACTGATAAGAGGCATGGAGGAGCTCAGCTATGAGGAAAGATTAGAGGAACTGAATTTATTCACTCCTGAGAAGAGGAGAATAAGGGGGGATATGATCAACATGTACAAATATATAAGAGGTCCATATAGTGAACTTGGTGTTGAGTTATTCACTTTAAGGTCAACACTGAGGACAAGGGGGCACTCTTTACATCTGGAGGAAAAGAGATTTCACCTCCAAATACGGAAAGGTTTCTTCACAGTAAGAGCTGTGAAAATGTGGAACAGACTCCCTCCAGAGGTGGATCTGGCCGGCTCAGTAGATTGCTATAAGAAAGGCCTGGATTCTTTCCTAAATGTACAGAATATAACTGAGTACTAAGATTTGTAGGTAAAGGTGATCCGGGGAAAATCCGATTGCCTCTCGGGGGATCAGGAAGGAATTTTTTCCCCTCCGGTAGCAAATTGGATCATCGCTCTGCTGGGGTTTTTATGGTTGAACTGGATGGACTTGTGTCTTTTTTCAACCTGACTAACTCTGTAACTATGTGACTCTCTAGGGATGAGAAGGACTCTGACAATCTGGATTCTGAGGGGATGAGCAATTATTTATTTTTTTAGTTATGCAAAAATGTATTTTTCGATAGATTGCAGAAAAAAATAAGATCATTTTGTAAAAAAAAAAAAAATATATATATATATATATATATATATATAACCCTGAGAAAGTCTATTTTGTTCTGAATAAAATGATTGATGTATTAACCACTTAAGCCTCCGACCATTATGCAGGTTAAGGACCTGGCCCCTTTTTTGCGATTCGGCGCTGCGTCGCTTTAACTGACAATTGCGCGGTCGTGCGGCGCGGCTCCCAAACAAAATTGGCGTCCTTTTTTCCCCACAAATAGAACTTTCTTTTGGTGGTATTTGATCACCTCTGCGGTTTTTATTTTTTGCGCTATAAACAAAAAAAGAGCGACCATTTTGAAAAAAATGCAATATTTTTAACTTTTTTCTATAATAAAAAAAAAAAACTTTTTTTTCCTCAGTTTAGGCCGATACGTATTCTTCTGTGTATTTTTGGTAAAAAAAAAAATCGCAATAATAAAGTGTTTATCGATTGGTTTGCGCAAAATTTATAGCATTTACAAAATAGGGGATAGTTTTATTGCATTTTTATTAATGTTTTTTTTAACTACCAATGGCGGCGAACAGCGATTTTTTTTTTTTCGTGACTGCGACATTATGGCGGACACTTCGGACACTTTTGACACATTTTTGGGACCGTTGTCATTTTCACAGTAATCGGTGCATTTTTATAGCACTTTTCGCTGTGAAAATGACAATTGCAGTTTAGGAGTTAACCACTAGGGGGCGCTGAAGGGGTTAAGTGTGACCTCATATGTGTTTCTAACTGTAGGGTGGCGGGGCTGGACGCCTGACGTCAGTGATCGGCGTTGCCTGTATCAGGGAACAGACGATCACTGCCACAGTGAAGAACAGGGAAGGTTTGTTTACACTCGCCTCTCCCCGTTTTTCAGCTCCGGTGACCGGAGGGGCACCGGCGGCGATCGGGTCCACGGGTCCCGTGGGAGCGGGCGCGGAGCTTCAGACCGGCTGCACGCTCGCAGCGCCACATACCTGTACGTTCCTGTGCCCAGCCGTGCCATTCTGCCGACGTATATCGGTGTGAAGGGGTCCTTAAATGGTTAATTTGTAATAAAAGAGCTGTTGTCGAGTTAATCCGAATCCATATAAATTAGGGTTGTCCCGATGCCTCTTTTTTAGGACCAAGTACAAGTACCGATACTTTTTTTCAAGTAGTCGCCGATACCGAATACCGATACTTTTTTTTACATGTGTCCCCAAATGCAGCCATGTCCCCCCAGCCATGTCCCCCACATATTCAGCCATGTCCCCCCAGCCATGTCCCTCCAGCCATGTCCCCCACATATTCAGCCATGTCCCCCCAGCCATGTCCCCCACATATTCAGCCATGTCCCTCCAGCCATGTCCCTCACATATGCAGCCATGTCCCTCTAGCCATGTCCCTCACATATGCAGCCATGTCCCCCCAGCCATGTCCCTCACATATGCAGCCATGTCCCTCTAGCCATGTCCCTCACATATGCAGCCATGTCCCTCTAGCCATGTCCCTCTAGCCATGTCCCTCTAGCCATGTCCCTCACATATGCAGCCATGTCCCTCCAGCCATGTCCCTCTAGCCATGTCCCTCACATATGCAGCCATGTCCCTCTAGCAATGTCCCTCACATATGCAGCCATGTCCCTCCAGCCATGTCCCTCTAGCCATGTCCCTCACATATGCAGCCATGTCCCTCTAGCAATGTCCCTCACATATGCAGCCATGTCCCTCCAGCCATGTCCCTCTAGCCATGTCCCTCACATATGCAGCCATGTCCCTCTAGCAATGTCCCTCACATATGCAGCCATGTCCCTCCAGCCATGTCCCTCTAGCAATGTCCCTCACATATGCAGCCATGTCCCTCCAGCCATGTCCCTCACATATGCAGCAATGTCCCATGTCCCTCTAGCCATGTCCCTCACATATGCAGTCATGTCCCTCTAGCCATGTCCCTCACATATGCAGCCATCTCCCTCTAGCCATGTCCCTCACATATGCAGCCATGTCCGTTCAGCCATGTCCCTCACATATGCAGCAATGTCCCATGTCCCTCTAGCCATGTCCCTAACATATGCAGCAATGTCCATTCAGCCATGTCCCTCTAGCCATATCCCTCACATATGCAGCAATGTCCCATGTCCCTCTAGCCATATCCCTCACATATGCAGCAATGTCCGTTCAGCCATGTCCCTCTAGCCATATCTCTCACATATGCAGCAATGTCCCATGTCCCTCTAGCCATGTTCCTCACATATGCAGCCATGTCCCATGTCCCTTCAGCCATTTCCCCCATACCTTTGCCGCCGAAAGCCGCATTGGAGAAAATCACAGGATTCATTTGAATAGCCCGCCCCTACAGACACTCCCCCTTGCTCGGGATTGGACAGATCACGATCACCCATCCAATCCCGAGCAAGGGGGAGTGTCTATACGGGCGGGAACACCACAGCTATTCAAATCAATGCTGTGATGTTCCCGCACGGCGTTTAACCCCTTGCAGCGGCTTTCGATGCGGCGGCGCGATGCGACGGCTTTCGATTGGGCGGCGCGATGCGGCGGCAGCGGCGGGGGGGGGGGAGTATTCTATTTAGGCATCGGGAGTATTTGCGCGAGTACAAGTACTCGCGCAAATACTCGGCATCGGTCCCGATACCGATACTAGTATCGGTATCGCGACAACCCCAATATAAATTATACACAGTCGTGGGAGCAAAGGGAATTAAGATATAGAAAGATATATTGAAATATTTTTGAATATTTAAATAAAAAAAATAGTGAATAGAAGGATTTTTAGTTCTCTTTTCCTTCATTTCTGTCAGAACAGAACTGAAGTATTTTTGTTCCTCCAAAAAGCAAATGGAAAGAAGGAGAAAATTGTTGACTCATTTTCTTTCTTTCTGCCGTTGAGTTATTTTCCTCCAGCCTACCCATAAAATAAATCCTTTGATCACGATTATTGGGGCCCTCCGGCGAGGCCACACTCCATTTTTGTGGAGAGATTTGTATTGATCTTTTTTTTTTTCCCCCTTTCTCCTGTTTTGCCTTCTTTCAGTGACTCTAAATCTCAGCCGAAGGTCTTCTAGTCGTAAATAAAGTCTTTATACCAAATGGCCGAAAACGGATTTACAATATAATAGGAAGAGTGGCTTGATCCCAAAACAAAGTTTAACCGAGACCTAAATGCACTGTCACTGACCGCTCGGGCGTGACGCTGCGTATCGTACACGGCTGGGTGGAACCGTTTTTTTTAAAAAAAAAGGTAGAGAGGCGTTATTGTTATCAGGCCAGCAATTTAAAGGAAACCTGCACAGTTTTTACAAAATCTCAACAAATCAGTTTAAAACAATCCCTCATTCACCTCTGTAGCTATAAGCATAGCAGAAAACAAGGCTGAGCTAAGTGTTTGACCCCCAAACACCAAACCTTTAGGGCATTTGGCACGGAGGAACATGACAGCTTCTGGCGGCAGCCGCTGCATCCTTACCAACCACTGATGTCACCCGGCCCATTCACTTACATGGCTGGAAATCTCCTGCCATGGTAAACAAATGGGCGGGGAATGGAGCCTTACATCATTGTCTAAGTATGGCCATATTTGTCCGATGATGTCACTACTAGCCACACCCTTTCCATTATATAGCCAATGACCACCAGGGAAGTTGTCATTTGGCTAGTGTTACCATCAGAGGTCAGTCGTGTGTGGCGGGCCACCATGTTGTTGTTGTTTTGTTTTCGGCAGAAGTTATCAAAATTGACAATGTTGACAGGGAAGAGGTCCTGGTCCTCATCAACATGGGGACCAGGCGCTTAGCCAGGGACCTCACCTAACCCTCTCTTTAACCTCACCCAGACCACCTTGTAAGCCTAATGCTAACCCTCCCTGAACCCTGAAACTTGCCCTCCCTGTAACCACAATGCTAACCAATGCTGAAACCCTAACACTAATCGTCCCTGGACCCTAACTCTAACCCACTCTGAACCCTGAACCCTAACCCTCCCTGAACCCTAACCCTCCCTGAACCCTAACACTAACCCTCCCTGAACCCTAACACTAACCCTCCCTGATCCCTAACAATAACCTTCCTTGAACCCTAACACTAACTGTTCCTGAACCCTAACACTAACTGTCCCTGAGCCCTAACACTAACCTTCCCTGAGACCTAACACTAACTGTCCCTGAGCCCTAACACTAACTGTCCCTGAGCCCTAACACTAACCTTCCCTGAGACCTAACACTAACTGTCCCTGAGCCCTAACACTAACTGTCCCTGAGCCCTAACACTAACCCTCCCTGAACCCTAACACTAACCTTCCTTGAACCCTAACACTAACCTTCCTTGAACCCTAACACCCACAGTAGCTCCCCATATGAATATGTTTTGGTGCCAGAGATCCCGCGGTGGGAGTGAAATGCAACCATCGGATTTTATGCTTAATGAGTCGCTACAATCAACCAAAAACTCAAACGAACCGCCACCCAACCGCCTCCCAACCACCACCCTTCTTATCTGCAGAGGCAATAATACTGCCAGCCAAGCTCAGCCCATTCAGGTGAATGGGGGCCGCTCTGCATGCGCCTGCAAGTGTCTGCAATGTGGTCAGTTGGGGCATATAAGTGTGGAGCTCAGGGGGTTAAATCAAGTGATGCGAAGATGATACAATGATACAACGATACATAGATAGAATTATACAACGATACGATACAATGATAGACTAATGCCGCGTACACACGGTCGTTTTTTGCGATGAAAAAAAACGACGTTTTTTAAAACGTCATTTAAATTGATGGTGTGTGGGCAAAACGTCGTTTTTTGTCTTCAAAAAAACGACCAAAAAAAAAATTCCAACATGCTTGAATTTTTTGTGTCGTTTTTAAAAACGTCGTTTTTTGTTTCACAAAAAGTCACCGTGTGTAGCAAAAACGTCGTTTAAAACGACGTTTTTCAACCCGCGCATGCCCAGAAGCTAGTTATGAAGCGAGCTTCAATGGAAAAGTGTGGTGAACGTAACCTCGCTTTTTGTGAAAAAACGATGGTGTGTAGGCAAAATTGTCTTTGAAAAGTGACGTTTCAAAAACGTCGTTTTTTACTTCACAGAAAACTTCATTTTTTTTTTTCATCGCAAAAAACAACCGTGTGTACGCGGCATTATACAACAATACAAAATACAATGATACAACGATACAATGATACAACGATACAATAATACAACGATACAATAATACAACAATACAATAATACAACCATAGAATGATACAATGATATAACAAAACAATGATATGATACAATGATATAACAATACAATGAACAACGATATAACGATAGAATGATACAATAATACAATGATACAATGGTATAACGATACAACGATGTAATGATACAACAATGTAATGATACAATAATACCATGATATAATGATACAATGATACAATAACACAATGATACAATAACACAATGATACAACGATACAATGATACAATAACACAATGATACAATGATACAATAATACAACAATACAACGATACAACGATACAATGATACAATAATACAACGATACAATCATCCAACGATACAATGATACAATAATACAACGATACAATGGTATAACGATACAACGATGTAATGATACAACAATGTAATGATATAATGATACAATGATACAATAACACAATGATACAACGATACAATGATACAATAACACAATGATACAACGATACAATAATACAACAATACAATGATACAACAATACAATGATACAATGATACAATAACACAATGATATAACGATACAATGATACAATAACACAATGATATAACAATACAATAATACAACGATACAATGATACAATAACACAATGATACAACGATACAATGATACAATAACACAATGATACAATAATACAACAATACAATGATACAACAATACAATGATACAACAATACAATGATACAACAATACAATGATACAACAATACAATGATACAATGATACAATAACACAATGATATAACGATACAATAACACAATGATATAACAATACAATAATACAACGATACAATGATACAATAACACAATGATACAACGATACAATGATACAATAACACAATGATACAATGATACAATAATACAACAATACAATGATACAACAATACAATGATACAACGATACAATTATACAATAACACAATGATATAATGATACAATGATACAATAACACAATGATATAACAATACAATAATACAATGATACAATGATATAACGATACAATGGTATAACGATACAACGGTATAATGATACAATAATACCATGATATAATGATACAATGATACAATAACACAATGATACAATAATACAATGATACGATACAATAAAAAAATGATATAACGATACAATAATCCAATGATACTACGATACAACGATGTAATGATACAATAATCCAACAATACAATGATACAACAATCGCGTTCTTCAGATATCAAATTACATGTGAAGGAGCCCTTACATTGCCTGTCCAGACTGAGCACATACGAGTCTCATGTATATAATGAAAGACGGGCAAACAACAGCAGCCGTGTCAGTCGTTGAATTCTATGGGCCAGATTCAGGTAGATTGGAGCATCTTTGCTCTGGAGTAATGCATCTCATTTACGTTACTCTGGCGAAATTTTAGGAGCAAGTGCTGTTATTCATGAAGCACTTGCTCCTAAAGTTGCGGCAGCGTATCGCAAATGAGCCGGCGGAATTCAAATTGGGCGGGTACGGGGCGTGTATTATTTAAACTAAGCGCGATCCCGCGGCGAACGTACTGCGCATGTGTCGAGTGTCAATGCATCCCAGTGCGCATGCTCCAAATTCTGTCAGTGAACGTCAATGACGTCAAATCCCCATTCATGGGCGTTTTACGCAAGCAACACGATTTTTTTTTTCCGACGCGATGACGACGGCTATACTTAACATAGGATACTCCACTAGGGGGCTGCTTTATCTTTACGCCGCGTATCGCTTACGGAAACGATCGTGAATTGCCGATTCCCGCTGATTAACATATTTTTTTGGCGTAAATCAGCGGGAACACCCCCGGCGCCATTTTTAAATTAAAGTTGCGATGCGATGGCGTAATTCAATTACGCCGCTCGCATCGGAACTCCAACCCGGCGTTTCTTGTTTTCTGGTTACAGGGAACAGAAACGCCAGCTTAAAGTGACAGTTAGGCTGGAGGATCACTGATAGATAACTCTACCTGAATCTGGCCCTAAAACTTTATTTGTCTCCATACCTGAAGAACAACGTGTCACCCCCAGCCACACACAACCAGCGAGCTTGCTCTGTCACTTCCAACTTTTGAAGTCTTTGCCCTTTTCCGTCTCTACGACTTACATAATGTCCCTTTTTTTTTTTTATAGAATTTGGATAACATTTACAAGTCGGCGGAAATGACCGCGGGGGATGTGTGTGACGGGAATCAGTGATGTAGGTCACAGAAATTATGGTGGTACGTTCATGGTGGGGGGTGGGGGGGGGGGGGGTCCTAAATATTTTCTATGATTGATTTGGAAACCTGTTTATTATTAGCAATGCAAATTTGTTTCTTTTGTTTCGGCTCAACTGGCCTGTAAAGAGTTCCCATCTCATTAAAGTCATATTTTGGCAGCTTAAATCAAATGTGCATCCGGCCAACAGAAATTCCGCACAGAAATCATAAGTTCTGTCCAGCAAGATTTAATAAAACCATTTTTTTTTTTAAGATCGGAATATATAGGAAACGCAGCCAGCAGGCACCCAGTGTTAAGCCGACACTAATCCGCAGGTTATCATCAGGCATGGCGTTGGTTTTCCCAGCCCCCCGTAGAGATCGGTGTGAATGTCCTCCTTCTCGGATGATCCTCTAATTCGGTTTGGCAGAGACTGCCGGGCTCTATAACTCACAAGATGGAAGATCGGATTCTTAGTACCCAGAGGAACCTAAAGGTTAGGAAGACCTGGAAATAGTGCGCCATTGTACGTCACCACACACCGCTATCAATGGGAAAGAGATGGAGAGTATTTCAGGTCTTGTAGACTTATGGGGCTGCACCCAGGGCCGGATTTGCTCTCCCTGCCGTCCCAAGGCCAGGTTCCGCAATGCACCCCCTTACCGCCAACCGAACCACCCCCCCCCCCCTTCAAATCAATGGATAATGGCAACCGGATGGCAGGGGCGGCGCGGTTGGTTCAAATTTTTTTTGTTTCTTTTTTTTTATTATTTATTTATTGTAGCTTGTCATTTACTTTTTTATTTTTTGTATAATTTTCTTATCATTTTTTATATAATTTTTCTTATTCTTTACTTTTCAATTACTTTTTTTATTTTAATAATTTCATTATTATTTCTTATTTTTATTTTTTTTCTAACTTTATTGCTATCATACAGGAGAAAACAATTCCCTGTGTTACGGCAATTGGAGGTGCCAAGTTCTCTTGACCCTGTCACCTCCAAAACAGGAGTCCTAGCACTGTACTAGAAATCCTGTCACAGCTGAGATGGTAAGAGCACAGCTCACCCCTCTCACTGTGTACATGGACGGCAGGGACAGGAGACAGACTCGGCGGCCTGGGGGAGGACGGTGTCCCGAAGACAGAGCCAGTAGAGAGAGGTATGTGGGGGGGAGGGGAGGACGGACGGCAGCACACATTTGACAAGTGATTTCGGCGACATCACCGCAATCGCTTGTTAACAAGTGAGCGGATTCCAGGAAGCAGCTTATCGCCCTTAACTGGCCGTCGGGGGACTCCATGCTGCTGCCACCCCTCAGCACCCTGCCGCCCCCGAGGCCCGGCCTTGGTGGCCTTGTGGAAAATCTGGGCCTGGCTGCACCAGTAGAACCTCCACAAAAAAGTCTTAAAAGTTCATGTCTCTATAGAAATATGAAATGAGAATCTTAGGAGTTCTTTTGTGATGCAAATACAGGAGAGAGGTGTCCCTAGGGCAGGCAGACCGCGGTCTGGATATGGACCAAGTTACTGTCTCAATCGAATTGCCATGGTCCCGCCATTTAGGAGTCGCTTTTTTCTCCCTGCCCCCACTTCTGTCACTATGGCGGCAGAGAGGAGAGCAGGAGGTAGAACAGTTCTGCACTCAGAGCAGAAGGCACAGCAGCACTAGGAGGGAGGGAGGGAGAGGAAACTTCCGGAATTACCTTTTAATATTATCAGGCTGGTTATTGGTTGCTAAGATGCAGGGCCGTCCTAGCAACTAATCACCAGCTTGTTAACCACTTAACCCCCGGACCATATTGCTGCCCAATGACCAGAGCACTTTTTGCGATTCGGCACTGCGTCGCTTTAACTGACAATTGCGCGGTCGTGCAGCGTGGCTCCCAAACAAAATTGGCGTCCTTTTTTCCCCACAAATAGAGCTTTCTTTTGGTGGCATTTGATCACCTCCGCGGTTTTTATTTTTTGCGCTATAAACAAAAATAGAGCCACAATTTTGAAAAAAATGCAATATTTTTTACTTTTTTCTGTAATAAATATCCCCCAAAAATATTTTTTAAAAAAAGTGTTTTTTTCCCCAGTTTAGGCCGATACGTATTCTTCTACATATTTATCGTAAAAAAAAATCGCAATAAGCGTTTATTGATTGGTTTGCGCAAAAGTTATTGCGTTTACAAAATAGGGGGTAGTTTTATGGCATTTTTATTATTTATTTATTTTTTACTAGTAATGGCGGCGATCAGCGTTTTTTTTTTTTCAGTACTGCGACATTATGGCGGACACATCGGACACTTTCGACACATTTTTGGGACCATTGGCATTTTTTTAGCGCTCGATGCTATAAAAATGCATTGGATTACTAAAAAAAATGCCACTGGCAGTGAAGGGGTTAACACTGGGGGGGGGGAAGGGGTTGAGTGTGTTCCTGGGTGTGTTCTAACTGTATGGGGGGAGGGGCCTCACTAGGGGAAATCACTGATCTTCTGTTCATACATTGTATGAACGGAGGATCAGCGTTTCCCCCGCTGACAGGACCAGAGAGCTTTGTGTTTACACACATACCTCCCGGTCCCCGCTCTGTAACAAGCCTTCGCGTGTGCCTGGCGGTGATCGTGCCCGCCGGGCACGCGCATAGGACTCGGGGGCAAACGGGGGGCGTGCGCTGACCGCCAGCGGCGTGCACGCGCCCCCTAGCGGCCGCAGAAGTGCCGACGTAGAGCTACGGGCTCTCGCACAGATGAGCCGACCTGCCGCCGTATAACTGCGGCGGCTGGTCGGCAAGCAGTTAATATGACAAGTTAAAGGGGTTGTAAAGGTTAAAACAAAGATCCCTAAATATCTTCATTTACCTTAGTGCAGTCCTCCTTCACTTACCTCATTGTCACGTACCTTACCAGAGGCCGAAATGCCGAGAGGGCTACCCTTGCGACTCGAGTGCAGAAC
This sequence comes from Rana kukunoris, assembly GCA_029574335.1. NCBI lineage: Eukaryota > Metazoa > Chordata > Amphibia > Anura > Ranidae > Rana > Rana kukunoris. Next base: position 161,078,306 of record CM056058.1, on the reverse strand, counting down.
GCCCCCTGGAGGTGAGACAGGGGACGCTATGCCCAGGGGTGCAGGAGTTGCCGGATGAGACTTGCTGGAGTGATGCCAGGGAACAGATGTGCACCAGGATATGTAGTCCGGCAGGTGTACCACGGAAGTACCAGTAGGTTGGCAGGAAACCCAGGGGCGGAGTCAGGAGCCGAGCCGAGGTCATACACAGGAATCAGGAAGTAACTGGAACAGGTCAGAGGACAAGCCAAGGTCATACACGGGAAGCAGGAAGTGACTGGAACAGGTCAGAAGGCAGGCTGAGGTCATACACAGGAATCAGGAACAAGGAATCAGTATCAGGTCAAGGACTGAAGATCATGCAGCAGTTTGGTAACTGCTGCAACCAGGTTTAAGGCACTGACGCCTGGAGTCCCGCCCGTATTGCGTGCGTAACGGTGCGCGCGCGTGCACAGTAAAAAACAGCGTATTCACTGTGTTGTTGCCCGTATGCGCGCGCATGCGCCTGGTGCTCGTATTTGCGGGCATTGTGCTCGTATGTGCGCGCATGACAGGTCTGCCAGTTCTTTCACGGCCAATTCTCTGACACTCATCCTTCCATTTTGCTTTTAAATGTCCTTATTTCTTCTGAGAAATCCTCACTTCCTGTTCTTCTGTCTGTAACTCCACACAGTAATGCGAAGCTTTCTTCCTGGTGGTGAGAAAGCCTCTTGAGGGTGCGAGCAGGAGTGTCAGGACACTCTACTTTGCAGATAGAGAAAGGAGCTGTGTGTTAGTGGGCGTCCTGAAACTCCTGTAGTCCAAGGGAGGGGGCAAGCACAACACTCCACACCACGGAGAAAGCCTCGCATTACTGTGTGGAGTTACAGACAGAAGAACAGGAAGTGAGGAATTCTCAGAAGAAATAAGGACATTTAAATGCAAAATGGAAGGATGAGGTAAGTGAAGGAGGACTGCACTGAGGTAAAGGAAGATATTTAGGAAACAATTTTTTACCTTTACAACCCCTTTAACAGTATAATATGGAATTATAACAATATCAGATATTATGATAATGATTTTCCTGGACGGTGAATTACGGGGCTACAATATGAAGGTGATGAATAATTAATGCCACAATGATCTTTTATTCTATTTTAATATTTTTACTTTATTAACATTTCTATTTATAACTCTATTATCTCATTTGTGAAAACATTAAAAGTCAGATTTATGCCGACACTCTACATTCCGACTGTGAGCATGCGAATCCTGGGAGAAAGCGTTGACTCCTCGCTTTGCTTTTGTCCAATCGGCTGCTGAAAAGGTACGTTCTTGACAAAACGACAGTAGGGGTAGGGTTAGGGGTAGGAGTAGGGTTAGGGTTAGGGGTAGGGTTAGGGGTAGGGTTAAGGGTAGGGTTAGGGGTAGGGTTAGGGGTAGGATAGGGTTAGGGTTAAGGCTTAGGGTTAGGGTTAAGGGTTAGGGTTAGGAGTAGGGGTAGGGTTAAGGCCTAGGGTTAGGGCCCAAGATTTGTCTGCATCACTGACAGCTGATGGGCTTTTCTTCTGGTGGGGGCGGAAAACAACCAGCACTACCACTCCCCCCCCCCCCCCCGGGAGGTCTGGAACTTGGGCTGCTTTCACACTGAGGTGTAAAGTGCATAGGTCAAAGGTCAGCTTGGGTTAGCGTTGGGGTTAAGGCCTAGGGTTAGGGTTAGGCTTAAGGGTAGGGTTAGGGGTAGGATAGGGTTAGGGTTAGGAGTAGGATTAGGCTTAGGGTTAAGGCTTGGGGTTAGAGTTAAGGCCTAGGGTTAGGAGTAGGGGTAGGGTTAGGGTTAGGGCCCAAGATCTGTCTGCATTAGTGACGGCTGGTGGGCTTTTCTTCCGGGACGGGCGGCAAACAACCAGCATTGCCCCTCCCCCTGGTAGGTCTGGCACTTGGGCTGCTTTCACACTGTGGCATAAAGTTCATTGGTCAAAGGTCAGCTAAGGTTAGGGTTAAGGCCTAGGGTTATGGTTAGGGGTAGGGTTAAGGCCTAGGGTTAGGAGTAGGGTTAGGGTTAAGGCCTAGGGTTATGGTTAAGGCCTAGGGTTAGGAGTAGGGTTAGGGTTAAGGCCTAGAGTTAGGGTTAGGGGTAGGAGTAGGGTTAGAGTTAAGGCCTAGAGTTAGGGTTAGGGGTAGGAGTAGGGTTAGGGTTAAGGCCTAGGGTTAGGAGTAGGGTTAGGGTTAAGGCCTAGAGTTAGGGTTAGGGGTAGGAGTAGGGTTAGGGTTAAGGCCTAGAGTTAGGGTTAGGGGTAGGAGTAGGGTTAGGGTTAAGGCCTAGAGTTAGGGTTAGGGGTAGGAGTAGGGTTAGAGTTAAGGCCTAGAGTTAGGGTTAGGGGTAGGAGTAGGGTTAGGGTTAAGGCCTAGGGTTAGGAGTAGGGTTAGGGTTAAGGCCTAGAGTTAGGGTTAGGGGTAGGAGTAGGGTTAGGGTTAAGGCCTAGAGTTAGGGTTAGGGGTAGGAGTAGGGTTAGGGTTTAGGCCTAGGGTTAGGGGTAGGAGTAGGGTTAGGGTTAAGGCCTAGGGTTAGGGTTAAGGCCTAGGGCTAGGAGTAGGGTTAGGGGGCTAGGGTTAGGGTTTCCCATTGAAGAATATGGTTAGGACTCGGGAATTGGAACAGGGACCTCCCTCAGAGAGCAAAGGTCAGAAGGCACTTTACCATAGTTTTTGCAGAGGTTTTCGGCTGCTAGAGAGACGCTTTTAACCCTTGCTAGCAGTCGAAAAAAGGGTTAAAACTGCCCACAAAGTGCTGCTACAACCTTTAACAATGGAGCCCCCAAATCCCCCCCCTCTATGTGAATGTATACTGGGTACATCTTACCCCTACCCATTCAACAAAAAAGTGTCAAAATGTAATAACCACAAGAGACAGTTTTTTGACAAGTCCTTTATTAACCACTTATCCTGACTGGGTGTCATATAACATCCAGCAGCATAACTTCCGACACACGTCCGTGGTGGGGGCGCGTCGCCGCCATTGGTGGTGCGGCGTGTCAGTCTGACACACTGCTACACCGATCTCGGTAAAGAGCCTGCAACGGATGGACGTGATACCACGGATACCACGTGATCGTGTGGTAAAGAGCCTTCAACGGAGGAGAGACGATCGGGGGGGGGGGTCTGTGTTGATTGTTTACAAGTGCAGCCCCCCGTGGATGCCCAGACTGGACCACCAGGGATTTCCCCAACACGTGGATGGCTAGGTACGTCCCCCAGGGATGCCCCCAACACATGGATGGCCAGGTACGTCCCCCATGGCCACCAGGGATGCCACAATGTGCCCAATATATGCCAATCAGTGTCCACAAATAAGCATTGACCGGCACCATTATGAATGCCTGCCAGATCAGTGATGCCCAGCGGTGCCACCCATCAGTGCCCACTTATTTGTGTGCCCCCCAGGTGTAAACCAGAATGTGGAATAAGCCCGCTGGGTTGATGTCTCTCTATATACTTTATAGATTGATATTTCTGACGACAGACAGAAGTGTGAATTTTCTCTCCCCCAATAACGGGAACGTCTCTTTCTATGTGGAATATCGATCACGCATTGTCTGCAGATTACATTTCTCTGTAATGCCGCTTGGAAAGCACAGCTGTTGTCTGGCAGACTTGATGTTCCTTGCGTCTGATCTGCCCGTGTGTATTAAGTATTGACTTAGTCTAATATAAGATTATGATAGATTAGTGTGATATCAACGGCACCGCTCATCTGCTGCACAATGAAAGTAGCCTAGCAGATGACAGTCACATATTAATCGCAGGAGGAGACGGGAAGAGAAATAATAATGAAGGGGGTAGACGGGGACGTGTTTGTGAAAATAATAAAATTACGGAAGGCAGACGAACAATATAAATCCTGAAATCCCGACCTGTATCTGCAGAGGAAGCCCGAAAAACGGGAAGCGGAGAAAATGAAATGTACTCGGATCACTCGGGGCGATCGCTTTTGGCTCGACTCTTGAGCTTGTAATTGTGGAAAGCTGTCAGGTCACCTGTGGCCAGATGACAAGTGCACCCCGTTTGGAGGCAGGGGTGCACCACAAGGTAGTGAACCCTATAGCAGACTGCTGCGGATGGACCACAGAGTGGGTATGGATGAGAGGTTCGCTGGGGCACAAACAGGGATCCTACAGGGAGCTTGAGCCAAGATTCCCCAGGGCACAGAGTCTAAGATACAGTTGGTGTTCACCAGAGCCTCTAGTATTGAGGATGGCCTTCGCTGCAGCTGGATCCAGGTCACGGCCCCCGGAGTCCCCTAGGTCACTCTCCGCAGGGAGAGAGGGGAAGCAGCCACACAGGACACAAGAGATAGTGGAGGGTAAGCCGAGGTCAGGGCAACAAGCAGACAAGGATAACCAAGGGACAGGCCAAGGGTCAGGGTCACAAGCAAACAGGAGTAGTAGAAGACAAGCTAAAGTCGGTACACAGAGATAACGTAGCACACGGCAAGCAGGAACACAATACTAACAAACAACGTTGATCAGCAAAGCAGACCTGCAATGCATTGGTTAATAAAGAGTTCCTGGGATGGCCTGGGGTGGAGCCACACAGGGAGGAGAGATGTTAAAGGCAGCCAGATAAGAGAGTCTGGCCTCTAATGAACACATGGAGAGAAAGGTAAGCTGCCAGACATACTACATATCAATGACAGAAGTGATATTGGCCGGGCTGTTGGGCGATCGATTATCTCGCTTGTAGGGTTTTTCCTGTTATTTACATTTATTAAAGTACACTAGATGGCCAAAAGTTAGTGAACACGCCTACTTAAAGGGGCTAAAGTATGCTGACATTCCTCCAAATGATTGCGTTCATGGGTCCCCATTGAAGATAAAAGTATGAAATGTAACCTAATAAACCCGCAGAGAATCACTGGTGCACCAAATCCGCCCTCACATCCAAATATATAGCAAGTACCGTATATACCCGAGTATAAGCCGAGGACATAATCTTACCACAAAAAAATAGGAAAACTTATTGACTCGAGTATAAGCCTAGGGTGTCCATCTGCATGCCTCACTGTGCCTCACTTTACCTCACTGTGCCCATGCCTCACTGTGCCCATGCCTCACTGTGTCCATGCCTCACTGTGCCTCACTTTACCTCACTGTGCCCATGCCTCACTGTGCCCATGCCTCACTGTGCCCATGCCTCACTGTGCCCATGCCTCACTGTGCCCATGCCTCACTGTGCCCATGCCTCACTGTGTCCATGCCTCACTGTGCCCATGCCTCACTGTGCCCATGCCTCACTGTGTCCATGCCTCACTGTGCCCATGCCTCACTGTCCCCCTGCCTCACTGTGTGCATGCCTTAATGTGCCCATTCCTCACTGTGCCCATTCCTCACTGTGCCCATGCCCCACTGTGTCCATGACAAGACTGATGTTTAACATGGGAGTCTATGGAAGGGGTGCCCGGCTTTGAAAAGTTGGTGCTCCCCAGTTGTAGGTTCCCAAGACAAAAAAATGATTAGAGTGGTAAACTTACCGGATTGACCACTTCCCATCCGGCCTATAATAGAATGACGGCCGGGCCAGAGTTTTATTGTTCTGAGTGGACGTTTTATGATGTCCTTCATACCAAGGCACTAATGTGTGCCCCCCCCCCTTCCAAGGGAGTGCAACATGGCAATCAGTGGTGAGGTGTGTCCCTCAGACACTCTCTCCGATCACGGTGAAGAACCTATGATGTAGGCTCTTTACCATGCGAGCAGCTGTGTCCGATCGGCATTCCTCTCCTCACAATCTTTCACTGTCTATAGGCGGCTTTCCTCACATGGGAGATCTGCACTGATAATTAGTGCAATGATTACCAGTGCAGCCCCACCAGTGAGGCCCACTAGCATACCTCCCAACTTTTAAAAGATCTACTGCGGGACATTCTTTTTTTTGGGGGGGGGGGGGTGCCAAGGATCACAGTTGTTGAGCGGGGGGGGGGTTGGGGGTGCCGCAGTGAGGCTCACCAGTGTCCATCAGTTAGGCCCACCAGTGAGGCCCACCAGTGCGGCATACCTCCCAACAATTTGAAATTCCACTGTGGCACATTTTTGTTCGGATCGGATCAAAGTTGTTGAGGGGGGGTGCCGCCGATCGGATCAAAGTTGTTGAGCGGGGGGTTCCGCCGATCGGTTCTCACCTGTGTACAGCCCCCTGTCGGTTCTTCAACTGCGGTCACCATGTCTCCCCTCAGACCTAGTCATTCTCTTTTCCCTCCAAGCTTCCTGTGCGGGAAAATTAATCCCTTTGCGGGACTGTGGGAACATGCAGTTTGTGCGGGGAGTTCTTGCACAATCCGTGCGGGTTGGGAAGTATGCCAGTGCCCACCAGTGAGGCCCATCAGTTGGAAGACCCACCAGTGAGGCCCATCAGTTAGACCTACCAGTGAGGCCCACCAGTGAGGCCCACTAGTGAGGCCCATTAGTTAGACCCACCAGTGAAGCTCATCGGTGAGGCTCATCGGTGAGGCCCATCAGCTAGAAGACCCACCAGTGAGGCCCATCGGTGAGGCGCATCAGTTAGACCCACCAGTGAGGCCCACCGGTGAGGCCCATCAGTTAGAAGACCCACCAGTGAGGCCCACCAGTGAGGTCCATCAGTTAGACCCACCAGTGAGGCCCACCAGTGAGGTCTACCAGTGAGGTCTACCAGTGAGGCCCACCAGTGAGGCTCATCAGGGATGCTCCTTAGTGCCTATTATTGCTGCCTTTTAGTGCCTCCTCATCAATGCCGCCTCTCAGTGCTGCATATCAGTGCTATACATATTAGTGCCTCCTCATCAGTGCCTCACAGTGTCTTATTTACAAACTGCTAAGAGGAATTCCCTGACACCTCCCTTATTCTGTCCAAAATTAAAAAAATGGGTTTGCCTTTAGTTCTACTTTAAGTTTCATATAATAAAATATAAGAAAGCAAAATATCTCTCAAAGACTAAAAATGTAAAAAAGGAACAAAATCATAAAATCCAGAAGAGTCGGGGATTTGTTGTAATATAAAGACGTATTATAGAATCCGCCGCCCTGCGCCCTCCGTCACACAATATAAAAGATATAACTAGATTACACATGGAACGTGATCATTCACCGGTGTGCATTAGAGACCACACCCACCTCGGTGTAGAGACCACACCCACCTCGGGATCCGGTAACCGCATCAGAAGACGGTGGTGGATCAGCTTACTGTTCTTTTAGTTATTGTAGAATCCCCGAAGGCTTCAACCAATGTGATTGTTTCTGCTTCACAAATCATATCTAATCCTGTAATGTCCTTCAAAGTGATTCTGTCACCTCTCCCCCGCCGCCGGTGCCACCAATCTCTGCTGGACTGAAGAAAACCGGCCACTCGAATAATATTCAGAATACAAGACTTCTGGAAAATTCCCCATGGTGTGCTGTGGTTTCTCCTCCAACACTTCTGGAAAATTCCCCATGGTGTGCTGTGGTTTCTCCTCCAACACTTCTGGAAAATTCCCCATGGTGTGCTGTGGTTTCTCCTCCAACACTTCTGGAATATTCCCCATGGTGCGCTGTGGTTTCTCCTCCAACACTTCTGGAATATTACCTGTGGTGTGCTGTGGTTTCTCCTCCAACACTTCTGGAATATTCCCCATGGTGCGCAGTGGTTTCTCCTCCAACACTTCTGGAATATTCCCCATGGTGTGCTGTGGTTTCTCCTCCAACACTTCTGGAATATTCCCCGTGGTGTGCTGTGGTTTCTCCTCCAACACTTCTGGAATATTCCTCATGGTGTGCTGTGGTTTCTCCTCCAACACTTCTGGAATATTCCCCATGGTGTGCTGTGGTTTCTCCTCCAACACTTCTGGAATATTCCCCATGGTGCGCTGTGGTTTCTCCTCCAACACTTCTGGAATATTCCCCGTGGTGCGCTGTGGTTTCTCCTCCAACACTTCTGGAATATTCCCCGTGGTGTGCTGTGGTTTCTCCTCCAACACTTGGATTTCAATGCTTCCGAGCATGCGTCAACTTGATTCTGAGCATGCGTGTTTTTTCTCCATCGGAGTTCCATACAGACGAATGGGATTTCACATAGAACATGTTCTCTTTCTAATTCCGTCAGAATTTCCGACGAATAAAGTCAGATGGGGCACACACGGTCGGAATTTCCAATGAAAAACTTCTGTCTGACCTTTTCCATAGCAAATTCCGATTGTGTGTACGCAGTAATCAAGTTTTGGGTGTTGGGGCGTGATTGTAGACTAAGGTAAAAATATGTCAGAACAGAAGGTTCCAGTGTATGGTCCTCCTATTTAGTCAACTTCGATCTCCAGCATATGGTCCTCCATTTCAACCAAGTCACTCCGATGTATGGTCGGTCCTCCCTTTTGGCCAGGTCAGCACCAGTCTCCAGTGTGTGGTCTTTCCTTTCAGTGTATGGCTCTCTCTTTTACTCAAGTCAGGATCAGTCTTCAGTGTGTGCTCCCTCCTTTCAGCCAAGTCAGCACCAGTCTCTGGTATATGGTTCCCCTATCAGTGTATGGTCCTCCTTTTCAGCTAAGTCAGCGCCAGTCTCTGGTGTGTGGTCCACCCTTTAAGCCAAGTCAGGACTAGTTTCCAGTGTATGGTCCACGCTTTTGGTCAAGTCAGCATCAATATCCAATGTATGGTCCTCCCTTTGAGCCAGGCCAGCGCCAGTCTCTGGTGTATAGTCCTTCTGTTCAGTGTATGGTCCCCCATCGCCTAGGTTACAAATAGTTACAACTGTAGGTGTAGTGGACCCAAGAGCATCACGGAAACTTACTTTCAAGGGGAACTTCCCAGAACATAAGCAACAATAAGTAGTAAGACTCAAATACCTATTTCATCCTTAGCACTCCCTTTGGGCCAAGTCAGCCCCAGTCTCCAGTGTGTGGTCTTTCCTTTCAGTGTATGGCTCTCTCTTTTACTCAAGTCAGGACCAATCTCCAGTGTATGCTCCTTCCTTTTAGAAAAGTGAGTATCGGTCTCTGGTATGGTCCTGCCTTTTCAGCATCAGTCTCTGGTGTATGGTTCTCCCATCAGTGTATGGTCCTCCTATCAGTGTATGGTCCTCCCTTTTCAGCATCAGTCTCTGGTGTATGGTTCTCCCATCAGTGTATGGTCCTCCTATCAGTGTATGGTCCTCCCTTTTCAGCATCAGTCTCTGGTGTATGGTTCTCTTATCAGTGTATGGTCCTCTCTTTTGGCTAGGTCAGCACCAGTCTCTTGTGTATGGTCCTCGCTTTTCAGCATCAGTCTCAAATGTATGGTTCTCCTATCAGTGCATGGTCCATCCTTTAAGCCAAGTCAGCACCAGTCTCTGGTGTGTGGTCCACCCTTTAAGCCAAGTCAGAACTAGTTTCCAGTGTATGGTCCTCGCTTTCGGTCAAGTCAGCATCAATATCCAATGTATGGTCCTCCCTTTGAGCCAGGTCAGCGCCAGTCTCTGGTGTATGGTCCTTCTGGTCAGTGTATGGTCCCCCCTCGCCTAGGTTACAACTAGTTACAACTGTAGGTTACAGTGGACCCAAGAGCATCACATGGAAGCTTTCTTTCAAGTGGGACTTCCCAGAACATAACCCACAACAAGTAGTAAGACCCAAATAACTATTTCATCCTTAGTACAACTTAGAAAACATTGATAAAAAGTTACAACCGTTCTTTATCTTTAAACTGCAAAAAAAAAGTTCTTCATGTAACTTTTACCAAAAGTGAGGTTCCTCTTTGAAGAGAAGGAGTTAACGTCTCTGAGAACTTTATGTGCATTCCGAAAAAACCAGCGGAGATCATTTCTAACTGATTTAGAAGTTCCATAATGTTTAATAAAACGGCATAAATTGCTAATGGTCTTTCATTTCCAGTTATAATTTGGATTAAAAAAAATAATTATTTTCCGCCAGTACTTAACAATTACTATACTGAAGGATCAGATCTCTCCACCGATGGAAATGAACATCTCCTCCCATGTGGAATATTCTTATTTCTAGTAGTTGAAGTGGATGGAGATGAGGGGATGGAGATGGAGATGGAGATGGCTGCAGGAAAGATCTGCGATTGGCGGAGGAATGCAAGGACTGCTGGGTGATGGTGCAGGGTTGTTTTTCAGGGGTTGGGCTTGGCCCTTTAGATCCCGTTAAAGGAGAAATCCCCAGATCCACCCTGTAACCGAATGGCCCGTGGGACCCAGAGGCTCTTGAAGGGTGTGGGGTACTCCTGTTTCAGCTTCACCGATGACTTTTGTGTCTAGGGTCATCCTATGTCCACTAGGGGCGGGCATAGGATGACTGAGAAATGGTATCTTGTATTACAGGAGATGGGACAGTAATGACAATTCACAATGTATTCCAGGATATCTTGAAATATTACAGGTGGTTGATTCTAAACCCAACCGGTCAATAGAAAGAGTGATTCATTCAATGTGGGAACACAGACTGTTAAGGTGTTTATTGTCGTCTGCTACTGTCATGTAAATGAACCTTAGTCTGGCTCTCAAGAACCTTTCATTGTCTAATGCTAATTGACACTATGGGCCAGATTCAGAAAGACTTACGCCGGCGTATCTCGAGATAAGCCGCGTAAGTGTAAATATGCGCCGTCGTATCTATGCGCCGTACCTACAAAACTTGATACGCCTGAAAATAGGCTTTCTCCGACCGACGTAACTTTCCTACTCCGGCGTATCTTAGGCGCATATTTACGCTGGACGCATCTGGCCCTCCCATTGATTTCCTATTCAAATATGCAAATGAGGGAGATACGCCGATTCGCGAACGTACGCGCGCCCAGCGCAGGCTATGCGCGGTGCGCGTAAGTCGTCCGGCGTAAAGTTATTCCAACAAATAGCTGGTTTATCTTTGCACCTGACGTGCACAGGTCAGCTGGAGAGCAGCTACAGCAGCACCGTTACCGACGAACTTAGCAAGCTGAGCAACCCCACTTTCAGGACAACACCTCTGTGTGCCAACATGCTAGGGGCAGCCGTGGTCCTAGCACTACTAATGGGTCCCCCGGTACGGAGGAGGAGGGCATGTGAGAGGATATACCGCACGTGCATGAGCCTCTTTGGCATGGGGGATGAGGAGGTGTATCACATCTTCAGATTCAGCCCTGATGCCATCCTAGAAATAACCACAACCCTGCAGGATGACATCACCAGCAAGACACACCGCTCACAAGCAGTGCAGCCACTGGTGAAGGTCCTGGCAACACTGCATTTCCTTGCCAGTGGCTCGTTCAAGCGTACAAGTGGAGTCGTAGCTGGGATGTCACAATCCTCCATGAGCAAATGTGTGCACCAGGTTGTCCCTGCAATCCTCAGACGCATGTCCCACCAGTTCATCAAACCCACCACTGAGGAGCTGCGGCTGAAGGCAATGACAGATTTCTACAGACTTGCTGGATTCCCACGCACCATCGGGACCATTGATTGCACACATGTGGCACTACAGCCCCCCCCGTGCCACGGCCCTCATCACAGAAGATCACTATTTCTCTCTACCTTCCCCCGGAATCCCTCCAGCACACCAAAGCCTCTGTTGGCCGTGTTGTGTGAACAGAGTTGGCTGAGCACAGCATTAGGATTATTAATCATCCATCCAAATATTTACCATCCATGTTACCGTCAGAGCTCTTTCCTACCTGGTCCTCCCCCTGCTTCTTTGTTCCCCCCAGGTGAGCGCTGCGGGAAGGGGGAGACAGAGGAGCAGAGGGGGGCAGCGGTCCGCTGACACTGAAGCCGGCCCACCGAGCCATCGGCCCACCGGGAAACTCCCTGTAGTCCCAGTCCATCCCTGTTCACACCTGCCCCACCACTCTTACCCCGACCTACCCCTTCCCTCACCACCCTTACCTCCACTCACCCCTGCCCTCACTACCCCTGCCCTCACCACTCTTGTCCCAACTCATCCCTTCCCTCACCACTCTTACCCCCATTAACCCCTTCCCCCACCACTCCTCCCCCATTCTACCTTTGCCCCCATCACTCTTGCACCCACCCACCGCTTCCCTCACTATGTTTTCCCCCAACCTATTCACCCCTGCCTCCACCACCCTTTCCCTGGCCCACCCCTGCCCTCACCACTCTTGCCCCCACCCATGCACGTCCCTACCTCTATCACTCTTGCCCCCACTCACCCCTGCCCTCACCACTCTTGCCCCTAATCACCCCTTCTTTCACCACTCTTGCCTCTTTTCACCCTGCCCTTAACCTCCCTGGCGGTCTTTCCGTGTGTGGCACGGGGTGAGATTTTTAAGCTACGATCGGTAACCCCGTGCCACACACGGACTTGCCTCGCTGGATGCAGAAAAAAGTTTACTTACCTTTTCTCTGCGATCCAGCGATGAATCCCCGCAGTACACGGCGGCCGGATGTCCGCCTGATGCTGTGTGTATCGCCGATTCCCTTCCCTGCGAGCGTCGCGACGTAGGGGGGGGGGGGGAACGGCGCCAAATTCAAAAATGTAAACAAACACTATATATACAGTACACTGTAATCTTATAGATTACAGTACTGTATGTAAAAAATACACACCCCCCATGTCCCTAGTGGCCTGCCCAGTGTCCTGCATGTTCTTTTATATAATAAAAACTGTTCTTTCTCCCTGCAAATTGTAGATTGCCCATAGCAACCAAAAGTGTCCCTTTATGGCAAAAATTGTTTTAGAGCAGCTAAAAAACAGCGATAATAAATCAGAATCACTTGCAGAATTTAGCGATAGCGATTTGTGGGGAAATTCGTCATAAAAAAAAATAATGACAGCAAAAATTCTGCAACTGAGCAAATTTCAGTGATTTTGATTTGATTACATTATTGAATAATTTTTACTATAATTATATTATTATTTGTTATAATTTTTTATAATTATTTATTATATTATAATTTTTAATAAAAAAAAAAAAAAAAGAAATCATACCCGGGATGCCTATTAGACTCTTGTTTGGATAGATTTCAGTGAGTTATTCCTAAGAATTACAAGCCTACAGTATAAAACGCCAAATTCCCTTGCAAATAATGGTACCGCTTTAAGCACCTAAAATCTGAAAGAATCATACCGCCAGGGAGGTTAAATAAAATAATATTAGTTATTAGATTAAAATTCATGATTTTGTGTTTCATCTTTTATCACATCTGGGATGTCTACTAGAGTCTTGTTTGGTCAGGTTTAAGTAAGTACTTACTAAGAATTGCAGGCCTATAATACATAACACCACATTTCCTTGCAAAACAATTGCAACGCTTTTGGTACAAAATTCCAGACAGAATCATAACGCCAGGGAGGTTAACACTCTTGCCCCAACTTCACCACCCTTATCCCCATTCACCCCTCTTCCCCTGCCCCACTCCTGCCCTCACCACTCTTGCACCCACCCACCCCTCACCACTCTTGCCGCCACCCACCTGTGCCCTCACCATGCTCTATTCACACTCACACTCTTGCTCTATTCACACCTGGTCCCACCACTCTTTCCCCATTCACACCTGCTGTCACCACTCTTGCACCCACCCACCCCTTCCCTCACTATGCTTCCCCCCCCACCCCATTCACCCCTGCCTCCACCACTCTTTTTCTGACCCACTCCTGCCCTCGCCACTCTTGCCCGTAATTATGCACATCCCTACCCCTACCACTCTTGCCCCCTCTCGCCCCTGCCCTCACCCACCTTGCCCCAATCACCCCTTCTTTCACCACTCTTGCCTCTATTCACCCCTGCCCTTAACACTCTTGACCCAACTCATCAACTTCACCAATCTTATCACTATTTACCCCTGCCCCACCATTCTTCCCCTGTCCCACCCCTGCCCTCACCACTTTTGCACAATGACCGAAGTCCGTCAGTAGGTCCAGTCCTCCAATGCTGGTCTCCATACTGTACCCCAAATAAATGGCTCCAAACTGAGCATTACTCACCCCGCCAACCTCTGCCTCTCTCAGAGAACACGCCTGCCGCTGGGGAGAAGGCAGGGTGGCTGGGCTCAGTCCATCATGCTGTTGGGGGTCTGGACCAACTGCCCCCCCTTCCTGGGGTGTACCAGTGGAGACTGAAGTCCCATCCACTGGTGCTTGGTGAAAACCCCCCGGTGCTTGCAAAGCAAAGCCGACATCCTCCTCTCCCAGTCCTGTACCATTTTCTGGGGTTGTGCCAGTGGAGACTGAAGTCCCATCCACTACCCCAGGAACCCCCTCTTCTGTTAGTGAGGAGCAGAGGCCTGGGGCACTCTGCTCTGTTGCCAGCTCTTCCGCTGGGTTGCTGTGAGTGGAGACCACAGTCCCATCCACTACCACAGGGTCCCCCTCTTCTGTTAGTGGAGAGCAGAGGTCCGTGACCCTCTGTTCTGTTGCCAGTGATTCAGCTGGGGGTAAAAGCTTTACCACCTCAGCTTGTTGTTGGAGAGAGGGGCCAACCGCCCCGGCTCTCTGGAACTCCACACCATCCGCTTCGGCTTTTGGGATGAAAATCTCCATATTTTCCACTGCCGATTCATCAGCCATGATTTCACAGTTATCTGACCTTTTCTCATAGTCCCAGGCAATGGGAGCCCCACCCTGCTGCTGATCCGAGTCTAGCAGCTGTCTGTAGGCAACCTCCAGCTCCCATTCTTGAATGGCCAGAAATTCTAAATCTTCCTGTGACCAGTGGCCTCCCGAGATATTAAATTTTTCCTCTCTGTGCTCCATTATGTCCTCCAAGCGCCACTCCCAATCATCCCCAAAAGTCGGGATCACTGGACATCCTCCAATACAACAATCCCAGGCCATCATAGTCATAGCCTTCTGTGGGGCTGTCATCCGCTGACCACGGGCACTCTTGGGCTACATACCACCAGAGGGCTCTGTAGCTCTCATCCAGCTGCATCTCTGCCCGGATCAGCCTGCTTAACTCAGCTATCCACTCCTGCTTCGGTTGTTCCCCCAACAACAGCATTCGTACGTCATACTGCGGCCAGTACCTTGCATAGAAGGAGGGCAGGACCTTTCCTTGGTGTTGCTGCTCCAGAGCTAACGCTTCCTTCCAGAGTTGGCACCTAATCACATCCGACTATCCCAACAGGACCTCCTCTGATACTGGTCCTCTATGCTGTATCCGCATCTCTTGTAACCTCCTTTGGAATTCCTCTTCCATGGAGACTGGTATCTGCACCTCTCCTCTCTCTTTAGCTGCTGCAGCACTTCTTCGCTGTCGCAAGGTGGCATCCACAGCCGCTATAACCCAGTCTATGATCTCCGGCGGAGGATTAGGACCATATTGTGCCAATCCATGTTTAACAGCCCGATCAAAAAATTCTTCCTCGGGTGTCCTGTCTGTTATGCTGGGCCTCTTAGCTCTATTCATTTCGACAAGTTCTGCGATAATGTCCCTTTTCTTACGGTTGCTGGCCGGTCTGCCCCGGCTCTCCAGTAAGTCCATGAGGGAAGAGAGCTTCATCCGTTCATACACCGTCTCCATTGTCATGTGTCCTTGTAGCCGTCCTTCTGGTGATGGAATCATCCCACTGCTGCCACCAATGTAACGGTCACCACCGCTTACGACTAGACATGTGCACAACAAAAATTTTCGTTTATTTCTGTTTCGTTTCTGTTCGTTTATCGTGATTCGTAATGAGTCGTAATTTCGTAAGACGTTAGTTATCGTATTCGTACTCTTTAGTATTTTCGTAACACTTTTTTTTCCGTTTTTTTATGTTAGTTTATTTTTCGTTGATTCGAGATTAGTATTTTCGTTAAATGTTGTATTCTGCCTCGTTCGTATTTTTACAATGAATTTATTCGTTTATTCGTTTTTACGTTGGTTTATTTTTCGTTGTTTTGATATTCGTATTTACATTATATTTTCCATAATGCCGCGTTTGTATTTTCGTAAGAAATAAATCTTCGTTGCTTTATGATCATTCGTATTTTCGTGTCTAATTTCATTTGATTATAACAACGTTCTTTTGTAGATTTTATTGCATTCGTAATTCTGTTAAAATACATTTTACGTTTATTCGACACACTACTCGTCGTAATTTTGTAAAACATCGTAATTTACTGCGATTGACTAACACAGATAAAGACACAAGGTCAAGGAGCCACATAAGAAAGAAGCTCTTCAGGGGAAGGGACAGCGCTGAGTGGCTATTGGTCACAGTACTAATGAAAGTGAATTTACATTATTTCATTTCCGTTTTCCGAAGATTCATAATATATTTTTCATTAGTTTTGCTTTTCGTTTTTTATTCTTTGTTCGGCATTTCGGTTGTTTTCTTTTCGTTCTTCAAATATTAGTAAGTTTGCATTTTCGTTTATTTTTCGTAATTATGATTTTTTTTTTGTGTTCGGTGTTTTCGTTATTTCTATGTTTTCGTTTCTTTTTTCTTTCGTTGTGTGGTTCTTTTACATTTAGTAGTTTCGTATCTTCGTAGTTTTCCATATTCGTTATTTTTGGAAATATCGTTATTCGTTATTATTTGCGCTAAACCATTCGTTTATTCGTAGGTTAACGAATCAACGAAAATAACGAATAATGACGGAAAACGTATTCGTAACGAAAAAAATTGCACATGTCTACTTACGACCTTCCATCCAACCACGACAAGCTTATCTGACACACTCCGACAATATTGCATACACGATCCATATCAATTCCCAGAATAAGACGAGACAGAGCTCCGTTCTTGCTTCCAAAGATATGACAATTTATTGGTATTTTTCTCAGCTTCTTATACAGTCTCAAGCATAATGCAGTTTATCACAGGACAATGCAATCTCCACCCCCCTATTCACTCACTGAGGATAATTCTTTAATTGGTAGTTAGACATGACGGCACCGTATTATCAATAGGGTTCAATTAACCTTGAATAGTAACACAGACATCTAGTTGAATAAGTTCTCTAGACAGCTTTATCACACAATGGCAGAGTCTTGTGAGAGTGGGTGCAATCCACACCTTCAACGGAATGTCTTTACAGTGAATAGCCAACACCTTAAGATATTTCAATAGCATATTATACAAAGGTATGACTCACTCTGGTCTTGTAGACCTGAATTAACACCTTTCAAAAGCATGTGTGCCCAGATTGCATAGCTAACAGCTTTTGATATTTGAAGACATCCTGCAAACATGAATTATTATTATGTCCCTTATTCTGTAATATATGAATTATGATTCTTTGTCACCCTATGGCCCTAGTGGACATAAGGTGACCCTAGACATAGGAATATCTCAGTCTGTCACGGGCCATCCCGTTACACCTTCTATCACCACTGTATACATATACCACCCCAATACATCTGCTCTTACCACAACAGCTTCCATCATCCTAACCCCACCCCCGTCCTTGCCAGTTCTGGAATGGGCGCACTTTTGCTAGTGTAAAACATTCTTTTTTTTTCCCAAAACATTAACCATAAAAAGGCTGCACAGCATTCTATTTGGGTCTAGGGGAGTGGATGGAGTCATTGTCACGTCTACAATACCTGCGATACATAATAAATCTGCTCATACAGAGTCGGGCCGGTCTGGAGAGGGCCGTGAGTCACCGGTGATATAACTGATGTCACGAGGGACGTGTTATGTGGAAGATTTACGGCTGTTAAGTGCCGGCGATGTTGTATTTCAGAAAAGATCATGATAACGCAGCCACTGTCCCTCACAATATGTCCCCCCCATAGATCACCAGAGGACGGCTCTGGTCCAAGCTTGTGCACGTGCTTCTCATTATTGGTGGCATGGGGGACATATAAAACGGGACAGAGTGAATCGTGTCTCAGGCACTCCTATCTTGTCTTATGCCACGTACACACGATCGGATTTTTAATCAGAAAAACCTTGGATTCCGCTCAAGCTTGGCTTGCATACACGCGGTCACACAAAAGTTCTCTGAACTTTCGAACCGGCAACAACGCCGGTGAGGTAAAAGACTGCGACGAGCCGAGAAAAATTAAGTTCTATGCTTCCGAGCATGCGTCGAATTGTTTCTGAGCATGCATCGGAATTTTTTCCCTGTCGGAATTGATACAGATGGTCGGATTTTCCAATAGGAATGTTTTCCGTGCAAAAATTTGAGAACCTGCTCTCAATCTTTTGCTGGCGGAAATTCTGCCAGCAAAAGTCCTACACACGGTCGGGATTTCCGACCAAAAGCTTGCATGAGACTTTTGCTGGCGGAATTTACGGCATAAAGGCCCGTACACACGGTCGGACTTTTTGCCAACAAACTTCAAAATCTGCAAGTTGTCAAATTTGTCTGATCGTGTGTGCGCTCCATCGGACCAACTTTTGTGGGTTTCATCGGACAAAAAGTTCGGTCTGCAAACTTTTCGGCAACAAAAGTCCGATGGTGCCTTGTCCGTGTGTACAGCAAGTCATCAGACTTTTGAACAAAGTGCAAACACGCATGCTCAGAACTAGGGTTGTCCCGATACCGATACCAGTATCGGTATCGGGACCGATACCGAGTATTTGCGGGAGTACTTGTACTCCCGCAAATACCCCCGATGCCTAAATAGAATACTTCTCCCCCCCCCCCCCCCCGCTGCCGCCGCCGCATCGAAAGCCGTGCCGCATGGGTTAAACGGGAACGCGCGGAAACATCACAGCTTTCATTTGAATAGCTGTAGTGTTCCAGCGCGTATAGACACTCCCCCTTGCTCGGGATTGGATGGGTGATCGTGATCTGTCCAATCCCGAGCAAGGGGGAGTGTCTATACGCGCGGGCAAAACAGCTATTCAAATGAATGCTGTGATGATCTCCGTCCAGCGGCGGCGGCTTTCGGTGGCTGGAGGGACATGGCTGGAGGGACATGGCTAGAGGGACATGGCTGAAGGAACATGGCTAGAGGGACATGGCTAGAGGGACATGGCTAGAGGGACATGGCTGAAGGGACATGGCTGAAGGCACATGGCTGGAGGGATATGGCTGGAGGGACATGGCTGGAGGGACATGGCTGCATATGTGGGGGACATGGCTGGGGGGACATGGCTGCATATGTGGGGGACATGGCTGCATATGTGGGGGACATGGCTGGAGGGACATGGCTGGAGGGACATGGCTGCATATGTGGGGGACATGGCTGCATATGTGGGAGACATGGCTGCATTTGTGGGGGACATGACTGCATTTGTGGGGGACATGACTGTATTTGTGGGGGACATGGCTGCATATGTGGGGGGACATGGCTGCATATGTGGGGGACATGGCTGCATATGTGGGGGGACATGGCTGTATATGTGGGAGACATGGCTGCATTTGTGGGAGACATGGCTGCATTTGTGGGGGACATGGCTGCAAATGTGGGGGGACATGGCTCCATATGTGGGGGACATGGCTGCATACATGGGGGACATGGCTGCATTTGGGGACACATTTAAAAAAAGTATCGGTATTCGGTATTGGTGACTACTTGAAAAAAAGTATCGGTACTTGTACTCGGTCCTAAAAAAGTGGTATCGGGACCAATGTTAAAATCAACCAACAATAGCAGAAGTTAACCAAAGGGTGGCGGTAAAGAGCAGAAAAGCCATGTGATGTTGGGAACGTTTTAGAAAAGTTTTCAGAAAAGTCAGAGCATGTGGAAAAATCCACTGCGGGACAAGTTGTTGAGGGGGGGGGGGGGGTTGCCGCGAACAAAGTTGTTGAGCGGGGGTGGGTCCGACAACAACGTTTTTGAGCGGGGGGTGCCGCTAACAGAGGTTGTTGAGGGGGCCGGGGGGGTGACGCGAACGAGGTTGTTGAGGCTGGGTGACGCGAATGGAGGTTGTTGAGCTGGGGGGGGGGGTTCGGGTGCCACGAACGGAGGTTGTTGAGTGGGAGGGGGCTGCGAATGGAGGTTGTTGAGTGGGGTGAGGCTGGGTGACGCGAATGGAGGTTGTTGAGTGGGAGGGGCTGCGAACGAGGTTGTTGAGCGGGGGGGGGTGTCGGGTACCGCGAACGGAGGTTGTTGAGCGGGGGGGGGGGTTGCCTCTCACCGGTGCATAGCATGTCTCTCTTCCGTGCGGGTTAGGAGGAGGTATGGGTGTGACTGGACAACTCCCTTTGGACAAAAATCCAAGGGAAAGTTTATTGGATGTCCGACCCTGTGTACGTGGCTTTAGTGTGAGAAGCATTGGGCGATATCGTACCTACAGCGTGGATTTTTACGACTACTTTTTGCCAAGGCTGTGATGCGGCTGCCATTTTAGCGCCGGTCCAAGCTATCACTGAGCAGCTCATCCTGTTCCAAGGACTGACCCCTGATGATTGATACCATCTGTGTATCCAGTGACCAGTGGCGGAAGATGGCGAAAAATATATCTCTCTATGGCACATTTCTGATGGATGAGGACCTATATGGACAGTCTTTTGATAAACAAGTCTGTGACGGGGGAGGGCCTGTGGAACCCAGAATCCCTTGGAAAGGTTGGGAAACCCTTGTTTCAGCCCCCCCCCCCTATTCACTAGGAAGTTTCTCCTCCTGGGTCTTGATCTTGGCACAGTTTCCCCCACCAACAGGCAGGACAGCCTTCAGGACCACCTGAATGGGCTGTGCCCACTCACCAATATGGACTCTGGTCAGATGATGGAAATCCCTCCTGGTGTCTCCATCCAGTGACATGGTGCCGCCATGCCACGCTGCGCTGCGACTCCCGGTGGACTGGAGTGCAGGTGTACTCAGAATCTCTGGAGCGCAGGCCGGTCCGCTGGAATAGTGACGCTGTCCTCTTGAGATCCCTCTGATGCTGGCGATCTGGCTCTCCGCTGTATAGTTCGCAGAATCTCACTCCCTGTCACACAGACCTCCTGCTGGCAGGTTCAGGGTGGCATCCAGAGAGACTGAAAAGAGGCCACGCCCACCTTTTTGTTTCCCCTCCCAGCAGGCTGTTCTGTGCGCTTTGCATTGTGTGTCCTGTGGTCCACTTTCTCATTGAGACTACATGTCCCATAATGCATTGCTCTGTTCCCTCTCAAGAAGGAAAAAAACCCTCATAGAGTCCAGCATGCACTAGGGGGAGCCAAACCTATACATGAAAACAATAAACTGTTCCTTAAAGGGGTTGTAAAGGTTCGTTTTTTTTATTTTCGAAATAGGTTCCTTTAACCACTTCAATACCGGGAATTTTCACCCCGCACCTTGAGTGACAATTGCGCGGTCATGCAACACTGTACCCAAATGAAATCTTTATGTTTTTTTTTCCCCACAAATACAGTAGGTGACCACGATATTGTGTCAATATCACTGCTTTTATCGGCGAGATTGACTACCTATGAGCCCCGTCGCGGCTCGCCGGGAAGGGAAAAAGCTGACATACGTCCAACTTAGAATAAACCATGTTGATGGGGACAAGGGCCTCTTCCCGACAACCCTGGCCGTTGGTTGTCGGGGTATGTGGGTGGAAGGCTTATTGGAATTCGGGAGCCCCCTTTAACAAGGGGCCCCCAGATCCCGGCCCCTCACCTGAAGGAAAAGTGTAAAAAAAAACACACAGCACACAGGTTTTTAAAGTCATTTATTTGGCAGCTTCGGGGGTCTTCTTCCGACTTCTCCGCTCTCTCCTCTCGCTTTCTAGTGGTTTTCTTCCGACTTCGGGGGTCTTCTTTCATCTTCTCCGCTCTCTCCTCTCGCTCGCTAGTGGTTTTCTTCCAACTTCGGGGGTCTTCTTCCGACTTCTCCGCTCTCTCCTCTCGCTTTCTAGTGGTTTTCTTCCGACTTCGGGGGTCTTCTTTCATCTTCTCCGCTCCCTCCTCTCGCTCGCTAGTGGTTTTCTTCCGACTTCGGGGGTCTTCTTCCGACTTCTCCGCTCTCTCCTCTCGCTCTCTAGTGGTTTTCTTACGACTTCGGGGGTCTTCTTTCATCTTCTCCGCTCTTTCCTCTCGCTCGCTAGTGGTTTTCTTCCGACTTCGGGGGTCTTCTTCCGACTTCTCCGCTCTCTCCTCTCGTTCTCTAGTGGTTTTCTTCCGACTTCCGGGGTCTTCTTCCGACTTCTCCGCTCTCTCCTCTCGCTCTCTAGTGGTTTTCTTCCGACTTCGGGGTCTTCTTCCGACTTCTCCGCTCTCTCCTCTCGCTCTCTAGTGGTTTTCTTCCGACTTCGGGGGTCTTCTTTCGTCTACTCTGCTCTCTTCTTCTGCTCTCCGGTGTTGTCTCCACGCTCTCTGGTTCTTCTCTCTCCGGTGCCTTCTTCCTTCTGCTGGGCTCCTCCACTATCTCCTTCTAGCTCTTTTACTAGTGGCGGTCCGGTCTTCCTCCATCGTCTTCTTCCCTCTTCTTTTCTTCAGATGTTGACACAACGCTCCCTCCCGCTGTAATGCCGGGTGGGCGGCGCGCAACGATTTATATAGGCCTCTTATGACGTCACAGTCCCAGCATGCTCCGGGTGGTGGTGATATAAGGGGGCGGGGTAATTATGTCGTCACTACCACCAGGGAGGCGCTGTAGTTCCAAGGGAGGGGGCGAGCACGCTGACTAACCCCCAGCCAGAACGGCTCGGATGATGGTGGAAAGCTTACTGAGGAGGAACAGGAAGTGAGAAATTCAGACAAAGAAAAAAAACATTTAGAATGGAAATGGAAGGAAAAAGTAAGTGAACCCACAATGCGCGAGATTAAAGGAACCGATTTAGAAAATAAAAAACAAACATTTACACCCTTTTAATAATAACTACAGCAGCACCCCTTGGCTACATTTGCATCATTTATCATTTTCCTTCCACTTCACAATTATGTGACACTTTGTGTTTCTCACATCAAATCCCAATAAAATACATTTATGTTTTTGGCTGTAACATGAGAAAATGTGGGAAATTTCAAGGGGTATGAATACTTTTTCCAGGCACTGTATATAGAGGGGGTATGAATACTTTTTCCAGGCACTGTAGTGTACAGAGGACCCCAGTGTCCGGGTGTCTGTCCGGGCGCATAGTATAGATAATATACCAAGCAGTCCCTGGATAAGGAGCCGTGTTTGTATCGGGCTGACTCGGCTTCTAATGAAAGCTGCAGATTTAAAACGACATCTGAAACGACATGAACAGGAAAAACGCTTCTGCGACTTTTTAGCGATTAGATTCGGATCCGGCCGGCAATGAAGATGACGCTTCGCTTTGCTGTCATCTCGGCTGCCATTAGTGCTTTGGGGATTCTTTTTCCTAATCTGGATAATAGTGACACTTTGAATGACTAAAGCGACTCTGCAGGCGCCTGTTAAAGCAGAAGCGCCCCCCTGCCCCTCCCCCCTAAGTGAGCAATCGCGTCTCTTTAATTCTCTCTCCTTGTTATGGCGGTTTAGGTGAGAGAAGAACATTTCCGACGCTTTTCTCGCTCCCTCAATACGGCGATTCTCATTGTCAGATAAAATTGCCTTTTTCCGCTCCCCCGGCGTTCATCTTCTCCTCGCTAACAGTCTGCGACACGAATAACGAGCGCGCCCGGATTTCTGCTGTGCTGGCAGGCGCCGACGTACTCCGCCGCCTCGTTTACCGCGCGGCCTAACGAGAGGTCGCGGAATGGTAACATTCGAGGCGCGCTCTCCTCCCCGCAACCGGCGCCTTGATGCATAATTTTCCTTTGAACACAGAAGTCAGCAAAACACATGAAACATAAGCCCGGCGGGGTCATTACCTATCAGGTTATTACTGATCACGCCGGACTTTACCGAGCTAAACCGGGCTTCACGGTAGCAGCGTGGAAGTCAAAGGAATGAAAGTAACCTTCTCCACACCGAGAACGGAAAGGGTTTGTTATGGGCACTGATAGGTGCCACTGATGGGCACTCATAGGCGGCACTGGGCACTCATAGGCAGCACTGATGGGCACTCATGGGGCGGCACTTATGGATGGCACTGACATTTTCTTTTATAAAAAAAAGTGGGGTTGCCATCCGGGGGGCCTGGGGACCTCTGGGCCCTTTAACCACCTGCTGTCCTGAATTCCTGAATTCTTAACAGGCCGTGTTTTTACGGCCGCCCCTTTTGGCTTTCCCAGCGCGCACTCCCTCGGACACAGCCAAACACAGATCGCGGTAAATAGCCAATCACAGCGGCTATTTACAGCGCGATCTGTGCGGCCAATGAGAGATGATCTCATATGTAAACATATGAGATCATCTCTCATTGCCGACTCTCCCTCCTCACACAGACAGCGCGTGTAAGGAGGGAGAGAACTGTGAGTAACCAGCGCAGGAAAAAAAACAACCTGTGCCCCCAGTACTACAGTGCCCACCACAGTGCCCCCCAGTACTACAGTGCCCACCACAGTGCCCCCAGTACTACAGTGCCCACCACAGTGCCCCCCAGTACTACAGTGCCCACCACAGTGCCCACCACAGTACCACAGTGCCCCCCACAGTACCACAGTGCCCACCACAGTGCCCCCCACAGTACCACAGTGCCCCCCACAGTACCACAGTGCCCCCCACAGTACCACAGTGCCCCCCAGTACCACAGTGCCCCCCAGTACCACCGTGTGCCAACCAGTACCACCGTGTGCCCACCAGTGCCCACCTGTGCCCATCGTGGCCACCGTGTGCCCACCTGTGCCTACCAGTACCACCGTGCCCACCTGTGCCTACAGTACCACTGTGCTCACCTGTGCCCACCTGTGCCACCGTGCCCACCTGTGCCACCGTGCCCACCTGTGCCACCGTGCCCACATGCCACCTCATCTGCAATCAGTGCCCACCTGTGCCACATCATCAGTTCCCATCTGTGCCACCTCATCAGTGCCCATCTGTGCCACCTCATCAGTGCCCATCTGTGCCATCTGTGGGCATTTGTACTTTCCTGGCTTGTTAGGGTCTCAAGAAATGAGAGAGGCCTTCAGTACATCAGGTGTGATCAGATGTGATCATTTTTTATGATTTGCACTATAGCTTGTAGACTCTAAAACTTTCACGCAGATCAAAAAATTTCCAAAAGCTTTGGGTTATTTTTATCAAAGACATGTAGCAGTATAAATTGTGGCCAAAATTTATGAAGAAAAATTTATAATTTGCAAAATTTTATCACAGAAACTAAGAAAAAATCATTTTTTTTCCCAAATTTTTGGTCTTTTTTCATTAATAGCGCAAAAAATAAAAACCGCAGAGGTGATCAAATACCACCAAAAGAAATCTCTATTTGTGGGGGAAAAAGGACAAAAAAATCATTTGGGTACAGTGTTGCATGACTGAGTAATTAGAAAGAAGGGGTAGCTGCGCTTAGGAAGTACTAAATGACGGGTACTAGTGTCAGAGAGCGCACTGAGATAAGTGGGCGCGTGTGACTGCAGCCCCCCCTAAATATAACTCCCCGTAAGGGTATATATAATGAAAAAAGAAAAAAGAAAAGTGGTGGGGGTGTTGGCGCTGTCACTAATATGTTGTTTTATAAGCCGGTACCTAATATCCTGGGATAATTAATGGGCTTTGTTGGGACAACATTCCCCTGAAGAATATATAAAACTGAGAGGAGACATAAAAAGAAAAAATAGTAGTATAAATAGATGTGTAAAGTCACTAGTAGTAATACCTCAAATAGCCACCAGAGGTGTAATTACATAAAATAATAAAATGTAAATAAACAAATTGGGTCTTCCTGGTCATATACAGTGAGCAAAATCTATGGTCCAGTGTATAGTATAAGTGGCCCAATATGTGTTGTAAGGCAAAAAAAGTGAATTGAAAGTCCAGCAAACATAAAATTAGATGACAATGTCCATAAATATAAATAGCGCAGGTGAAGTGAGGTGGTCAAGGTGCACCTAACGGGATAGGTGGTAGACAAAATCACAAGTGACTTTCGCAGTGGGTCCGGTGTTCCCCCTTATGAGTCCCCACTCACCAAAGGCAATCACCCCTGCAGGGGTAAAAAGCATGTAGATCGTTATGCTGCTCCAAGTTGCCGTGGCTACCTTCCTTAGTTTGCACCGACTTCCTTTGGATCACCTAGGCTCCTGCGATATCTCCTTAGTGTGTAGTGTTGTTGTAGTAAATTTCAGTGGGTATTATAATTTCCTCAAAGGCAAGAAAAAAGAAGCTTCCATAGCGTGGTATGTTTTTTTTAAAAAGGGGGATAATTTTAATAGCACTGTCAGACTATCACATAGTACAAGTGCACATAATATACAAAAAGTAAATACAAAAAATAAAAATATATAAAAATAGAAATAAAAATGGTGCCAGCCTTAATCGGATGTGTACCGCAGCTGACAATCACAATACAAAAAATCAAGTTAATAGCTGCCTATACCCAGCAAGGGTTATAGGTTCTGGAAATGCACAGCACACATGCAAGGTCCAATTGTAAGTATCATCAGCGTGGAAGCGGCGTGCGCTCCAAAGACTAACAGCTGGTAAGGACCGGAAGTGTGTGTGGGTGTGCGTGTGACTGAGTAATTGTCATTCAAAGTGTGAGGCCGCGTACACACGGCAGGGAATCTCGACGGGCAGAACACAACCTTTCCGCCCGTCGAAATCGGCGACCCGCCCGTCGGGAATGGCAACCAGCCATTCTTCCGGGCGGGCCGTCGAGGAAATAGAGAGCGTGCTCTCTATTTCGGCTCGACGGGCTTCCCGACGGGAAGCTCGCCGAGACCGTACACACGGCCGAGGTCCTCGCTGGAATGTGCATTCCAGCGAGGTTCTCGCTGATTTTCAGCGAGAACCTCGGCCGTGTGTACGGCGCCTAAGAGCGCTGAAAGCTGAAAATTGGTCTGGTCAGGAGGGGTTAATAAAAACAAAACAATTTATATATATATATAAAAAAATTAAACAAAGGTTTTTTTGTTTTTTTTTGGAACCAAAAAACCCTTAGGGGATAGGGGTGGGAGGGGGTGGTTATAGTTTCATAATTAAATCAGATAGATAAATTAATAGACAGCAGGGAGAGGGGGGAAAAAAAGGGGGGGGGGGAGAAAAAAAAAGTTAAGAAAAAATATATATATATAATGAAGTAAAAGAGATTTATAAAAATTATCTTTTGAAAAACCACAATTGATGCAAAACCGAAGAGGAGACGATACTAATGAATGAAATTGTGAGCAAGTCTCTTGTTGTGGTTGAGCCTGAAGTGAAAAAAAACAAAACAAAGGGGGCCCCTTACAGGTGTACTGCCTGTACCCCCCTGATGGAGGCCCTGCCATGCCATTCAAGTTGTGCGGCGGTCGGCAAGCGGTTAAATACCACGAATAGAAAGCTCTATTGGTGTGAAGAAAATGTTAAAATAAATTCACATGGTTACAGTGTAGCACGACCGCGCAATTGTCATTCAAAGCACTAAAAGCTCAAAATTGGCCTGGGCAGAAAGGGGGTGAAAATGCCTGGTAGGCCCTGGGGACCTCTGGGCCCTCTAATAAAAAAATAAATTAATAAATCAAAATATATATAAAAAAAAAGAAAGAAAAAAAAATATAAAAAAAAGAAAAAAAAATGTTTTATATATAAAAAATCAGGGTTGCCATTCGGGGGGCATAGGGACCTCCGGGCCCTTTAATAAAAACAAGGGGCCAGATTCAGGTAGATTGGAGCATCTTTGCTCTGGAGTAACGCTTCTCATTTACGTTACTCTGGTGAAATTTTAGGAGCAAGTGCTGTTATTCATGAAGCACTTGCTCCTAAAGTTGCGGCGGCGCATCGCAAATGAGCCGGCGGAATTCAAATTGGGCGGGTACGGGGGCGTGTATTATTTAAACTAGGCGCGATCCCGCGGCGAACGTGCTGCGCATGCGTCGACTGTCAATGCATCCCAGTGCGCATGCTCCAAATTCTGTCAGTGAACGTCAATGACGTCAAATCCCCATTCATGGACGTTTTACGCAAGCGACGCAATTTTTTTTTTTTTTCGACGCGATGACGACGGCTATACTTAACATAGGATAGTCCACTAGGGGGCTGCTTTATCTTTACGCCGCGTATCGCTTACGGAAACGTCGGAAAGTCACTGCGTCGCGCCCGAATACGATCGCGAATTGCCGATTCCCGCTGATTAACATATTTTTTCGGCGTAAATCAGCGGGAACGCCCCCGGCGCCATTTTTAAATTAAAGTTGCGATGCGATGGCGAAATTCAATTGCGCCGATCGCATCGGAACTCCAACCCGGCGTTTCTTGTTTTCTGGTTACAGAAACGCCGGCTTAAAGTGACAGTTAGGCTGGAGTATCACTGATAGATAACTCTACCGGAATCTGGCCCAATATATATATATAAAAATTAAATAATAATAAAATAATTTAAAAAAATTAGAATTTTGCCGACAACTATCGAAGTTTATCAAAAACAGCAAAATGGTGGCAAACAATTCTGTAACGATAATTGGGTAAGAAAGAAAAAGGAAATGACATCACTTTGCATTTATTCTCCTGATATTTTCCTCGGAGGTGTAATTAGACGCGAAGGTTGGAGAACAAAGTGAAGCTTTTATTTTCCAAACTCTCCTTTTTATGTTTATACTTCGCCATTTTTTTTTTACAACAGTGTTAAACGTATTTCCGTAAAAGCGCCGGCGCCCGAAGCACGCGACGTGGGTTTATTGGCAGGTGAGCGCATTTTGTTTTATGTATTTCTTGTTTGTTTGCCTTAAATGAGCTCTTTACAGCCGCCTGTTCCCGGCATTAAACTTTCATATTACTTCTTCCCCTCAAAGAAGGATTTGTAGTGTGGGAGAGCACGCGCGTTATTGCTTTATGGTCTGTGCCGCAGTCGCATTGATTTACGCCGGGAATCACAGTTTGGTTTCTCGAGGATGAATATTCATTTGCCGCTTGATGTAAAAAGTCTCGCTGGGAAAAAATAAATAAAAATTCTCATTTAACCCCTTCCATAGCGGTGGGGGGGAGGGGGGGGCAGTTTGCCCCTTCCTGCCCAGGACAGTTTTCAGCTTTGAGCGCTGTCGCACTTTGAATGACAATTGCGCGGTCGTGCTACACTGTAGCCAAACTAAGTTTGTATGATTTTCCTCCCACAAATAGAGATTTCTCTTGGTGGTATTTTATTCACCTTTTTGTTAAAAGAAAACTAAAAAAGACAGTTTGACAGTTTCTGTCATAAAATGTTGTTTTCCTCTTCACTGTTGGGCACTGATGAGTTGCCACTGATAAAGTGGCACTGATGGGACTGATGAGGAGGCACTGATATGTACAAATGATGGGCACTGATAGGAGGCACTGATATGCAGCACTGATGCGTTGGCACTGATAAGGTGGCACTGATGGGACTGATAGGGGGCGCTGATATTTAGAATTGATGGGCACTGATATGCAGCACTGATGGGCACCAACAGGCACTGATATGCAGCACTGATGGGCACTGATGAGTTGGCACTGATGGGACTGATAAGGAGGCACTGATATGTAGAATTGATGGGCACTGATATGCAGCACTCATGGGCACTGATAGGTGGCACTGATGGGCACTGACAGGCAGCTGTGATGAGCACTGACAGGCGGCACTGATTGGCACTGATTATTATTATTATTTAGGTACTTATATAGCGCCGTCAATTTACACAGCGCTTTATGTATACAATGTACATTCAGATCGATGGGCAGCACTGACGATGATGTACTGATTGGTTACTGACAGGTGTTACTGCTGGGCACTGTAATGGGCGCTGATTGGCACTGTGGTGGGCTCTGATTGGCACTGTGCTGGGCACAGGTTGGCACTTTATTGGGAACTGGGAGGGGGTTGTGATTGGGCACTGATTAGCACTGTGGTGAGCTCTGATTGACACTGTGGTGGGCACAGGTTGGCACTTTATTGGGCACTAGCACTGGGTTTTGATGGGGCACTGACTGGGCACTGATTTGCAGCTTATTTTTACAATTGATGGGGGCTGTGCTGATAATCAATGTGCTCATCATCAGCACAGACCCCCCCCCCCCTCTGACACATAGAGCCGCCAACCGTCTCTCATTGTCAGCACAAACCGAGGAATTCCATTGATCGGCACTTTCTGTTTCACGCTGTGATCAGCTGTGATTGGTCAGAGGCTTCTTTTGATGGGCAAAGTGGCTGCCTTTGATCGGCAAAGTGGCTGCGTTTGATGGGCACAATGGCGTCAGTTGATGGGCACAATATCTGTGTTTGATGGGCACAGTGTCAGCAATTGATGGGGCACAGTGGCTGCGTTTGATGGGGACAGTGGCTGCGCTTGATGAGCACAGTGGTGACAGTTGATGGGCACAGTAGCTGTGTTTGATGGGTACAGTGGCTGCGTTTGATGGGCACAGTGGCGACAATTGATGGGCACAGTGGCTGTGTTTTATTGGCACAGTGGCAACACTTGATGAGCACAGTGGTGACAGTTGATGGGCACAGTAGCTGTGTTTGATGGGTACAGTGGCTGCGTTTGATGGTCACAGTGGCGAAAATTGATGGGCACAGTAGCTGTGTTTGATGGGCACAGTAGCTGCTGTTGATGTGGGGGTTTTTCAGTTTGTTTGCGCCCCCCCCAAAAAATGTTGAGCACCAGCCGCCACTGACTATTAGTGTCCACCTGCCACTCATCACGCCATATAGACCCCCTTCACCTTTGTTATAAATCAGCAGCAGTAGGGGAAAGGGGGTGCAGTTTCACATCCTGGTCCTGGGTGCCGGACAAACTCGTCTCATTACTGGTCCAGAGGAAAGCAAAGCCCCTCCTCTCTCCCTGCATAGAGTTTTTTACAGAGAGGAGAAGGAAGTCTTGTTGAGCCTATTATAGGCAATCAGGGATGGACCGGCCATTGGGACTACAGGGAGTTTCCCGGTAGGCCGATGGCTCAGTAGGCCAGCTTCAGTGACAGGGGACCGCCGCCCCCCCCCCCCCTCCGCTCCTCTGTCTCTCCCTTCTCGCAGCGCTCACCTGGGGGGAACAGAGAAGCAGGGGGAGGACCAGAGGAGAAGGGGGAACGACAGAGGAGCATGGGGGGACCAGAAGGAACATGGGGGAGGGGACAGACAGCTGACTCAACAGCTATGGCCTGGGAGTTTCTCCCTTCTGCCTAATCTTGTGCCATAAAGGGGGGGGGGCACTGAACTGATTCTTTGCCCCGGGTGAAATAATGTCTAGCTTCCCCACTGGTACTGCCTATAAGAGTACCAGTACCAGCCGTTCTACCATCCACGGCTAGTGGCTAGTGAAGAGGGAGAGGGGGCTTTGGTGGCCGGGGGGGGGGGGTGTGGGAGTTGTCCGGCCGCCATGGGAGAGACTTGTCAAAGTGGGCCAGTCTGGATGAAGTCCAAGGCCAAATTTTTGTCCCAGTCCAGCCCCGGAGGCAATCAGCTCCCTGCATCAGAAATGCCACGATGAGGTTTAGTGGTTCCAATTCTGGATCTCATTCATCCATGGGAAGGAAATAATCCCTTCATCGTCTTTTTAATTCCTCTCATTGATTTGGTCATTAGAACTTTATTTTCGGCGCGGCGCAGCTAAACTGCGAACGTGATCATGCAATAGATAGAAGTGGAGTTTATGGAAAATAAGGTGAGGATTGAAGGTTCCTCTAATGAGTTCCGTGTTCTAATCCGAGGCCATAAAAGGGAAAATATCTCTACAGATCTCATAAAAAACAGGATTCCAACGCGTTTCACAGAGAAAACATCTCCATCCCTTTAATTGAAGCATCTGTCATGGTGACACAACACGTCGCCTTCTCCAAACCCTTCATTACATTGTATCTCTGGGATTCCATAAAAAATGAAGCTTAAGTTCCGATCCATAATGTGAAACATCGGATTTCTCCGACAAGGGCTGAGCGTTTCCGAGCTTTCCGAGAGCTTTAATGGGGAATTTTGCTGATCAAACCGTCTCCGACATAACAGAGCAATGGGCTTTTGTAAACCTGGGACCGGCGGGGGCGGTAAATTGTCAAGAAAAAAAAAAACATGCCAACGGAGGCTCTTCTGTCTGGAGGAAAAATGAAGACAGGGGGGCTATTAGATGCGCTCACTTTTCTGCAAAGGGGGCAACAAAAAACGTGCGATTAGGATAAATCTCTCTGGTTATTTTCTGGGTCCTTCTAAAGCGACATTAAAAAAAATAAAGTTGCTCTTCAGGAAAGTAAAAGTAGCAATCGGCAGTTTTAGAATTGCTGGTCATATTCAGGGCCGGATTCCAGACAAGGCCAGCGAGGCGGAAGGGGCGGAGCCGGATCTACCCATCAATTGCCGACAGCTGACACAGCTGACACCTGACGTGTAGATCAAGATTTATCCAGCATGCAGAGTTACGCAGGAAGCGTGTGTAATAGGTTCTCTCTTGTGTCACGCTGCTCCCCGGCGGCCCCTCCTCTCTTCTCGTCCATCCCCATTTGCTTGTGACATCATCTGGGATGGACGAGAAGAGAGGAGGGGCCTCCGGGGAGCAGCGTGACACAAGAGAGAACCTATCACACACGCTTCCTGCGCTACTCTGCATGCTGGCCCGTGTCCTGATGTGCCCCGTGCCCCATGTCCTGATGTGCCCCGCACTCCGTGTCCTGATGTACCCTGTGCCCCATGTCCTCATGTGCCCCGCACCCCGTGTCCTGATGTGCCCTGTGCCCCATGTCCTGATGTGCCCCACACCCCGTGTCCTGATGTGTCCTGATGTGCCCCATGTCCTGATGTGCCCCGCACTCCGTGTCCTGATGTGCCCTGTGCCCCATGTCCTGATGTGCCCCGCACCCCGTCTCCTGATGTGCCCCGTGTCCTGATGTGCCTCGTGCCCCGTGCCCTGATGTGCCCTGTGCCCCAATGTGCTGTGCCCTGTACCCTGACGTGATGTATCCTGATGTGCCCCATGCCCTGATGTACTGGGCTCTGTACCCTGATGTGCCTCGTGCCCTGATGTGCTGAGCTCTGTACCGTGCCCTGATGTGTTGTGCCCTGGGCCGGTCTGGATGAAGGCCCCCTATGTGATGGTGTAAGTGTGTGTGTGTGAAAGGTGTCAGACAGTACGTCTGTCTAGAATGTGATTGAGGTTCCTTGCATATGTGTGAAGATTATCTGTGATTGTGTATTATTCAAAAGGGAAAATCATTGTGTGATAGTATTTGGTTTTGATGTCATTATCTACAGGAATGTCATTCTCTCTGAGTTAAGTCTATTGATAATGCGGTGCCGACATGTCTAGCTACGATTAGACAATTAGCCTCAGTGAGTGAATAGGGGGGTGGAGATGGCATTGTCCCTTTGATTACTGTCACATGCTTGTACTGTATAAAAAGGGTAAGAAGAAACCAATAAAGTGTTCATATATTTGGAAGCAAGTGCAGAGCAGAGTCTCGTCTTATTCTGGGAATTGATATGGATCGTGTATGCAGGATTGTGGAGCGTCGGATAAGCTTGTCGTGGTTAGATGGAAGGTCGTAAACGGTGGTGACCGTTACATTTGGTGGCACAGCAGTGGGATGATTCCATCTTCAGAAGGATGGCTACAAGGACACATGACAATGGAGACGGTGTATGAACGGATGAAGCTCTCTTCCCTCAAGGACTTACTGGAGAGCCGGGGCAGACCGGCCAGCAATCGTAAGAAAAGGGACATTATCGCAGAACTGGTAGAAATGGATAGAGCTAAAAGGCCCGCCGTAACGGACAGGACACCCGAAGAAGCAAGTTTTGATCGGGCGGTTAACATAAGACTGACACATTATGGTCCTAACCCTCCACCGGAGATCAGGGACCGAGTTATAGCGGCTCTGAATGCCACCTTGCTACAGCGAAGAAGTGCTGCAGCAGCTGAAGTCACAGCAGCACCAACTAAAGAGAGAGGAGAGATGCAGATACCAGTCTCCATGGAAGAGGAATTCCAAAGGAGGTTACAAGAGATGCTGATACAGCATAGGGGACCAGTATCAGAGAAGGCCCTGCTGGGATGGGTGAATGTGATTTGTTGCCAACTCTGGAAGGAAGCGTTAGCTCGGGAGCAGCATCACCAAGGAAAGGTCCTGCCCTCCATCTATGCAAGGTACTGGCCGCAGTATGACGTACGAATGCTGTTGTTGGGGGAACAACCGAAGCTGTAGTGGATAGCGGAGTTAAGCAGGCTGATCCGGGCAGAGATGCAGCTAGACGAGAACTACAGAGCCCTCCGGTGGTATGTAGCACAAGAGTGCCCGTGGTCAGCGGATGACAGCCCCACAGAAGGCTATGACTCTGATGGCCTGGGATTGTTGTATTAGGGGATGTCCAGTGATCCCGACTTTGGGGATGATCGGGAGTGGCACTTGGAGGACATAATGGAGCACAGAGAGGAAAAATTGAATATCTCGGGAGGCCACTGGTCACAGGAAGATTTGGAATTTCTGGCCATTCAAGAATGGGATTTGGAAATCGCCTACAGACAGCTGCTAGACTCGGCTCAGCAGCAGGGTGGGGCTCCCGTTGCCTGCAACTATGAGGAAAGGTCAGATGACAATTGTGAAATCCTGGCTGATGAATCGGCAGTGGAAAATATGGGGATTGCCATCCCTAAAGCTGAAGCGGATCGTGTGGAGTTCCAGGGAGCCGGGCAGTTGGCCCCCCTCTCCAGCAACAAGCTGAGGTTGTAAAGCTTTTACTCCCAGCTGAATCACTGGCCACAGAGCAGAGTGTCATGGGCCTCTACTCCTCACTAACAGAAGAGGGGGACCCTGTGATAGTGGATGGGACTGTGGTCTCCACTCACAGCAACCCAGCGGAAGAGCTGGCAACAGAACAGAGGGTCACGGACCTCTGCTCTCCACTAACGGAAGAGGGGGACCCTGTGGTAGTGGATGGGACTGTGGTCTCCACTCACAGCAACCCAGCGGAAGAGCTGGCAACAGAGCAGAGTGCCCCAGGCCTCTGCTCCCAACTAACAGAAGAGGGGGTTCCTGTGGTAGTGGATGGGACTTCAGTCTCCACTGGCACAACCCCAGAAAATGGTACAGGACTGGGACAGGAGGATGTCGGCTTTGCTTTGCAAGCACCGGGGGGTTTTCACCTAGCACCAGTGGATGGGACTTCAGTCTCCACTGGTATACCCCAGGAAGGGGGGGCAGTTGACCCAGGCCCCCAACAGCATGATGGACTGAGCCCACCCACCCTGCCTTCTCTCCAGCGGCTGAAAGGACTCCAGGGAGAAGGGCCAGTCCAGGCCTCTCCCCAGCGGCAGGCGTGTTTACTGAGAGAGGCAGAGGATGGCGGGGTGAGTAATGCTCTGTTTGGAGACATTTATTTGGGGTACAGTATGGATACCAGCATTGGAGGACTGGAACTACTGACGGACTTTCGGAGTCAACCCGTTTGGGGTTCCCACCTGTGTCCGTCTCCCACCGAAAGGGCAGAGATGTAACGGAATGACCCGTGACAGACTGAGATTCTCCTATGTCTAGGGTCACCTTATGTCCACTAGGGCCATAGGGTGACAAAGACATTATATCATGTATTGCAGAAGATGGGACATTAATAATAATTCATATTGCAGGACTGGCATATTACAAGGTGTTCCTACTTGACATCTGTTACACAGAAAAGGGACATTACAAGCTTATTCAATGCTTAGCTCAGGCTTTTGAAATGTTAAGTGAAGCCGGGCTTGTGAAATACCTTTCAATCTGTTGAAAGGTGTTAATTGCATTTACTCCTAGACAATACATTGTCTATGGTACACAAAGGTGTCAGAGACAGTACGTCTGTCTAGAATGTGATTGAGGTTCCTTATATGGGTGTGAAGATTATCTGTGATTGTGTATTATTCAAAAGAGAAAATCACTGTGTGATAGTATTTGGTTTTGATGTCATTATCTACAGGAATGTCATTCTCTCTGAGTTAAGTCTATTGATGATGCGGCGCCGACATGTCTAGCTACGATTAGACAATTAGCCTCAGTGAGTGAATAGGGGGGTGGAGATGGCATTGTCAACTTTGATTACTGTCACATGCTTGTACTGTATAAAAAGGGTAAGAAGAAACCAATAAAGTGTTCATATCTTTGGAAGCAAGTGCAGAGCAGAGTCTCGTCTTGATTATGGGAATGGATATGGACCGTGTATGCAGGATTGTCGGAGTGTGTCAGATAAGCTTGTCGTGGTTGGATGGAAGGTCGTAAACGGTGGTGACCGTTACAAGTCAAAAACGTAAAAAAAAAAATCTGCACAAAAGACATAACTTAGCATCACACACTGCAGCACAAGGGGCCCAACCTGTTACTAGCAAGGGGGACCCAATAAAGGGGGTCCAACCCGCTACTAACAAGGGGGACCTAATAAAGGGGGTCCAACCCGCTACTAGCAAGGGGGGTCTAATAAAGGGGGTCCAACCTGCTACTAGCAAGGTGGATCTAATAAAGGGGTTCCAACGTGCTACTAGCAGGGGGGACCTAATAAAGGGGGTCCAACCTGCTACTATCAAGGGGGACCTAATAAAGGGGGTCCAACCCGCTACTAGCAAGGGGACCTAATAAAGGGGGTCCAACCTGCTACTAGCAAGGGGGACCTAATAAAGGGGGTCCAACCCGCTACTAGCAAGGGGGACCTAATAAAGGGGGTCCAACCTGCTACTAGCAAGGGGGACCTAATAAAGGGGGTCCAACCCACTACTAGCAAGGGAGACCTAATAAAGGGGGTCCAACCCATTAATAGCAAGGGAGACCTAATAAAGGGGGTCCAAGCTTCTAATAGCAAGAGGGACCTAATAAAGAGGGTCCAACCCGCTACTAGCAAGGGGGACCTAATAAAGGGGGTCCAACCCGCTACTAGCAAGGGGGACCTAATAAAGGGGGTCCAACCCGTTACTAGTAAGGGGAACCTAATAAAGGGGGTCCAACCCGTTACTAGTAAGGGGGGCCTAATAAAGGGGGTCCAACCCGCTACTAGCAAGGGGGGCCTAATAAAGGGGGTCCAACCCGCTACTAGCAAGGGGGGCCTAATAAAGGGGGTCCAACCCGCTACTAGCAAGGGGGGCCTAATAAAGGGGGTCCAACTCGCTACTAGCAAGGGGGGCCTAATAAAGGGGGTCCAACCCGCTACTAGCAAGGGGGGCCTAATAAATGGGGTCCAACCCGCTACTAGCAAGGGGGACCTAATAAAGGGGGTCCAACCCGCTACTAGCAAGGGGGGCCTAATAAATGGGGTCCAACCCACTACTAGCAAGGGGGACCTAATAAAGGGGGTCCAACCCGCTACTAGCAAGGGGGACCTAATAAAGGGGGTCCAACCTGCTACTAGCAAGGGGGACCTAATAAAGGGGGTCCAACCCGCTACTAGCAAGGGGGACCTAATAAAGGGGGTCCAACCTGCTACTAGCAAAGGGGACCTAATAAAGGGGGTCCAACCCATTAAAAGCAAGGGAGACCTAATAAAGGGGGTCCAACCCATTAATAGCAAGGGAGACCTAATAAAGGGGGTCCAAGCTTCTAATAGCAAGGGGGACCTAATAAAGAGGGTCCAACCCGCTACTAGCAAGGGGGACCTAATAAAGGGCGTCCAACCCGCTACTAGCAAGGGGGACCTAATAAAGGGGGTCCAACCCGCTACTAGCAAGGGGGACCTAATAAATGGGGTCCAACCCGTTACTAGCAAGGGGGACCTAATAAAGGGGGTCCAACCCGCTACTAGCAAGGGGGACCTAATAAAGGGGGTCCAACCCGCTACTAGCAAGGGAGACCTAATAAAGGGGGTCCAACCCGCTACTAGCAAGGGGGACCTAATAATGTGGCCGGTGAGTGTATATTGAGTATCTCTATCCTGTGTGTATTATATGTCAGATGTTATTACTTTATATTATATGATACTATTTGGGATCCTGTTGATTGGATGCCCCCCTCCCCCCTCCCCCCTCCCCCCGGGTTGTACCCAATCACTTAGCAGTCATCTCTTCCCACACAGAAATATGAAGTCGCAGTTTTCAGACGGATATAAAGGTGAGAACAATTTTAAAATCATATTAAGTTTTCTTTAAATTTGCATATCCAATGGGGAGCCCATTAAATGTGTCCGACAACCAAAGTGTCCGACAACTTTGTGTCCCCAGCAAATGAAGCCACAAAAAACCTTCATATAATGAGATCTCCCCCTCCCCCCCCCCCTTCTCGCCAGACGCTCAACACCGACAGAACATTTTTATATGAGAAAGTCTGAGACCGGCGCCAATAAAACCGCTCCGCACTTTTCTCTTATTATTATTATTTTTGTATTTCTCTGTTGGTTTAAGTTTGTAATTTGTCTGCAAACTTTTCCCATGGACTTCCCTCGGGCCAGGAAATCGCATTGCCACTAAACAGCACAAATCCCCCCCCCCCCCAGCAGATATATCATCCAATTATCAATACTTACTAGCACAACCCCCCCCCCCCCTTCGCCCAAAAAAACTATGCCTCTTAGCAAAAATCCACCCCCCCCCTCCACCATATCACCTCTTCTAGAATGAATCTCCCCTCCCAGCACAAATCCTCTCCCCCCCAGCAGATTTATCTCCCAATTATCAATACTAGCACAACTACCCCCCCCCCTTCACCCAAAAAAATCCCCCCCCCTCCACCATGTCACCTCTTTTAGTATAAATCCCCCCTCCCAGCACAAATCCTCTACCCCCCTCCCCCCTCCAAAAATTCCTCCCACCCCAAAAAAAATTGCCTCTTAGCAAAATACATCCCAATTATCCCTCCTAGCACAACCCCCCCCCCCCCTCCACCATATATCACTTCTTCTAGTATAAATCCCCTAAATCCCCACTCCCAGCACAAATCCTCTTCCCCCTCCCAAATTTCCCTTCCTAGCAAATATATCTCCCAATTATTAATACTAGCACAACCCCCTCCCCCTTCTTTTCACCCAAAAAAAAGTGATGCCTCTTAGCAACAATCCCCTCCACCGTATCACCTCTTCTAGTATAAATCCCCCCCTCCCAGCACAAATCCTTTTCCGGCTCCCAAATTTCCCCTCCTAGCAGAAATACCTCCAAATTATCCCTACTAGCACAATCCCCCACCCCCAAAATTTTTGCCCCAAAAAAAAATGATCCCCCCTAGCACAACCCGCCCCCCTCCACCATATTATCTCCTCTAGTATAAATCCCCTAAATCCCCCCTCCCAGCACAAATCCTCCCCCCTTAGCAGAAGTGCCTCCCAATTATCCCTACTAGCATAATTCCCCCCACACATATTTTGTATCAGTTTTAGCCCAAATCACCCCCCCCCCCTCACCATATCACCTCTTCTAGCATTAAGCCTTCTAAATCCCCCCTCCCAGCACAGTGCAGAGATCCACAGCTCAGGGGGGAGAATCTGTCCACAGGACACCTATTAGTGGTCTCTCCACAAATCTGCCCTTTATGGAAGAGTGACAAGAAGAAAGACATTGGAGAAGCCATGTGGGGGAGGGGACACAGCAAACGTGTGGGGGAGGGGACACAGCAAACGTGTGGGGGAGGGGACACAGCAAACGTGTGGGGGGAGGGGACACAGCAAACATGTGGGGGAGGGGACACAGCAACCATGTGGAGGAGGGGACACAGCAAACATGTGGGGGAGGGGACACACCAAACGTGTGGGGGAGGGGACACACCAAACGTGTGGGGAAGGGGACACTACAAACCTGTGGGGGAGGGGAAACACCAAACGTGTGGGGGGAGGGGACACAGCAAACATGTGGGGGAGGGGACACAGCAAACATGTGGGGGAGGGGGACACAGAAAACATGTGGAGGAGGGGACACAGCAAACATGTGGAGGAGGGGACACAGCAAACATGTGGGGGAGGGGACACACCAAACGTGTGGGGGAGGGGACACAGCAAACGTGTGGGGAAGGGGACACTACAAACCTGTGGGGGAGGGGAAACACCAAACGTGTGGGGGGAGGGGACACAGCAAACATGTGGGGGAGGGGACACAGCAAACATGTGGGGGAGGGGGACACAGAAAACATGTGGAGGAGGGGACACAGCAAACATGTGGAGGAGGGGA
This sequence comes from Rana kukunoris, assembly GCA_029574335.1. Taxonomy (NCBI): domain Eukaryota; kingdom Metazoa; phylum Chordata; class Amphibia; order Anura; family Ranidae; genus Rana; species Rana kukunoris. The sequence continues at coordinate 161,038,519 of CM056058.1, read as the reverse complement.
CACAGCAAACATGTGGGGGAGGGGACACAGCAAACATGTGGGGGAGGGGACACAGCAAATTTGTGGGGGAGGGGACACAGCAAACATGTGGGGGGGACACACACAGAAAACATGGGGGAGGGGACACAGAAAACATGTGGGGGGGACACAGAAAACATGGGGGAGGGGACACAGAAAACATGTGGGGGGAGGGGACACAGCAAACATGTGGGGGAGGGGACACAGCAAACATGTGAGGGAGGGGGACACAGCAAACATGTGGGGGAGGGGACACAGCAAACATGTGAGGGAGGGGGACACAGCAAACATGTGGGGGAGGGGACACAGCAAACATGTGGGGGAGGGGACACAGCAAACATGTGGGGGAGGGGACACAGCAAACATGTGAGGGAAAGGGGGGACACAGCAAACATGTGGGGGAGGGGACACAGCAAACATGTGGGGGAGGGGACACAGCAAACATGTGGGGGAGGGGACACAGCAACCATGTGGGGGAGGGGACACAGCAACCATGTGGGGGGGACACAGAAAACATGGGGGAGGGGACACAGCAAACATGTGGGGGAGGGGACACAGAAAACATGTGGGGGGAGGGGACACAGAAAACATGTGGGGGGAGGGGACACAGCAAACATGTGGGGGGAGGGGACACAGCAAACATGTGGGGGAGGGGACACAGCAAACATGTGGAAGAAGGTGTTCTGGTCACATGACAAATTCAACAGAAAACGTGTGTGGGGAAAACCAACACTGCCCATCACCCTGAACACACCATCCCCACCGTGAAACATGGTGGTGGCAGCCTCATGTGGTGGGGATGCTTTTCTTCAGCAGGGACAGGGAAGCCGGTCAGAGTTGATGGGAAGATGGATGGAGACAAATACAGGACAATCTTAGAAGAAAACCTGTCAGAGTCTGCAGAAGACTTGAGACCGGGGGGGGGGGGGGGGGGTTCACCTTCCAGCAGGACAACGACCCTAAAGTACAGCCAGAGCTACAATGGAATGGTTTAGATCAAAGCCTATTCATGTGTTAGAATGGCCCAGTCACAGTCCAGACCTAAATCCCATTGGGAATCTGTGGACAAGACCTGAGAATTGCTGATCAGACGCTCTCCATCCAATCCGACAGAGACAGAGATATTTTACACAGAAGAATGGGGAGAAATGTCCCTCTCTAGATGTGCAAAGCTGGTAGAGACACCCCCAAAAAGAGAGAAAGGGGGTTCTACAAAGTATTGACTCCGGGGGGGCGCCATACAAATGCCCCTCCCCCCCACACTTTTCACAGATTTATTTGTATCATTTTCCTTCCTCTTCACAATCATGTGACACTTTTTACTTCTGTGGATTCCCACAAGGTAATTACAAAACACACCCATTGTGTCAGAGAATGGCGCTATTGTTCGACGTTTGATGCAAAGCTTGGATTGGACGCGCACAGAACTCTTACTTTGTTACTTTGTTTCTTTTTCTTGTATTACAAAAGGGGAAGTAAATGAGAATCCTGAATTCTGCGCCGACGCTGCTTTACATCCTTCGCCTGGTGTACAAAGTCCCGTAATAACGCCGCCCTGCGTACCTTCACCAGTTTAATAAAGTTTATTATAATATATAAAAAGAGAAACATTCAATGAAAAGAATATATTACAAGTCACAAGTATAATAATACGGAGCGCACAAAAGAAGTAATAACAAAAACACACATTGAAGAAATATGAGAAAATATCCCTGAGCTCAGCTTTGTTTATCTGCTTGTGTTCTGGTTGCATAGACCATAGTGCGCACACACTATATCACCAAAAGTATTGGGACACCTGATTTTAGACACACATGGGGCCAGATTCACGTATTCCAGAGCATCTTTGCTCTGGAGTAACGCATCTCATTTGCGTTGCGCTGCCGTAATTTTAGGAGCAAGTGCTGTCATTCACGAAGCACTTGCTCCTAAAGTTGCGGCAGCGCATCACAAATGAGCCGGCGGAATTCAAATGTCGCGGGTACGGGGCGTGTAGTATGCTAACTACGCGCGATCCCGCCGCCAACGTACTGCGCATGCGTCGAGTGTCAAAACATCCCCGTGCGCATGCTCCAAAATCTGTGAATGAACGTCAATGACGTCACATTCCCATTCATGACCGTTTTACGCAAGCGACGTTTTTTTTTTTTTTTTCCGACGCGATGACGACGCCTATACCTAACATAGGATACTCCAACCCCATGTAGGTATATCTATGCGCCGCGTATCCCGTCCGGAAACGTCGTATCGTCATTGCGTCGCGCCGGATTTCGATCGTGAATTGCCGATTTCCGCTCATTAACATATTTTTTGAGCGTAAATCGGCGGGAACGCCCCCGGCGCCATTTTTAAGTTGAAGTAACGATGCGATGGCGAAACTCAGTTACGCCGCTCGCATCGGAACTTCAACCCGGCGTTTCTTGTTTTCTGGTTACAGAAAACAGAAACGCCGGCTCAAAGTCACAGTTAGGCTGGCGGATCACTCGATCCGCCAGCGTAACCTTTCCTGAATCTGGCCCATGAACTTTACTGGCATCCAGTGGCGGCTGATGCTCAACATTTTTTGGGGGGTGCAAACAAACTGAAAAAGAAAAAAAACATCAAGTGCAGCCACTGTGCCCATCAAGCGCAGCAACTGTGCACATCAAATAAAGCCACTGTGCCCATCAAGCGCAGCCACTGTGCCCATCAAATAAAGCCACTGTGCCAATCAAGCGCAGCCAATGTGCCCATCAAACGCAGCCACTGTGCCCATTAAATAAAGCCACTGTGCCCATTAATTGCAGCCACTGTGCCATCAAATGTAGCGAATGTGCCATCAAACATAGCCACTGTGCCCATCAAACGCAGCCACTGTGCCCATCAAACACAGCCACTGTGCCCATCAAGTGCAGCCACTGTGCCCATCAAACGCAGCCACTGTGCCCATCAAACGCAGCCACTGTGCCCATCAAACGCAGCCACTATGCCCATCAAACGCAGCCACTATGCCCATCAAATGCAGCCACTGTGCCCATCAAACGCAGCCACTATGCCCATCAAATGCAGCCACTGTGCCCATCAAACGCAGCCACTATGCCCATCAAACGCAGCCACTATGCCCATCAAATGCAGCCACTGTGCCCATCAAACGCAGCCACTATGCCCATCAAACGCAGCCACTATGCCCATCAAATGCAGCCACTGTGCCCATCAAACGCTGCCACTGTGCCCATCAAATGCAGCCACTGTGCCCATCAAACGCAGCCACTGAGCTATCAAACGCAGCCACTGTGCCCATCAAACGCAGCCACTGTGCCCATCAAACGCAGCCACTGTGCCCATCAAATGCAGCCACTGTGCCCATCAAACGCAGCCACTGTACCCAGCAATTGCTGCTACTGTGCCTCATCAAATGCAGCCACTGTGCCCATCAAACGCAGCCACTGAGCAGGCCCGGCAGTGTCCTGCGTCCAATCACAGCGCCAATCAGGTGACAGATAAGAGACCCGAGAACCTGATTGGCCAAGAGGCGGTTTAGTGTTAGCAAAGCGAATTCCTTCGCTTTGCTAACACAACGCGTGGCACCTGCTGTTCACCTTTTGGGCGCCTATTAGAGCCTACGGCTCTTATCAGGTGTTTCCAAAAAACACCCTCGCCGCAGTAAAGAGGCCGGACACATGAATAGGGGGTGTCAGCGGTGACCATGAAAAGATTCATGCAATGCATGAATCTATCTAAGGTGATACAGTGGTGCCAGTAGAGAGGGCGAGGCGCCCATGTGGCCCTTATGAACGCACCGCCACTGCTGGCATCCCAGTCTTAGTCTGGAGGGTTCAATATTGAGTTGGCCCCGCCCTTTGCAGCTATAACAGCTTCAGATCTTCTTAGAAGGGCGTCCAGAAGGTTTAGGAGGGTGTCTATGGGAATGTTTGACCATTCTTCCAGTGTGGCAGGGGCTGCCTGGTGCCTCCCAGAGCAGGGGCCCAATTGTTGCAACCTAGGGCATTGCTCAGCGAGGACCCCAATTGTTGCTTCCTAGTTCCTAATCCCTTCAATGCTCAGTGAGGACCCCAATTGTTGCTTTCTAGCTCCCTTCACCCCAATTGTTGCTTCCTAGCTCCCTTTAATGCTCAGTGAGGACCCCAATTGTTGCTTCCTAGCTCCCTTCAATGCTCAGTGAGGACCCCAATTGTTGCTTCCTAGTTCCCTTCAGTGCTCAGCGAGGACCCCAATTGTTGCTTCCTAGCTCCCTTTAATGCTCAGTGAGGACCCCAATTGTTGCTTCCTAGTTCCCTTCAATGCTCAGTGAGGACCCCAATTGTTCTTCCTAGCTCCCTTCAATGCTCAGTGAGGACCCCAATTGTTGCTTCCTAGCTCCCTTCAATGCTCAGTGAGGACCCCAATTGTTGCTTCCTAGTTCCCTTCAGTGCTCAGCGAGGACCCCAATTGTTGCTTCCTAGCTCCCTTCAATGCTCAGTGAGGACCCCAATTGTTGCTTTCTAGCTCCCTTCACCCCAATTGTTGCTTCCTAGCTCCCTTTAATGCTCAGTGAGGACCCCAATTGTTGCTTCCTAGCTCCCTTCAATGCTCAGTGAGGACCCCAATTGTTGCTTCCCAGTTCCCTTCAATGCTCAGTGAGGACCCCAATTACTAGAAGCTACCAGAAGAAAATATTTTTTATACAAGGATGCCGAGTAAGACAGACAGCGGCGCCCCCCTCCCGGCTCCGTGTGGCTCTTCAATGAATCAGAAGCCGGAGACTCAGCAGTTTCCAGCAAGATTAGCCGAGTAATTATCGGAGCGGCATTGTTCTGTCCATCCCCCGCCGGAGGGATTTCCACAACCCCCCCACCCGGCACAATTCCCGGCACATTAACTCTGACCGGCGGGCACAAGACGGGTTAATCCAAAGCGGAGAGAAAAAAAACCGAAACATTACAGATATGAAAAAATAATTATTAATGTGATAGCGGGAAAAAAAAACAAAATCTATAAATATAGAAATTTGCATTCCAGCCAGATGGTCGCCGCCGTGCAATCGCTCTAATGATCGGAATCTTCTCTTTTGTAGATTAAAAGAAAGCGATACGGCAAAACGCAGAGAGCCGATGGATCCTCATTATAAATGGAGGTGATTAAGAGAAAAAAAAAAAAAAACGGAGGGGAAAAAAAATACCGTCGTCTCGTTACGCGCGCCGCAAATCCGGCTGCTTGTTACCCGGCTTGGCAAATGCAGAAGCCGGCCGATGGTAAAGGGTAACTCCACTTTCCTGGGGGAAAAAATAGCAAAAAAGATATATATATATGACAAAAACAAAAAAAAATTATATTAACCACTTGCTTACCGGGCACATATACCCCCCTCCTGCCCAGGTGAAATTTCAGCTTCCGGCACTGCGTCGCTTTAACTGACAATTGCGCGGTCGTGCGACGCGGCTCCCAAACAAAATTGGCGCCCTTTTTTCCCCACAAATAGAGATTTCTTTTGGTGGTATTTGATCGCCCGTGCGGCTTTTATTTTTTGCGCTATAAACAAAAATAGAGCGACAGTTTTGAATTAAAATGCAATATTTTTTACTTTTTGCTGTAATAAATATCCCCCAAAAATATATAAAAAAAACATTTTTTTCCTTCAGTTTAGTCCGATACGTATTCTTCTACATATTGTTGGTAAAAAAAAAAATCGCAATAAGCGTGTAACGATTGGTTTACGCAAAATTTATAGCGTCTACAAAATAGGGGATCGTTTTTTGACATTTTTATTATTATTTTTTTTTTTTTACTACTAATGGCGGCGATCGGCGTTTTTTTTTCGTGACTGCGACATTACGGCGGACACATCGGACACTTTTGACACATTTTTGGGACCATTGTCATTTTCACAGCGAAAAGTGCTATAAAAATGCACTGATTACTGTGAAAATAGAAATTGCAGTTTGGGAGTTAATCACTAGGGGGCGCTGTATGGGTTAAGTGTGACCTCATGTGTGTTTATTTTCGATCAGAGCTATAAAAATGCACTGATTACTGTGAAAATGACACTGGCAGGGAAGGGGTAGGGGGCGCTGTAGGGGGTTAAGTGCTCTCTAATGTGTGTTTCTTACTGTCGGGGGGTGGGGCTGGACGTGTGACGTCAGTGATCGTCTTTCCCTATATCAGGGAAGATCTTCAGCTCCTGTGACCGGCGGCGATCGGGTCCACGGGTTCCGCGGGCGCGGTCACGGAACTTTGGATTGGATAGCATGGCGTGCCGACGCCGGCACGCTCGCGACCCCACGGCTGGGCTCTTAAAGAGGACGTACGGGTACGTGGATGTGCCCAGCCGTGCCATTCTGCGTATATCGGCGGGAAGGGGTCCTTAAGTGGTTAAAGGGTAACTCCACTTTCCTGGGGAACAATTGCAAAGAGAGATATATAGATATATATATATAACAATAACAAAAACCAAAAAATTATATTAATATTACAATAAAAAAAATAACATGATCCATTTCCTGCCCGGCCTCTAGCAGAGTGACAGGAAGTGGCTCGTTATCCTGACTGATCATCATATGAAGTCCAGAAGGATAAGCCACCATCATGCACCCGCGGGGGGGGGGGGGGCGTGTGGCGCGGTGATCAGCGGTGCTGTGTGTCACTTTGACGCAGCGCATCTTCGATCTAGTCTCTGACGAAGGCTCTTTACCATGTGATCAGGTGTGACCAATCACAGCTGATCACGGTGTGAACCAGGAAGTGCTGGTAATCGGCTTTCCTCGGCCGATCGGCGGCTCTCCTGTCAGAAGGGGGGTGTGCACTGATTATCAGCGCAGCCCCTCATCAGATGTGCCCACCCAAATCCCAATCCGTGCCCATCAAAGTGCCAATTAGTGCCCATCAGTAACGACTGTCAGTGTCCTTCCAAGATGCACATTAGTAATGCCTGTCAGTACCTCTTCATAAGTGCTGCCTATCAGTGCCTTCTATTAGTGCCTATCAGTGCTGCCTATCAGTGCCACCTATTGGTGCCCATCAGTGCCACCTATCAGTGCCACCTATTAGTGCCCATCAGTGCCGCCTATCAGTGCCCATCAGTGCCACCTATTGGTGCCCATCAGTGCCACCTATCAGTGCCCATCAGTGCCACCTATTAGTGCCCATCAGTGCCACCTATTAGTGCCCATCAGTGCCCATCAGTGCCACCTATTAGTGCCCATCAGTGCCCATCAGTGCCACCTATTGGTGCCCATCAGTGCCACCTATCAGTGCCCATCAGTGCCACCTATTAGTGCCCATCAGTGTCCATCAGTGCCACCTATTAGTGCCCATCAGTGCCACCTATCAGTGCCCATCATTGCCACCTATCAGTGCCCATCAGTGCTGCCTATCAGTGCCCATCAGTGCCACCTATCAGTGCCCATCAGTGCCACCTATTAGTGCCCATCAGTGCCACCTATCAGTGCCCATCAGTGCCACCTATTAGTGCCCATCAGTGCCACCTATTAGTGCCTATCAGTGCCGCCTATCAGTGCCACATATTAGGGCCCATCAGTGCCACATATTATGGCCCATCAGCACTGAACATCAGTGCCACCTATTGGAGTTCATCAGTGCCACCTATCAGTACCCATCAGTGCCGCCTGTCAGAGCCCATCATCATTGGAGTTGATCAGTGCCACCTATAAGTAGCCATCAGTGCTGCCTATCGGTGCCCATTAGTGCCGCCTATCAGTGCCACCTACCGTGTTTCCCCGAAAATATGCCCGGGTCTTATATTTGTTTTGGCAACAAAAGACACAGTAGGGCTTATTTTCGGGGTAGGTCTTACCATGTAATGTGCCGTCTTCTTTTCGCCCCCCCCCCCACTCTCTTCCTTCCTGACAGGAATCCCCGGGGTGAACCGAGTTAAAATGCTTGTAAAATTATATAATCCACTCTATTACAGTATTATATAATGTACAACGTGTGCGTTCCTGTAATATAATCGTTATAGCGCCGCCCTGCGCGTCTGTGACCCGCCGGAGCTCTCTTCCCCGCAATTATATTACAGAAACAGTATTACATAATACTATAATAGAGTGGATTATAGGCTGTTACAAGCATTTTAAACTAGGGCTTATTTTCGGGGCGGGGTTTATATTGCAACCCTCCTGGAAAATAATGCTAGGTCTTATTTTCGGGGTAGGGCTTACTTTCGGGGAAACGCGGTATTAAGGCTCATCGGTGCTTATCAGCGCTGCCCATCAGTGCCGCTTATCAGTGCCACCTATTAGGGTCCATCAGTTTCGCCTACCAGTACCCATCAGTGCCGCCTATCAGTGTACATCAGTGCCGCCTATCAGTGTACATCATAGCCTATCGGCGCCCATCAGTGCTAGAAATCAGTGGCATCTATCAGAAGTATGTATTTAGTTGTGTTTCAGATTCATTTGTTAAAGGAGAAGTACGGGGGAAAGGCGGGACTTCTCCCTGGATCACCTCGACTGTGCTTCATTCTGCCCTCCTGTGACCTGAAATAGGGGTGTGGCCATAATAAGAAGAAACAACTATAGTGAAATATCTCCATATCACCACCATGGGCGCCCGCTGACATTTCTTCAGAGGGGGGCGCTTCGTCAGCGGCGATACACAGCCGCATTTTACCCTTTCTTCAACCGCTAGCGGGGGTCAAAAGCACTAATCCCCCCACGTTAAAATGTAAAAACACCCCACTGTGCCCCCCTGCATCTTTCAATATCTCTTTGTCACTACTGTGTACCCCTCTCCACAACTGCACCTCTGGACCCCTTTACATTACACAGCACCCTGCACCTCTGGACCCCTTTACATTACACAGCACCCTGCACCTCTGGGTCCCTTTACATTACACAGCACCCTGCACCTCTGGACCCCTTTACATTACACAGCACCCTGCACCTCTGGACCCCTTTACATTACACAGCACCCTGCACCTCTGGACCCCTTTACATTACACAGCACCCTGCACCTCTGGGTCCCTTTACATTACACAGCACATCACACCTCAGGACCCCTTTACATTACACAGCACCCTGCACCTCTGGACCCCTTTACATTACACAGCACCCTGCACCTCTGGACCCCTTTACTTTACACAGCACCCTGCACCTCTGGGTCCCTTTACATTACACAGCACATCACACCTCAGGACCCCTTTACATTACACAGCACCTCGCAGCTCTGGACCCCTTTACATTACACAGCACCCTGCACCTCTGGACCCCTTTACATTACACAGCACATCGCAGCTCTGGACCCTTTTACATTACACAGCACCCTGCACCTCTGGACCCCTTTACATTACACAGCACCCTGCACCTCTGGACCCCTTTACATTACACAGCACCCTGCACCTCTGGACCCCTTTACTTTACACAGCACCCTGCACCTCTGGGTCCCTTTACATTACACAGCACATCACACCTCAGGACCCCTTTACATTACACAGCACCTCGCAGCTCTGGACCCCTTTACATTACACAGCACCCTGCACCTCTGGACCCCTTTACATTACACAGCACATCGCAGCTCTGGACCCTTTTACATTACACAGCACCCTGCACCTCTGGACCCCTTTACATTACACAGCACCCTGCATCACTGGACCCCTTTACATTACACAGCACCCTGCATCATTGGACCCCTTTACATTACACAGCACCCTGCACCTCTGGACCCCTTTACATTACACAGCACCCTGCATCACTGGATCCCTTTACATTACACAGCACCCTGCATCACTGGACCCCTTTACATTACACAGCACCCTGCACCCCTTTACATTACACAGGACCATGCATCACTGGACCCCTTTACATTACACAGCACCCTGCATCACTGGACCCCTTTACATTACACAGCACCCTGCATCACTGGACCCCTTTATATTATACAGCACCCTGCACCTCTGGACCCCTTTACATTACACAGCACCCTGCACCTCTGGGTCCCTTTACATTACACAGCACATCACACCTCAGGACCCCTTTACATTACACAGCACCTCGCAGCTCTGGACCCCTTTACATTACACAGCACCCTGCACCTCTGGACCCCTTTACATTACACAGCACCCTGCACCTCTGGACCCCTTTACATTACACAGCACATCGCAGCTCTGGACCCTTTTACATTACACAGCACCCTGCACCTCTGGACCCCTTTACATTACACAGCACCCTGCATCACTGGATCCCTTTACATTACACAGCACCCTGCATCACTGGACCCCTTTACATTACACAGCACCCTGCATCACTGGACCCCTTTACATTACACAGCACCCTGCACCCCTTTACATTACACAGGACCATGCATCACTGGACCCCTTTACATTACACAGCACCCTGCATCACTGGACCCCTTTACATTACACAGCACCCTGCATTACTTGCCCCCTTTACATTACACAGCACCCTGCATCACTGGACCCCTTTACATTACACAGCACCCCACAGCTCTGGACCCCTCTACATTACACAGCACCCTGCATCACTGGACCCCTTTACATTACACAGCACCCTGCATTACTCGCCACCTTTACATTACACAGCACCCTGCATCACTGGACCCCTTTACATTACACAGCACCCTGCATCACTGGTCCCCTTTACATTACACAGCACCCTGCACCACTGGACCCCTTTACTTTACACAGCACCCTGCATCACTGGACCCCTTTACATTACACAGCACCCTGCATCACTGGACCCCTTTACATTACACAGCACCCTGCATCACTGGACCCCTTTACATTACACAGCACCCTGCATCACTGGACCCCTTTACATTACACAGCACCCTGCATCACTGGACCCCTTTACATTACACAGCACCCTGCATCACTGGACCCCTTTACATTACACAGCACCCTGCATCATTGGACCCCTTTACATTACACAGCACCCTGCATCATTGGACCCCTTTACATTACAAAGCACCCTATATGGACAGTATATTTATTTCAGGTCTAAAAGAGGAACCTTTTGGAATGAGGGACAAATGGATTTCATTCCAGAAGAGGGACAGGCACTCTAAATAAGGGGAGCGCTGCAGTCACCACTTAAATCGGCCCCAGGGCCAGTTCAGCCCTGCTCCTGGCTCTCCTTGGCGATTCCAGGGGGGGCAGACGACCCCCCTTGCCCTATGGAGCGGACTCCCATGTCACCAAGTGATGTGTACCCAACATAATTCCGTGTGTCTCGGTCCATCCCAGGGTCGGTCCCGATGGAGGTGACGTGTCCGTGTGCCTCACAGCCCATCCATCTGATATATTATTTTATTTTTTTAATGACTGAAGCGCAGCGATGGGAGGGAGACTGCCTGTAATTCCCGCCTGCCGGAGACTTTATATACATTTCGTCGGCAATTTACCGAAACGCTTTGTGTGAACTTTACTTTTTACGGAAGGTAAAACATCAACTTTTGACGAATGCCTTCAAAATGTCACGGCGTTCGGGAAGGCGCGCGGCGGGCCGAGGAACCGCGCCTTTTCCGGCTAAAAATATCGCTAAACGAAACTTGTCGGGGCGGCGAGGACGTCGAGGGGCGATTGGCGGTAATAATCTCCGAGTGTAAAGGACGCAGACCGGTGTTTGCAAGTAAAAATATAAAGAATAAAATAAAGCGAAGGAACGCGTTGAATAATCTCGCGAGTCATAAGTGGATTTCTGGGGCCGCGAGCGAACGTTTCGATCAAATATTGATGCCGTAATAACCGCGGCGCTGGAAAACGGCGCCTTCCATTCCCCCCTCCGCTGTATCGTGGCTGCGGCCGCTGAGGTTATTGGTTTTAATGTGAATTATAATGTTATTTTGGGGGAAAATGTTTATTAAAAATGAAGCAGCGGAATAAACAGTAACAGAGTTCCTGTATCTTACGGGGAGGCGGGGTTATCTCTTCATACGGGTGCAGGGCGCCCCCCCCCCATATTTCTCTTTACATCACTTTTTTTAACTACAGATTTTCTTTTGGTGGTATTTAATCACCTCAGGTTTTTTTTTTTTTTTTTATAAACAAATAAAAAATTACATAAAATTTGGAAAAAAAAGGTTTTCTGCAAATAAGTAATTTTTCTCCTTCGCTGATGTGCACTGATATCCTGCATTAATAGGCTGCACTGATGGCCACTAATGGGCATTGATAGGCAGCACTAATGGGCACTGATAGGTGGCACTAATTGGCATCGATAGAGGACACTGATGGGCAGCACTGATAGGCAGCACTGATGGGCACTGATAGGTGGCACTAATGGGCATTGATAGGTAGCACTGATGAGGAGGCACTGATAGGTGGCACTAATGATCACGGAAGAGGTTGCAGGGTCAGATGGAAACTGACATAGGCGTGCGCACAGGGTGTGCCAGGTGTGCCCAGGCACACCCTAATCGCCCTGTGCAGAACAGATTCCCCCACTGACCTGGCTCCTCCTCCTTCCCACCACAGCACTTCCAACTTCCCTCCTCTCCCACTAGTTGTTTTAGGATGAGTGGGGGACGGGGCCAGTAAATATGCAATTTACAGGACCCTTCCTTTTCTGAATGAACATTGTGAGTGATCGGTAGAGTGTGTTTGAGCTTTGGGGTGCACACCCTAATGCCAAAAGGCTGCGCGCACCAATGGACACTCATAAGCAGGCAGTAGTGAAGGGCATTGCTAGGCAGCGCTAATGAGCATTGATAGGTAGCACTGATAGTCACTGATGGGCACTGATAGGTGGCAGTAATGGACATTGATAGGGGATACTGATGGGCATGTATAGGCAGCACTGATAGGTGGCACTAATGGGCATTGATGAGGAAACTGATGGGCACTGATAGGCAGCACCTATGGGCACTGATAGGTGGCACTAATGGGTATTGATAGGTAGCACTGAAGAGGAGGTACTGATAGGTGGCACTAATGGGCATTGATGGGGAAACTCATGGGCACTGATAGGCAGCACCTATGGGCACTGATAGGTGGCACTAATGGGTATACATAGGTAACACTGATGAGGAGGCACTGATAGGTGGCACTAATGGGCATTGATGGGGAAACTCATGGGCACTGATAGGCAGCACCTATGGGCACTGATAGGTGGCACTAATGGGTATTGATGGAGAAACTGATGGGCACTGATAGGCAGCACCTATGGGCACTGATAGGTGGCACTAATGGGTATTGATGGAGAAACTGATGGGCACTGATAGGCAGCACCTATGGGCACTGATAGGTGACACTAATGGGTATTGATAGGTAGCACTGATGAGGAGGCACTGATAGGTGGCACTAATGGGCATTGATGGAGAAACTGATGGGCACTGATAGGCAGCACCTAGGGGCAGTAATAGGTGGCACAAATGGGTATTGATAGGTTGATCAGGAGTTAGCCCCCCCCCCCAGTTCTCTGCTCCAGGGGGCCCATGCCTGAAAGCGGCATGTGTAAGGGGCCCCATAATTCCTGATGGTAGCTTCTGTATAGATCTGTGATTGTATGTAGGAAGTCGGCTTCACCGACAGGATATAAAGAAGGAGCTCCACCCAAATCTGAACCAAACTCGGCTTGTCTTGCAGCCCGTTACATAAAAACTCGGCCTCCGTTCACAACTCGCCAAACCTCCATTTTGTTTGTGGTGCGCCAAGATTGACGTACACCTCAATGGTCGTCCTCCACAGGTGGAAGGTCAGGGGGACACTGGCTGATGATATCATGTTTTTTTTTTTTTTTAATGATACATTTTAGAAAAATATTTATCAGACAGTTTAGTGTGGTGAATGTCAACCGTTTTGGCCTTATTACTGCAAGTTTCTTGGCCTCCAGCAAGTCATGTTGGGCCAGATTCTCAGCCGCGCTACGACGGGGTGTCACAGATACCCCGTCGTATCGCTGTTTTTATGCCTGTGTATCTAGAATCACTTAGGCATAGATACAGGTGAAGATCCGCCACGTGTAAAACAATTACACTGGCGGATCGTAGATGTAATGACAATGCCGGCCACTAGGTGGCCTTTACGTTGTTTTCTCATTTGCCTATGCAAATGAGGCTAATACGCCGATTCCCGAACGCTTTTACGCCGCCCCGTCGTGGTTAACGTCGTTTTCGTCCGCATAAGGTTACCCCTGCTAAGATGTGGAGTAACCTTACAAAGTCCCGTCGGATGCCGTCGGATGCCATGTTAAGTATGGCCTCGGAACCTGGGACTAGCAAGGGGGACCTAATAAAGGGAGTCTAACCGGGACTAGCAAGGGGACCTAATAAAGGGGGTCCAACCTGGGACTAGCAAGGGGGACCTAATAAAGGGGGTCCAACCCGCTACTAGCAAGGGGGACCTAATAAAGGGGGTCCAACCCGCTACTAGCAAGGGGGACCTAATAAGGGGGTCCAACCCGCTACTAGCAAGGGGGACCTAATAAGGGGGGTCCAACCCGCTACTAGCAAGGGGGACCTAATAAAGGGGGTCCAACCCGCTACTAGCAAGGGGGACCTAATAAAGGGGGTCCAACCCGCTACTAGCAAGGGGGACCTAATAAAGGGGGTGCAACCCACTACTAGCAAGGGGGACCTAATAAGGGGGTCCAACCCGCTACTAGCAAGGGGGACCTAATAAGGGGGTCCAACCCGCTACTAGCATGAGGGACCTAATAAAGGGGGTCCAACCCACTACTAGCAAGGGGGGCCTAATAAAGGGATCCAACCCAGGACTAGTAAGGGGGACCTAATAAAGGGGGTCCAACTGGGACTAGCAGGGGGGACCTAATAAAGGGAGTCTAACCGGGACTAGCAAGGGGACCTAATAAAGGGGGTCCAACCTGGGACTAGCAAGGGGGACCTATTAAAGGGGGTCCAACCCGCTACTAGCAAGGGGGACCTAATAAAGGGAGTCTAACCGGGACTAGCAAGGGGACCTAATAAAGGGGGTCCAACCTGGGACTAGCAAGGGGGACCTATTAAAGGGGGTCCAACCCGCTACTAGCAAGGGGGACCTAATAAAGGGGGTCCAACCTGGGACTAGCAAGGGGGACCTATTAAAGGGGGTCCAACCCACTACTAGCAAGGGGGACCTAATAAGGGGGTCCAACCCGCTACTAGCAAGGGGGACCTAATAAGGGGGTCTAACCCGCTACTAGCATGAGGGACCTAATAAAGGGGGTCCAACCCACTACTAGCAAGGGGGGCCTAATAAAGGGATCCAACCCAGGACTAGTAAGGGGGACCTAATAAAGGGGGTCCAACTGGGACTAGCAGGGGGGACATAATAAAGGGAGTCTAACTGGGACTAGCAAGGGAGATCTAATAAAGTGAGTCCAACCCGCTACTAGCAGGGGGACCTAATAAAGGGGGTCCAACCCACTACTAGCAAGGGGGACCTAATAAAGGGGGTCCAAATGGGACTAGCAGGGGGGACATAATAAAGGGAGTCTAACTGGGACTAGCAAGGGGGACCTAATAAAGGGGGTCCAACCCGGGACTAGCAAGGGGGACCAAATAAAGGGGATCCAATCCAGGACTAGTAAGGGGGACCTAATAAAGGGGGACCGGAATTTTGAACTGAACTTAAAGTTTTCTCACTTTAGAAACTAAAAAGTTATGAAACTCCATCGATTTTTATTTTCTCAGTAATAGAGCTCCAGAATCTTTGTGCGTCGTTTACGTCGTTTGCGTACGTCGATTCTTAATGGGGCTGGGCGCACGATTACGTCGTTTACATTGAGAAAATGTGACGTCCTTTGGAGCATGCGCACTGGGATTTCGTTGCGGCCGGCGCATGCGCAGTTCAATCGGCACGGGGGCGCGCTTAATTTAAATACAAGCCGCCCCCCTTTGAATTACGCGGCCGTACGCTGGGCCATTTACGCTACGCCGCCGCAAACTACGGAGCAAGTGCTTTGGGAATAAAGCACCTGCTCCAGTACGAGGCGGCGGCGTAGCGTAAATGGCTAACGCTACGCCGCCGCAAATGTACGAGAATCTGGCCCGCTCTGTCTGTTGTTGACACCTACGTTCTGGTATCTTCTGTGAAGAGCGTAATGGTAGGGCTAGGTTTGGGGGCGATACCTTGAGGTGAAAAGCTAAACATAAGACCTATTCTTACAAGAAACAGGTGGGCTTTAAAACGAGCCCTCACTCTCCTTTGTAGCTGCAGGTACTGTGGAGCAATTCAAGGTAGACATGTGCAATTTGTTTCGTTCCGAATTCCTTTTTTTTTAGCGAATTTCGACAAATTTGTTCATTCGGAAATATGTGAATTAACGCAAAACCCTTTTTTTGTTTTTTTTTTTCTTTTTTTTTTTTAAAACCCTTTTAAAGATTTTTTTCATGAATATTCGTAAATTTGAATACTGGAGAATTCGTAAATTTGATAATGTGAAAATTCGTAAAATTTGTAAACTTGAAAATGTGAAAATGTGAAAATTCGTAAAATTTGATCATTCATAAGTTCAGAAATTAGGAAATAGGAAAGAAAATTCAAAAGAACGAAAAATCTTAAAATAAGAATGAAAATCAGAAAATTCAAGAAGCCGAAAATGTGAAAATCTAAAATAATAACTTAACTATTACTTACTACTAAATGATAGGTCTTGGAAATTCCTTTCAAATATGGCTGCTAGCGAACGTAACAAATTCTAATTTATCCGAAGTTATGAATTATCTGATATAACAAATGCCGCATCTAAACGAATGGATGCGTTTGATGGCATGGCACAGTGGTGACAATTGATGGGCACAGTGGATGCGTTTGATGGCGTCGCACAGTGGGGACAATAGATGGGCACAGTGGCTGCGTTTGATGGCATGGCACAGTGGTGACAATAGATTGGCACAGTGGCTGCGTTTGATGGCATGGCACAGTGGTGACAATTGATGGGCACAGTGGATGCGTTTGATGGCGTCGCACAGTGGGGACAATAGATGGGCACAGTGGCTGCGTTTGATGGCATGGCACAGTGGTGACAATAGATGGGCACAGTGGCTGCGTTTGATGGCATGGCACAGTGGTGACAATTGATGGGCACAGTGGATGTGTTTGATGGCATCGCACAGTGGGGACAATAGATGGGCACAGTGGCTGCGTTTGATGGCGTCGCACAGTGGGGACAATAGATGGGCACAGTGGCTGCGTTTGATGGCATGGCACAGTGGTGACAATTGATGGGCACAGTGGATGTGTTTGATGGCATCGCACAGTGGGGACAATAGATGGGCACAGTGGCTGCGTTTGATGGCATGGCACAGTGGTGACAATAGATGGGCACAGTGGCTGCGTTTGATGGCATGGCACAGTGGTGACAATTGATGGGCACAGTGGATGCGTTTGATGGCGTCGCACAGTGGGGACAATAGATGGGCACAGTGGCTGCGTTTGATGGCATGGCACAGTGGTGACAATAGATGGGCACAGTGGCTGCGTTTGATGGCATGGCACAGTGGTGACAATTGATGGGCACAGTGGATGCGTTTGATGGCGTCGCACAGTGGGGACAATAGATGGGCACAGTGGCTGCGTTTGATGGCATGGCACAGTGGTGACAATAGATGGGCACAGTGGCTGCGTTTGATGGCATGGCACAGTGGTGACAATTGATGGGCACAGTGGCTGCGTTTGATGGCGTCGCACAGTGACGACAATTGATGGGCACAGTGGCTGCGTTTGATGGCATGGCACAGTGGGGACAATAGATGGGCACAGTGGCTGCGTTTGATGGGTACAGTGAGGCTACAATTGATTTTTTTTATTAATTTTTTTCCCCCCCCCCAAAAAAAATCTTGATCACCAGCTGCCACTGTTCCTTGATCTTATTTGTTCGGTATGTTTGCAGGAAGCGTCCATTCGGTAGGAATTTTCTAGGAGAGCGCGGCGTCTTTGGCGACGCGTTTTGCGAGTTTTCCGAGGGCTCTGCAGGACCGATAATCCGGTGACCTCAGATGAGACCTACTTAGTCATTCTGCTCTTTTATCCCCCTATTACTTTTGCTCGCCTTCCCTCTTCCTCTGAGCTTCAGCAGTTTTTATATGGGTCGCCCTTCACCGGCGCCAGGGAAGACGCCATCAATAAAAGGCTGAATCAGAACTTCATCTGTAATAACGAGCCTCGTAATTAATGGATGAACTTTGGGATCTCCGCCGCGTCCAAGCGCTCTGGAATCACTTTCGTTATTATGAACCGGCGAATCATAAATGTCCATTTTCCCGGTCATCAAAAAAGGAGCACTAAAAAAAGTAAAACGCGCAGAAAGCGGTAATTTTATCTTTATCCTCAATTTGAAAACTTTGACTTTCCTCGTGGGGAAGTTCTTCGCCCCCCCCATCCCCCGTGTACTTCACACTCACCGGCCACTTTATTAGGTACGCCGGTTCAGTTGCTCGGGAACACAAATTGCTAATCAGCCAATCGCGCGGCAGCAACTCAATGCATTTCGACATCTAGACGTGGCGAAGACGACTTGCTGAAATTCACACCGAGCATCAGAATGACTGAAGTGACTTTGAACGTGGGATGGTTGTTGGTAGCAGACGGGCCGGTCTGAGTATTTCTGGGATTTTCACACACAACCATCTCTCGGGGGTTTACAGAGAATGGTGGGAAAAAGAGAAAATATCCAGTGAGCGGCTGTTGTGTGGAAGGAAAATGCCTTGTTGAGGTCAGAGGAGGATGGGGCAGACTGCTTCCAGATGATAGAAAGACAACAGGAACTCAAATAACCCCTCGTTACACCCGAGGTATGCAGTATACAATCTCTGAACACACAACACATCCAAACTAGCAAGGGGGACCTAATAAAGGGGGTCCAACCCGGGACTAGCAAGGGGGACTTAATAAAGGGGGTCCAACCCGCTACTAGGAAGGTGGGCCTAATAATGGGAGTCCAACCCGCTACTAGCAAGGGGGACCTAATAAAGGGGGTCCAACCCTCTACTAGCAAGGGGGACCTAATAAAGGGGGTCCAACCCTCTACTAGCAAGGGGGACCTAATAAAGGGGGTCCAACCCGGGACTAGCAAGGGGGCCTAATAATGGGAGTCCAACCCGCTACTAGCAAGGGGGACCTAATAAAGGGGGTCCAACCCTCTACTAGCAAGGGGGACCTAATAAAGGGGGTCCAACCCGGGACTAGCAAGGGGGACCTAATAAAGGGGGTCCAACCCACTACTAGCAAGGGGGACCTAATAAAGGGAGTCTAACCGGGACTAGCAAGGGGACCTAATAAAGGGGGTCCAACCCGGGACTAGCAAGGGGGACCTAATAAGGGGGTCCAACCCGCTACTAGCAAGGGGGACTTAATAAGGGGGTCCAACCCGCTACTAGCAAGGGGGACCTAATAAGGGGGTCCAACCCGCTACTAGCAAGAGGGACCTAATAAGGGGGTCCAACCCGCTACTAGCAAGGGGGACCTAATAAAGGGGGTCCAACCTGCTACTAGTAAGGAGACCTAATAAGGGGGTCCAACCCGCTACTAGCAAGGGGGACCTAATAAGGGGGTCCAACCCGCTACTAGCAAGGGGGACCTAATAAAGGGGGTCCAACCTGCTACTAGTAAGGAGACCTAATAAGGGGGTCCAACCCACTACTAGCAAGGGGGGCCTAATAAAGGGGGTCCAACTAGGACTAGCAAGGGGGACCTAATAAAGGGAGTCTAACCGGGACTAGCAAGGGGACCTAATAAAGGGGGTCCAACCCGGGACTAGCAAGGGGGACCTATTAAAGGGGGTCCAACCCGCTACTAGCAAGGGGGACCTAATAAGGGGGTCCAACCTGCTACTAGCAAGAAGGACCTAATAAGGGGGTCCAACCTACTACTAGCAAGGGGGACCTAATAAAGGGGGTCCAACCGGCTACTAGTAAAGGGACCTAATAAGGGGGTCCAACCCGCTACTAGCAAGGGGGACCTAATAAGGGGGTCCAACCCACTACTAGCAAGGGGGACCTAATAAGGGGGTCCAACCCACTACTAGCAAGGGGGACCTAATAAAGGGGGTCCAACCAGCTACTAGCAAGGGGGACCTAATTAAGGGGGTCCAACCCGCTACTAGCAAGGGGGAACTAATAAAGGGGGTCCAACCCGCTACTAGCAAGGGGGACCTAATAAAGGGGGTCCAACCCGCTACTAGCAAGGGGGACCTAATAAAGGGGGTCCAACCCGCTACTAGCAAGGGGGACCTAATAAGGGGGTCCAACCCGCTACTAGCAAGGGGGACCTAATAAAGGGAGTCCAACCCACTACTAGCAAGGGGGACCTAATAAAGGGGGTCCAACCCGCTACTAGTAAGGGGACCTAATAAGGGGGTCCAACCCGCTACTAGCAAGAGGGACCTAATAAGGGGGTCCAACCCACTACTTTCAAGGGGGACCTAATAAGGGGGTCCAACCCGCTACTAGCAAGAGGGACCTAATAAGGGGGTCCAACCCACTACTAGCAAGGGGGACCAAATAAAGGGGGTCCAACTGGGACTAGCAGGGGGGACATAATAAAGGGAGTCTAACCGGGACTAGCAAGGGGGACCTAATAAAGGGGGTCCAACCCGGGACTAGAAAGGGGGACCTATTAAAGGGGGTCCAACCTGCTACTAGCAAGGGGGACCTAATAAAGGGGGTCCTATCTACTACTAGCAAAGGGGACCTAATAAAGGGATCCAACCCAGGACTAGTAAGGGGGACCTAATAAAGGGGGTCCAACTGGGACTAGCAGGGGGGACCTAATAAGGGGAGTCTAACCGGGACTAGCAAGGGGGACCTATTAAAGGGGGTCCAACCTGCTACTAGCAAGAAGGACCCCCTTAGAAGGACCCCCCCCCCATGTGAATGAGTATGGGGTACATTGTATCCATTCACCCAAGAAAAAAGTGGGAAATGGGAGGATAGAGGAATGAAGATGAATAACAAAAGGACCGGAATTTTGAACTGAACTTAAAGTTTTCTCACTTTAGAAACTAAAAAGTTATGAAACTCCATCGATTTTCATTTTCTCAGTAATAGAGCTCCAGAATCTTTATTTGTTTTTTTTTTTCATACTGCCGTAACTTCTCCATCATGCCCAGAAACACCTTCCAGTGTAAATGTGCGCAGGAATAGCTCATCAATATGCAAATAATAAATTGTGTTAGATCAGGCGGCCCAGAGCTTGATATATATCAACACCACGCTGTGACTGCACTCAGCCGAAATGTCAAATCCAAAATCAAAGAGCCGGGCCTCAGATCTGACCCAAATTAACAATTTCCCGGGATGAAAGTGTTTACAGAACAAATATAGTAACACACACGGCTCTATAATGACTTTTGTGTTTCGTGCGTTCACCCGCGGCGCCCTCCCCCGCCGTGCCGCCATGTTGGAGGCGTTAAGTGACATTTGAATACATAAAATGGAAAGTTGACGGGGCTTTGGTCTGGTATTTTACAGATGTCAACAGATTAATGTTCAGGAAAATAAATAGATGCTGCTGTATGTTATTTATTGAGCAAATTATTATCGCAGTGGGTGGGGCGTGTTCCAAAACAAAAAAAAAAAAAGCAAATTTACCATAAATAAAAATAATGATAAAGTCAAGTTTTCAATCACTAATATTGTTCTTCAACTCAACTTCTTCTTCCCCTTAATTCTGGGCGGAGCCAGCGCTTTAAATAGGCCATGACACCTGGGGCCGGTAGGCGGGGTTTCTGATCTTGTCACGCTGTGTCTGGCTGCACAGTCCTAACATCATTGGGGGGGCTCATCAATTGCTGCCAGTGTGCCCATCAATTGCAACTACTTTGCCCCATCAGTTGCTGCCAGTGTGCCCCATCAATTGCTGCCACCAGTGTGCCCCATCAATTGCTGCCAGTGTGCCCAGTGTGCCCATCAATTGCTGCCACTGTGCTCCATCAATTGCAACTACGTTGCCCCATCAGTTGCTGCCAGTGTGCCCCATCAATTGCTGCCACCAGTGTGCCCATCAATTGCTGCCACTGTGCTCCATCAATTGCAACTACGTTGCCCCATCAGTTGCTGCCAGTGTGCCCCATCAATTGCTGCCACCAAGGTGCCCATCAATTGCTGCCACTGTGCCCCATCAATTGCTCCTACTGTGCTCCATCAATTGCTGCCACTGTGCCCCATCAATTGCAGCTACTGTGCCCCATTAATTGCTGCCAGTGTGCCCATCAATTGCCTCCAGTGTGCCCCATCAATTGCCACCAGTGTGCCCCATCAATTGCTGCCAGTGTGCCCCATCAATTGCAGCTACTGTGCCCCATTAATTGCTGCCACTGTGCCCATCAATTGCCTCCAGTGTGCCCCATCAATTTCTGCCCATGTGCTCATCAATTGCCACTACTGTGCCCCATCAATTGCTGCCAGTGTGCCCATCAATTTCTGCTACTGTGCCCTATCAATTCCTGCTACAGTGCCCCATCAATTGCCGCCACTGTTCCCCATCAATTTCCACTACTGTGCCCCATCAATTGCCACTACTGTGCCCCATCAATTGCCACCAGTGTGCCCCATCAATTGCCGTCACTGTGCCCCATCAAGTGTCGCCACGGTTCCCCATCAATTGCCGCCACTGTGCCCCATCAATTGCCACCAGTGTACCCCATCAATTGCCGCTACTGTGCCCCATCAATTGCCGTGACTGTGCCCCATCAATTGTCGCCACTGTTCCCCATCAATTGCCACCACTGTGCCTCATCAATTGCCACCAGTGTACCCCATCAATTGCCGCCATTGTGCCCCATCAATTGCCACCAGTGTGCCCCATCAATTGCTGCCAATGTGCCTATTAATTGCCGCTACTGTGCCCCATCAATTGCTGCTACTGTGCCCCATCAATTGCCGCTACAGTGCCCCATAAATTGCCGCTACTGTGCCCCATCAATTGCTGCTACTGTGCCCCATCAATTGCCGCTACTGTGCCCCATCAATTGCCGCTACAGTGCCCCATCAATTGCCGCTACTGTGCCCCATCAATTGCCGCTACTGTGCCCCATCAATTGCCACTACTGTGCCCCATCAATTGCTGCTACTGTGCCCCATCAATTGCCACTACTGTGCCCCATCAATTGCCGCTACTGTGCCCCATCAATTGCCGCTACTGTGCCCCATCATTTGCTGCCAGTGTGCACCCCCCCCCCCCAGCCCGGCGCTTACCTGTTTCAGGGCTGTCCTCCATGCACCGAGTCCTCATGTCTTCTCCCGTCCTCTTTCCATCCTCTGCTATGATTGGACGCCTGATAGGCCAATCAGGTGACAGGGTATCCAGACCCGAGCTTCTGATTGGCTGAAAGGCGGGTCAATGTTAGGAAAGCAATTTATTCTGAACCGATTGACTCCGCTGGGCTCTGCTCGGCTCCGGGGCCCCCGCACCTCTGGCCAAATGCAGTACTGCACACCCCATTAGCATGAATTCTGCTCATTTTGTGAGACAAGGGGCCAGATTCAGGTAGATTGGCGCATCTTTGCTCTGGAGTAACGTTTCTCATTTACGTTACTCTGGCGAAATTTTAGGAGCAAGTGCTGTTATTCATAAAGCACTTGCTCCTAAAGTTGCGGCAGCGTATCGCAAATGAGCCGGCGGAATTCAAATTGGGCGGGTAGGGGGCGTGTATTATTTAAACTAAGCGCGATCCCGCGGCGAACGTACTGCGCATGCGTCGACTGTCAATGCATCCCAGTGCGCATGCTCCAAATTCTGTCAGTGAACGTCAATGACGTCACATCCCCATTCATGGACGTTTTACGCAAGCGACGCAAATTTTTTTTTTTCCGACGCGATGACGACGGCTATATACTTAACATAGGATACTCCACTAGGGGGCTGCTTTATCTTTACGTCGCGTATCGCTTACGGAAACGTCGGAAAGTCACTGCGTCGCGCCCAAATACGATCGTGAATTGCCGATTCCCGCTGATTAACATATTTTTTCAGCGTAAATTAGCGGGAACGCCCCCGGCGCCATTTTTAAATTAAATTTGTGATGCGATGGCGAAATTCAATTACGCCGATCGCATCGGAACTCCAACCCGGCGTTTCTTGTTTTCTGGTTACAGAAACGCCGGCTTAAAGTGACAGTTAGGCTGGAGTATCACTGATAGATAACTCTACCGGAATCTGGCCCAAGATTTTTTTTTTAAAGTTGCTCGTCTTTCAAAATTCTCGTTAACCGCGTTACCTAAAAACCGAGGTTCCACTGTATTTACTAATACTGGCAGCATAAGGATCACACAGAGTTCACAGAGCGACATTTTTGTAAAAAAAAAACAATCTTTTTTCCTTTTTTCTATAATAAATATCCTCCAAAAATATATAAAAAAAACATTTTTTCCTCAGTTTAGGGCGATACGTATTCTTCTACATATTTTTGGTAAAAAAAAAAAAATCGCAATAATCGTTTATCGATTGGTTTGCGCAAAAATGTATAGCGTTTACAAAATAGGGGATAGTTTTATGGCATTTTTATTAATATTTTTTTTATTGTCACTAGTAATGGTGGCGATCAGCGATTTTTATCGTGACTGCGACATTGCGGCGGACACATCGGACACTTTTGACATCATTTTGGGACCATTGTCATCTATACAGCGATCAGTGCTATACAAATGCACTTATTACTGTAATAATTACACTGGCATTTAAGAGGTTAACCTGTAGGGGTTAAGTGTGTCCTAGGGAGTGATTCTAACTGTTAGGGGGCGTGGCTACGAGTGACACGTCACTGATCGCTGCTCCCAATGACAGGGAACAGACGGTCAGTGACAGTGTCATTAGGCAGAACGGGGAGATGTTGAGGTAGATTCACGTACCTTGGCGCATCTTTATGCCGCCGTAGCGTATCTTCTTTAAGCTACGCCGGCGCAACGGTGCGAGCAAAGCTTGGTATTCACAAAGGAAATGCGCTCAACGTTGCGCCGGTGTAGCGTATAGTCTTTGGCGTAAGCCGACGTAAGTCAAAGTAGGTGGAAGTGGGCTGGAAGTGGGCGTGATGCATGGTAATGAAGCGTGACCCCATACAAATGATGGGCTGAGCGTCATCCAAGTACTTAAAACTAGATATGTGCATTCCCGTTCGTACGAATGTTATTTTCGTACGAAAATGTTCATTTTCGTACCCGCGGGATAATGTGTACATACGAAAACGGTAAAGCACCAAAATACGAAAACGACGGGATAACGGATGAGCCGCATAACGAACGACCGCAAATACGAACGAACGATCCGACGGGAAAAAACGACAAAACGAAAACGGCAAAATAACGAAAATGAAATCTGTATCAAGAGGTTTGCATTGTGTATTTTGTTTGAATCCGTTTTGTGTTCGTTTTCAGTTGTATGTTCATTGTTCAATAACATCTATAACAAAAGAATTTCATTATGTATATTGAATGAATTCCTTTTTCTGTTTGTATTGTGTAGGCAAATCTTTTGTTATAGGTGTCATATCAACATACGAAAATAACAAAAGAAACGTGTTCAAATGCAAATCTTTTGTTTATGGTTTTTTTTAATGGCCAGAGAGTTAGGCTGGCCATACATGATACAATTTTCTGTGCAATTTTCTTTAGATTTACCTTCAACTATGTAGTGCAAGGGCCTGCCTGATTGCATACAATTGAAAGTGTTGTTTAGTTTGACCTCATATATGGTTTTTGGTAAATCTAAAAGAAAATTGTACAAGGAAATTGAACATGTATGGCCAGCCTCAGTGACTGAAGGCAGCTTCTCTTTTGTGCTGAGTAGTGAGTACACTTGTACAGTAAAGCCTAATAAACTTTTCTGTGGATTTTCATCTGAAGGGAGATCAGTTGGCCAGACTTTTGAACCCAAAAATGGTTTTCTGATGCAGTTTAAAAACGAACAAATTTTCTGAGAACGATCGGAAAACGATCGTTTTTATGTATTGTTAAGCCCCATACACTTGGTCAGACTATTTTAACAACAAACATAAAAACGATCGTTTTCCGATCGTTCTCAGAAAATTTGTTCGTTTTTATACTGCATCAGAAAACCATTTTTGGGTTCAAAAGTCTGGCCAACTGATCTCCCTTCAGATGAAAATCCACAGAAAAGTTTATTAGGCTTTACTGTACAAGTGTACTCACTACTCAGCACAAAAGAGAAGCTGCTTTCAGTCACTGAGGCTGGCCATACATGTTCAATTTTCTTGTACAATTTTCTTTTAGATTTACCAAAAACCATATATGAGGTCAAACTAAACAACACTTTCAATTGTATGCAATCAGGCAGGCCCTTGCACTACATAGTTGAAGGTAAATCTAAAGAAAATTTTACAGAAAATTGTATCATGTATGGCCAGCCTAACTCTCTGGCCATTCAAAAAAACGATAAACAAACGATTTGCATTTGAATCCCTTTTCTGTTATTTTCGTATGTTGATATGACACCTATAACAAAAGATTTGCCTACACAATACAAACGGAAAAAGGAATTCATTCAATATACATAATGAAATTCTTTTGTTATAGATGTCATTGAACATACAACTGACACTAACAAAAGAAAAGCATTCAAGATACACAGAATGCAAAATTCACGATAATTATTGTCTAACAAGAAACGAACACGAATACGAAAATAAAGCGGTAACGGAAATACGAAACAATCGGAATACGAAAAAATCACGTCGTACGACAAACGAACGGGAACGAACGGGAAAACGGGCGTCTTCCGAAAAACGAACGGAAACGAACAGACGGGACCATACGAAACGGAACAAAAAAAAACTAATTTTTTTTCTGTGCACATGTCTACTTAAAACGAACGGCGCATGCGTCGTATCTTGGACGTATCCCTGTGCGCATGCGTACAACCACGTTGAAATAACTGCCTAAGATACGTCGAATCACTGCCTACGACGTGAACGAAACCTACGCCCAGCCCTATTCACGTACTACGTAAACGGCGTAAAAAATACGACGGCTGTTCCCTGGTCCATACCTTTGCATGGGTTGCGCCTCCAATATGAGGAATAACTTTACCCCGAACGTAAGCCTTACGCAAACCGCATATCTTTTCCGCCTGGCGCATCTACGTTCGTGAATCGACGTATCTCCCTCATTTGCATATTTGCAATGAGGGCGTACAGCGTAACTATGCGCCCACGATACGCCGGTGACGCCTCATATTCGGCTCCCCCATCACAGACTGCTCCGGAAGTGCTGCGGCGGCCAACTGCGCACGCGCGATGCGTTCCAATGCATTTACGACACTGCACACCAGCGAAGTGGACTTAGGGGAAAGTGGCCAGTCGGCCTCACGTACTCGCTTCGCTCTGGCGGCTCGCTCCGCTCGCTCGGCCTCCTGGCTCTTTTTTTAACATCCTCCAATCCACGGGGATGTTAAGGAAAGAGCCTGGATGCCGAGCGAGGTTTCGCTGGTGTGCACTGCCGTAAATGCATTGGAACGCATCACAGAGGCGTTTTGGAACGCATCGCGCAGGCGCAGTTGGCCGCCACTTCCGGAGCAGTCTGTGATGGGGAGCGGAGTATGACGGTACACCGGCGTAGGCAAGTTACGTCGGTGGACAGAAGCAGGATTTTAGGCGTATCTCAGTTAGGTGATTACGGCGCACAGATATGACGGCGCATCTTGACACTTACGCGGCGTATATCGAGATACGTCAGTGTAAGTGCTACGTGATTCCGGGCCCAAGTGTTTACATTGACATCTCCCCGTTCTTCGGCTCTGTCACCTGATTGTGGGACACCGGCGGACATCGAGTCAGCGGGTCCCGCGGGCACGGTCACGGAGCTCGCGACCACACGGCGGCAAATTAAAGGGGGCGTATATATACACCCATTCTGTCGACGTAAAATCTCGCGCGGCGGTCGGCAAGCGGTTAAGAATAAAAAGCCGAGGGCTGCAGATTACGGAATGCAGTCGGCCGTGGGAAAGCGGTGAGAACAGAACTCCTCGCCGGAGAGCCTCTTTAATACTTAAACCTCCTTCCAGATACTTATTGGCTTAAATAGCCGACACAAATTGCTACAACATCCCAGCTGTTTGCCGCGCGCCATCGCCGAGGAGGGAATTATTTTTGGCAAGCGGGGCCGCAGACGAATTATCTGTGCATCAGTCTTCCTTCGCAATCCCAGCCTTGCATAAGTAGCTTGTTCCGTTTTCACAGCCCGGCCGGCCGCCGTATGTAATGCATGACGCTTTCCCCCGGGCGCGCTGCGCCAAAATCAGCACATCGGGGAGAAAAAAAAGAGAGAGGAAAACTTCTTTGGTTGAGAAATTCCTCAAGGTGATATTAAAGCGTTTCCTCGTGGGCAGCCTGCCACTTCTGGAAATATCCCTTCGGGGACGGTGTAATCCACCTCTGCTGCCGCACCAAGGTCCTTGAGCAGCTGCTGCGAGTTGCTGACTTGGTGCCGGCTTTTTCTTACCGGTTGCCATGTTGCCACGGGGACCAACCATCTGATCTCTCTGAATGTGCCCTTGCAACTTGTGAGAGCCAAACTTCTCTCCGCATTTCCATCATGTGCAGCCGCCCGCTTGGGAGACATAAAAATAGGCCGTTTGCGTGCGTTATTTCACGCTACGCGCGTCTCTCTCTCTCTCTCTCTCTCTCTCTCTCACTTCTTAAGGTATGCAAAACATGAAATACAAATTCAAAGGGTCAGTCCATCCAAAAATGATATTTAACTGGTAGTTTATCTTGTCAAGATGTACACGGCCCTGACAGACTCACTTTCCTTCGCTGCAGTTAGGCCCCTTTCACATGTGCGGACCGTTCGTCCGCTTTTTACAAGTGCGTTTACGGTGGAACGGATCGGATGTATACGGACAGACGGTCCGTATTCATCCGATTCCCCATAGAGGAGAGCGGAGAAAAGACAGGGCGGTCCCTGCACAGTGTGCGGGGACCACCCTGTCCACCGACAGCTCAGCGGGGATTACGGATGATCCCCGCTGAGCCGACGGACACACACGGAGCGGACACAAAAACGGTCCGCTCCGTGTGAAAGGACCCTCAACCACTTCCCACCCGGCCTATAGCAAAAGGACGGCCGGGGGACGGTGGTTGCGTTATCCTGACTGGGAGTCATATGACGTCCAGCAGGATAACAGCCGCCGCGCGCCCCAGGGCGATCGGTGGTGCGGTGTGCCAGTCTGACACACCACTACACCAATCTCGGTATAGAGCCTCAGACGGAGGATCTTAAACCATGTGATCAGCCGTGTCCAATCACGGCTGATCACGATGTAAACAGGAAGGGCCGTTGATCGTCTTTTCCTCACTCGTATCTGACAGACGGGGGTAGAGGAGAGCCCATCGGCTGCACTCCTGACAGGAGGGGGGTCTGTGCTGATTGTTTAGCAGTGCAGCCCCCCCTCAGATCCCACCCAGGACCACCAGGGATGGGCATGCACACTGGACCACCAGGGAAATGCCAATCTGTGCCAAGGCAGCTGCCAATCAATGCCCAGGCAGCAGCCAACCAGTGCCCACCCAAAATTCCTACCAGTGCCACCAGGAATGCATATCAGTGCCACATATCAGTGCCCATCAGTGCCATGTATCAATGCCCATCAGTGGCCAGCAGTGCCGCCTATCAGTGCCCATCAGTGCTGCCTATCAGTGCCCATCAGTGCCCAGCAGTTCCACCTATCAGTGACACCCATAAGTACCAATTGTTGCAGCCTTTCAGTGCCATTCAGTGTCGCCTATCAGTGCCCACCAGTGCCACCCATGAGTGCCCATCAGTGCCGCCTATAAATGCCCATCAGTGCTGCATATCAGTGCCACCCATCAGTGTCGCCTACCAGTGCCCATCAGTGCCACATATCAGTGCCCATCAATGCCAACTCATTGGCGCCACCATATCAGTGCCGCCTTATCAGTGCCCGTCAGTGAAGGAGAAAACGTACTTTTTTACAAAATTTTATAACAGAAAAAAAATAAAAACTTTATTTTTTTTTCCAAATTTTCGGTCATTTTTTATTTCTTCAGAAAAATATGAAAAAAACGCAGAGGTGTTTAAATACCACCAAAACAAATCTCCATTTGTGGGGAAAAAAATGATAAAAATTCGGTTTGTGTACAGTGTAGCACGACCGCGCAATTGTCATTTAAACAGCGACAGCGCTGAAAGATAAACATTGGCCTAGGCAGGAAGTGGTTAAAGTGGTTGAAAAAGCTAAAGGCGTGTTACCCGTATAAAAGGCACCTGTCAACCACAGAATCAACCAATCAGATTCCAATCTCTCCACCACGTCCAAGACCAAAGATCTGTCCAAGGACGTCGGGGAGAAGATTGTAGATCTACACAAGGCTGGAATGGGCTACAAGACCATCACCAAGCAGCTCGGTGAGAGGGGGACAACAGTTGGTGGGATTATTCACAAATGGAGGAGACACAAAATAACGGTCGCTCGCCTCGGTCTTAGGGTTGCCACCTCATTCCTTTAAACCCGATCACATATGAAGTACACAGGTTCTGATTTAATGCAGATGAGGCACCAAGTGAGGTTAATCACCACCTCAATCAGCCTCAGAACCTGTACACTTCCTGGCTACATTCTCCCCCCACTTGAATTCTTTGGTCCCCAAAGAGGTGGGGATATTGAACTAACCAAACATTAATGAAGATATGGAGGTGATCGGGTTTAAAGGGATGAGGTGACAACCCTACTCAGTCTGGGGCTCCATACAAGATCTCACCTCGTGGAGGTTCAATGATCATGAGAACGGTGAGGAATCTGCCCAGAACAACACGGGAGGATCTTGTCACTGATCTCAGCCGGGACCATCGTCACCAAGAAAACAATCGGTAACACACTACACCGGGAGGGACTGAAATCCTGCAGCCCCCACAAGGTCCCCCTTCTCAGGAAATCACATGTACAGCCCGTCTGAAGTCTGATAATCAACATCTGAATGATTCCGAGAAGAACTGGGGGAAAGTGTAGTGGTCAGAGGAGACCAAAATCGATCTCTTTGGCATCAACTCAACTCACCGTGTTTGGAGAAGGAGGAATGTTGACTATGACCCCAAGAACACCATCCCCCACCGTAATACATGGAGAACACCATCCCCCACCATCATACATGGAGAACACCATCCCCCACCATCATCCATGTAGAACACCATCCCCCACCATCATACATGGAGAACACCATTCCCCACCGTCATCCATGGAGAACACCATCCCCCACCGTCATCCATGGAGAGCACCATCTCCCACCGTCATACATGGAGAACACCATCCCCCCACCGAACATGGAGAACACCACCCCCACCGTCATACATGGAGAACACCATCCCCCACCGTCATACATGGAGAATACCATCCCCCACCGTCATACATGGAGAACACCATCCCCCACCATCCTAGATGGAGAACACCATCCCCCACCGTCATACATGGAGAACACCATCCCCCACCATCCTAGATGGAGAACACCATCCCCCACCATCCTACATGGAGAACACCATCCCCCACCGTCATACATGGAGAACACCATCCCCCTCACCGTCATACATGGAGAACACCATCTCCCACCGTCATACATGGAGAACACCACCCCCCACCGTCATACATGGAGAACACCATCCCCCCACCGAACATGGAGAACACCACCCCCACCGTCATACATGGAGAACACCATCCCCCACCGTCATACATGGAGAATACCATCCCCCACCGTCATACATGGAGAACACCATCCCCCACCATCCTAGATGGAGAACACCATCCCCAACCATCATACATGGAGAACACCATCCCCCACCAGCATACATGGAGAATACCATCCCCCACCGTCATACATGGAGAACACCATCCCCCCACCGTCATACATGGAGAACACCATCCCCCACCATCCTAGATGGAGAACACCATCCCCCACCATCCTACATGGAGAACACCATCCCCCACCGTCATACATGGAGAACACCATCCCCCACCATCCTACATGGAGAACACCATCCCCCACCGTCATACATGGAGAACACCATCCCCCACCGTCATACATGGAGAACACCATCCCCCACCGTCATACATGGAGAACTCCATCCCCCACCATCATACATGGAGAACACCATCCCCACCATCATACATGGTGAACACCATCCCCCCACCGTCATACATGGAGAACTCCATCCCGCACCGTCATCCATGGAGAACACCATCCCCCACCATCATACATGGAGAACTCCATCCCGCACCATCATACATGGAGAACACCATCCCCCACCGTCATACATGGAGAACACCACCCCCACCATCATACATGGAGAACACCATCCCCCACCATCATACATGGAGAACACCATCCCCCACCGTCATACATGGAGAACACCATCCCCCACCATCATACATGGAGAACTCCATCCCCCACCATCATACATGGAGAACACCATCCCCCCACCATCATACATGGAGAACACCATCCCCCACCATCATACATGGAGAACACCATCCCCCACCATCCTACATGGAGAACACCATCCCCCACCGTCATACATGGAGAACACCATCCCCCACCGTCATACATGGAGAATACCATCCCCCCACCATCATACATGGAGAACACCATCCCCCCACCATCCTACATGAAGAACACCATCCCCCACCATCCTACATGGAGAACACCATCCCCCACCGTCATACATGGAGAATACCATCCCCCCACCATCATACATGGAGAACACCATCCCCCCACCATCCTACATGGAGAACACCATCCCCCACCGTCATACATTGAGAACACCATCCCCCACCGTCATACATGGAGAACACCATCCCCCACCATCATACATGGAGAACACCATCCCCCACTGTCATACATGGAGAACACCATCCCCCACCATCATACATGGAGAACACCATCCCTGACCGTCATACATGGAGAACACCATCCCCCCACCATCATACATGGAGAACACCATCCCCCACCATCATACATGGAGAACACCATCCCCCACTGTCATACATGGAGAACACCACCCCCCCACCATCATACATGGAGAACACCATCCCCCCACCATCATACATGGAGAACACCATCCCTGACCGTCATCCATGGAGGGGGAAACATTCTGCTTTGGGGGTGTTTGTCTGCTAAGGGGACAGGACAACCTCACTGCATCAAAGGGACGATGGACGAGGCCATGTACCATCAAATTTTGGGTGAGAACCTCCTTCCCTCAGCCGGGCCACTGAAAATGGGTCATGGATGGGTCATTAAGCCTAGCCAGTCTCCAGACCCTAATCCCATAGAAAATATGTGGAGGGAGCTGAAGGTTCGAGTGACCAAACGTCAGCCTGGAAACCTTAATGACTTGGAGAGGACAAAATCCCTCCTGAGATGTGTGAGACGATCACTGACATTGCCACGTTTGTTTACACTCACCTCTCCCCGTTCTTCAGCTCCGGTGACCGATCGCAGGACACCGGCGGCGATCGGGTCTGCGGGTCTCGTGGCCGCTGAGCTTCAGACCGAGTCGCGAGCACGCAGCCGTGACTGCGACATTATGGCGGACACATCGGACACTTTTGACGCTTTTTTTGGGACCATTGTCATTTTTACAGCGATCAGTGCTATAAAAATGCACCGATTACTGTGAAAATTACGGGGTTAACCAGTAGGGGGCGGGGAAGTATTTAAGTGTGCCAAAAAAAAGGAACAATTACTCGAAGGACGGTAATTGATGGTCGGACTTTAGAGGCAAGACGGGAATATCACAAAAATATAAATTTATTACAAAAAATACAAAATTTACAAAACAAATCAATCAAAGAAAACCATATAGGATATATGATATAGAAAATATCCTCTGCGCATCGTTTCGCTGTTGGGCTTCCTCAGAAGAAATATTTCATTTTCTCGGAATACTCCAGGTCCAGGTGTATATTTTTCTGCTCGTCCTGAGGAAGCCCAACGGCGAAACGCGTAGACGATGCACAGAGGACATTTTCTATATCATATTTCCTATATGGTTTTCTTTTATTGATCTGTTTGGTAAATTTTGTATTTTTTGTAATAAATTTATATTTTTTGATATTCCCGTCTTGCCTCTAAAGTCCGACCATCAATTACCGTCCTTCGAGTAATGGTTCCTTTTTTTTTTTCTCTAAACTTACGGATGTGGTAAAGGTGAGTGCTCCCCCCCCCCCCCCGTCCTATTTTTTGATTATTTAAGTGTGTCCTAAGGAGTGATTCTGACTGTGTGGGGGCTGGGCTTACGAGTGACACGACACTGATCACTGCTCCCGATTAGTGTCCTGTCACTAGGTGAAGCTATGGAATAAATAAACTAAAAGTACAGTTATCCTTTACAAGTAACTTTTCTGATTACAAATCATTATGGCGCTCTGCGCAGAAATTCCCGCCATAAATGACACGCCGCGTTCCTGAGACACGACAGAGCTTTGTACTTTATTATTAAACGAAATGCGTTGTGTAAGGACTGTTATTTTGTAAAACGTCTCATTTTCTCGGGCGCACTTTTGATTTATCAGATGATTTTGATACATATATTTCTTTGATGTCTTCCCAGCCCCGGCGCAGAACAAACTGTCACGGGTAATTGGCGAGATGATCGGTTATATGATCGCTCTTCTCCGCACGCACTCGCGTCACGTCATCGTTTTCACATTCTTACATTCAGGAAATCGTCAAACAGTTAAGCGGATGAAACAAAACGTTTTTTTTTTTTTTTCGGAAAGTTAGCGCAGATTTTGGATGTCGTTGGAAGGGATGATTTGCCATGATGTACCCCCGTTATCATTCCCGCCGATCTCCCCTCCCCCTTCTAGCTTGTTAACCGCTTCAACTCCGGGCCAATCCTGACACAAACCGTATATATGTAAAAAATAAAAAGAAATACGCTAGAAAATTATTATTTTTAAGGCGCTTTTGTTTTATTTTTTCATTTTTTTATTTATTTCTTAAATGAATTTTATTTGTACTGCACATTTTTATTTTTATTTTTTTGGATCAACCTACATTTTCAGGGCTAGATTCAGGAAGACTTACGACGGCGTATCTCCAGATACGTCGTCGTAAGTCCGAATGTGCGCCGGCGCAACTTTAAGCGTATGCTCAAACCGAGCTACGCTTAAATGTTGCTAAGATACGACCGGCGTAAGTCTCCTACGCCGGCGTATCTTAGCTGCCTATTTACGCTGACCGCTAGGGTGCGTGTACGCTGATTTACGCCTAGAATATGTAAATCAGCGAGATACGCCTACTCACGAACGTACGCCCGGCCGTCGCAGTAAAGGTACGCCGTTTACGTAAGGCGTTTTCAGGCGTAAAGATAAACTACCGAAAAGATGGCGCAGCCAATGTTAAGTATGGACGTCGGGACCGCGTCAAATTTTTCACGTTTTACGTCGTTTGCGTAACTCGTCTGTGAATGGGGCTGGCCGTAAATTAAGTTCACGTCGAAACCATTGAGTCTTAGCGGCGTAATTTGGAGCATGCGCACTGGGATACGTCCACGGATGGCGCATGCGCCGTTAGTAAAAAACGTCAATTACGTGGGGTCACACATAATTTAAATAAAACACGCCCACATCAAACACATTTGAATTAGGGGGGCTTACACCGGCCCATTCACGCCACGCCGCCGTAACTTAGGGAGCAAGTGCTTTGTGAATACAGCAATTGCCTCTCTAATTTACGGCGGCGTAGCGTATCTGAGCTACGCCCGCGCAAATATACGCCGCTCTACGTGAATCTACCCAATAATATTTATTTATTTTTATACTGTCTCTCTATTTATCGAATCACTTTTATTGCTATCATAGGGGAAGAACGAAACTCTTTATGATAGCACGGGCCGTGACAGGTCCTCTTTATAGAAGAGATCTGGGATCTTTTAGACCCCCAGATTTGTCTTCCAAAGCATCTTATCAAACTGGGATCGGCTTGTACAAGCCGGTGTTCTGTCAGAATAGTGAACCCTTCAGATTAGGTAATCTGACGGAACGCCTGCAGTCAGAAGACATCTTACTACACCCAGCTATGTCTTGAATTTCACAGTCATTTTGCCAATAAAGTGAGTGTATATAAATAAATATAGTATATTGATATCTGTGATGGTGTTTGCATGTTTAATTCTGAAAGCCTAAAGGTTTCGCGCTGAGCAGTGCTGGGTGTACCAACATGGCTTCCGCTACCTTCCTACTGCTGGGTGTACCAACATGGCCTCCGTCACCTTCCTACTGCTGGGTGTACCAACATGGCCTCCGTCACCTTCCTACTGCTGGGTGTACCAACATGGCCTCCCCCACCTTCCTACTGCTGGGTGTCCCAACATGGCCTCCGTCACCTTCCTACTGCTGGGTGTACCAACATGGCCTCCCCCACCTTCCTACTGCTGGGTTTACCAACATGGCCTCCGTCACCTTCCTACTGCTGGGTGTACCAACATGGCCTCCCCCACCTTCCTACTGCTGGGTGTATCAACATGGCCTCTGCCACCCTCCTACTGCTGGGTGTACCAACATGGCCTCCCCCACCTTCCTACTGCTGGGTGTATCAACATGGCCTCTGCCACCCTCCTACTGCTGGGTGTACCAACATGGCCTCCCCCACCTTCCTACTGCTGGGTGTATCAACATGGCCTCCGTAACCTTCCTACTGCTGGGTGTCCCAACATGGCCTCCGTCACCTTCCTACTGCTGGGTGTACCAACATGGCCTCCCCCACCTTCCTACTGCTGGGTTTACCAACATGGCCTCCATCACCTTCCTACTGCTGGGTGTACCAACATGGCCTCCCCCACCTTCCTACTGCTGGGTTTACCAACATGGCCTCCCCCACCTTCCTACTGCTGGGTTTACCAACATGGCCTCCGCCACCTTCCTACTGCTGGGTTTACCAACATGGCCTCCGCCACCTTCCTACTGCTGGGTTTACCAACATGGCCTCCCCCACCTTCCTACTGCTGGGTTTACCAACATGGCCTCCGCCACCTTCCTACTGCTGGGTTTACCAACATGGCCTCCGTCACCTTCCTACTGCTGGGTGTACCAACATGGTTTCTGCCACCTTCCTACTGCTGGGTTTACCAACATGGCCTCCGCCACCTTCCTACTGCTGGGTTTACCAACATGGCCTCCGTCACCTTCCTACTGCTGGGTGTACCAACATGGTTCCTGCCACCTTCCTACTGCTGGGTTTACCAACATGGCCTCCATCACCTTCCTACTGCTGGGTTTACCAACATGGCCTCCCCCACCTTCCTACTGCTGGGTTTACCAACATGGCCTCCGCCACCTTCCTACTGCTGGGTTTACCAACATGGCCTCCGTCACCTTCCTACTGCTGGGTGTACCAACATGGTTTCTGCCACCTTCCTACTGCTGGGTTTACCAACATGGCCTCCGCCACCTTCCTACTGCTGGGTTTACCAACATGGCCTCCGCCACCTTCCTACTGCTGGGTTTACCAACATGGCCTCCGTCACCTTCCTACTGCTGGGTGTACCAACATGGTTTCCGCCACCTTCCTACTGCTGGGTGTACCAACATGGCCTCCCCCACCTTCCTACTGCTGGGTGAACCAACATGAGGACCTCAGTTATGGGGGATAGAAGACCTCAGTTTTGAGGAAAGACTACAAGCATTAAATGTATCCATCCTGGAGAAGAGAAGCTTAAGAGGAAATATGAGGAGTAAAAGGAGGTAGGAGGAGAATATACAAATCTTTTACAGGTGACTCGTGCTGTGGGAGAAAACGATGTACTCCAAGGTCTCTAAAGAAAGACACAATGAATTTGGACGAGAAGCAGTTCAATCCTAAACTGCACAAGAGGTTCTTTACTGTAAGAGCGATAAGGATGTGGAACTCCCTCCCACAGTTGGTGGTGTCGGTGGGAAGTGTAGAAACATTTAAAAACGTTTAGATGTGTTCCTTAGCAAACACAATGTACAGGGATATAGAAAACAATGACGTAGACACACACACATATCGGGCCGAACCTAGGGTCACAGACGCCTGGGTGCAGAAATAGTGCTGGCGCCCCCACATGGGCGTGGTCATAT
The DNA here is from genome assembly GCA_029574335.1 of Rana kukunoris. Lineage (NCBI taxonomy): Eukaryota > Metazoa > Chordata > Amphibia > Anura > Ranidae > Rana > Rana kukunoris. Next base: position 161,000,547 of record CM056058.1, on the reverse strand, counting down.
TACTAACCCCTCCCCCTTTACAAATATTTGTATGGCTACGACTCAAACACAGAGATGCTCCCTTAAGAAGTCTTCATTAGTGTCCCTCATCAGAGTCCCCCCTCAGCAGGTGTCCCCATCAGAGCCCCCCAGCAGGTGTCCCCCATCAAAGCCCCCAGCAGGTGTCCCCCATCAAAGCCCCCAGCAGGTGTCCCCCATCAGAGCCCCCCACAGCAGGTGTCCCCCATAAAAGCCCCCAGCAGGTGTCCCCCATCAGTGCCCCCCCCACAGCAGATGTCCCCCATCAAAGCCCCCAGCAGGTGTCCCCCATCAGAGCCCCCCAGCAGGTGTTCCCCATCAAAGCCCCCAGCAGGTGTCCCCCATCAGAGCCCCCCCACAGCAGGTGTCCCCCATCAGAGCCCCCCCAGCAGGTGTCCCCCATCAAAGCCCCCAGCAGGTGTCCCCCATCAAAGCCCCCAGCAGGTGTCCCCCATCAGAGCCCCCCAGCAGGTGTCCCCCATCAAAGCCCCCAGCAGGTGTCCCCCATCAGAGCCCCCCCACAGCAGGTGTCCCCCATCAGAGCCCCCCACAGCAGGTGTCCCCCATCAGTGCCCCCCCCCCCCACAGCAGGTGTCCCCCATCAGAGCCCCCCCAGCAGGTGTCCCCCATCAAAGCCCCCAGCAGGTGTCCCCCATCAGAGCCCCCCACAGCAGGTGTCCCCCATCAAAGCCCCCACAGCAGGTGTCCCCCATCAAAGCCCCCACAGCAGGTGTCCCCCATCAAAGCCCCCACAGCAGGTGTCCCCCATCAAAGCCCCCACAGCAGGTGTCCTCCATCAGAGCCCCCCACAGCAGGTGTCCCCCATCAAAGCCCCCAAAGCAGGTGTCCCCCATCAAAGCCCCCACAGCAGGTGTCCCCCATCAAAGCCCCCACAGCAGGTGTCCCCCATCAAAGCCCCCACAGCAGGTGTCCCCCATCAGAGCCCCCCACAGCAGGTGTCCCCCATCAAAGCCCCCACAGCAGGTGTCCCCCATCAGAGCCCCCCACAGCAGGTCTCCCCCATCAGAGCCCCACAGCAGGTGTCCCCCATTAGAAGCCCCACAGCAGGTGTCCCCCATCATAGCCCCCCACAGCAGGTGTCCCCCATCAAAGCCCCCACAGCAGGTGTCCCCCATCAGAGCCCCACCACAGCAGGTGCCCCCCCACAGCAGGTGTTCCCCATCAGTGCCCCCCCCCACAGCAGGTGTCCCCCATCAGAGCCCCCCACAGCAGATGTCCCCCATCAAATCCCCCCACAGCAGGTGTCCCCCATCAGAGCCCCCACATCAGGTGTCCCCCATCAGAGCCCCACCACAGCAGGTGCCCCCCTACAGCAGGTGTGCCCCCCCACAGCAGGTGTCCCCCATCAGAGCCCCCCTACAGCAGGTGTCTACATCAGTGCCCCCCCACAGCATGTGTCCCCATCAGAGCCCCCCACATCAGGTGCCCCCATAGATCAGTACCTGTCCAACAGATCCCTGTAGCTCGGGCGTGCTGGGAGCAGAAGCACATTACAGGGGGCGGGGCATACGTGGCATCTTTGGTTACTCGGAGGGTGGCACTCAGAGAGCATTTCTGGGAGGTGCACGGGGTGATTGGCAGCAGCTCCGGCCAACCCAGAAGCCTCTCATCACACCGCCTATGGGAGAAGAGCCGACACACGCAGAGGGGGCGGGGCAGACAGGAGACTGCTCCACACGCACCGGACAGAATTAATTAGTGGAGCCTAGTGCCGGAACGTGTTCTGGTTCTAGGCTCCGCTGTGGTACCCCACCCGGGTTCCGGGGACAGCGGGAGGTATGCGCTCTCGTCAGCTGCCAGCGGAGAGCAAGCGGAATGGGGAACCGCGGCACCCGCTACATGGGCTCCGCCTCTGGACACAGACAAGGAGGAGGGAGGGGAGCACTTTGGAGCTTCGGCACCCCCACCTCTGCAGCGCCTGGGTACGGAGCACCCCGTGTACCCGCCTAGGATCGGCCCTGCACACGTATACGTTGAACTGGTCGGGCTGACGTCTTTATCCAGCCAACTATGAAACAAAGTAATTATAAACTTCTCGGGAAAAGACGTTACAAAGTTACAAAGTGTCCCATTAATAATAATCATAATATAATATCGCACAAACGCTGCGAGTTTTACAGGAAATCTTATAAAAGAAAACGTCTCTAGCGTCTCGGAGGGTCAGATTGGGGGCGCAGTTCAGGCGTAGAACGGCCTGCGTGGCCCCACTTTGCACCTTCGTAAATTTTCAGCCATCGGTGAGGAAAGAGAAATGTTTTTAATAAATAAGCCGCGCGCCGTGCGAGATCGCGCCGAATGACTCCTGTCCTGACCGTTATTGCAGCGATTCGCGGGGACATTATTCAAGACGTGATTATAGTCGCGGGAATAACGATAATTGTCTGCGGAAGCAGTGGGGGGGGGGGGGGAGGAGGGAGGACACTTTTATTTCATCGTATTTTCAGCAGTGAAGTAAAGAAATCATCTTCTCAGTTTAGTGAAAAAATCAGAGAAATAGAAATAAAAATGTATCAGAAAAACAACAAAAATTCACGTTATAATATAACATGAGATTCCCCGATAATACAATGGGGGTCCCCGATAATACAATGGAGGTCCCCGATAATACAATGGTGATCCCTGATAATACAATGGGGGTCCCTGATAATACAATGGGGATCCCTGATAATACAATGGGGGTCCCGATAATACAATGGTGGTCCCCGATAATACAATGGAGGTCCCTGATAATACAATGGTGGTCCCTGATAATACAATCGTAGTCCCTGATAATACAATGGAGGTCCCCGATAATACAATGGAGGTCCCCGATAATACAATGGTGATCCCTGATAATACAATGGTGATCCCTGATAATACAATGGTGATCCCTGATAATACAATGGTGGTCCCCGATAATACAATGGAGGTCCCCGATAATACAATGGTGATCCCTGATAATACAATGTAGACATGTGCACAGAAAAAAAATTCTTTTTTTTTTTTGTTCCGTTTCGTATGGTCCCGTCTGTTCGTTTCCGTTCATTTTTCGTAAGACGCCCGTTTTCCCGTTCGTTCCCGTTCGTTTGTCGTACGACGCGATTTTTTCGTATTCCGATCGTTTCGTATTTCAGTTACCGTTTTATTTTCGTACATGCGGGATGATTCGTTATTCTGTTTAATTCATGTTCGTTTCTTGTTAGACAATAATTATCGTGAATTTTCGTCAATTTGCATTCTGTGTATCTTGAATGCTTTTCTTTTGTTAGTGTCAGTTGTATGTTCATTGTTCAATGACATCTATAACAAAAGAATTTCATTATGTATATTGAATGAATTCCTTTTTCTGTTATAGGTGTCATATCAACATGCGAAAATAACAAAAGAAACAGGTTTAAATGCAAATCTTTTGTTTATGTTTTTTTTGAATGGCCAGAGAGTTAGGCTGGCCATACATGATACAATTTTCTGTGCAATTTTCTTTAGATTTACCTTCAACTATGTAGTGCAAGGGCCTGCCTGATTGCATACAATTGAAAGTGTTGTTTAGTTTGACCTCATATATGGTTTTTGGTAAATCTAAAAGAAAATTGTACAAGAAAATTGAACATGTATGGCCAGCCTCAGTGACTGAAAGCAGCTTCTCTTTTGTGCTGAGTAGTGAGTACACTTGTACAGTAAAGCCTAATAAACTTTTCTGTGGATTTTCATCTAAAGGGAGATCAGTTGGCCAGACTTTTGAACCCAAAAATGGTTTTCTGATGCAGTTTAAAAACGAACAAATTTTCTGAGAACGATCGGAAAACAATCGTTTTTATGTTTGTTGTTAAAATAGTCTGACCAAGTGTATGGGGCTTAACAATACTATTACACAGCCCCATACACTTGGTCAGACTATTTTAACAACAAAAAAGATCGCGCTAAAAATATAAATGAAATAAAGTCCATAAGACAATATATTCAGGTGAACGTTGATTAGATGAAGTCCGTGAACAGTGTATTCAGGTAAATGTAAATCACAAAAAAACACAATCCACCAAAAAAAATTGAAGATAATCTCCACCAGGTGCAAAACAATTTCACACTAAAGCAGTGCCAGAAAGATGAAAACCTCCACCACAATGGTATATATACTCTTACCAGATAAAAATGATCCCTGGTTAGAGGAGATCATATAGAGCGTGGTAAGAGACTGGGATCGAGGATAGCTGGAATGGTCAGTTTCCTTTTAGGTGAATGGCACTCCCAAAACGATCGATCCGAGGGTATGTAAAAAAATAAGGGGCTCACATAGTGTAAAATCCTCATTTAATATAAAAGCAAAAAAAACAGAGATGCACTTACAATCTGGTTGATTAGTAGAGCGTTTTAAAACAAGCCGGCCGGCTTAGAACATACAGCCCGTATCCGGGTAGAGAAAAGCGCGGTGACGTCAGAACGCCACCTCCCTACGTTTCGTCACGAGAGGACTTGGTCACGGGATAACAGGCGGCGTCCTGAATCACCGCATAAATACATACAAAGCATCGGATGCAGCCTCGATGTGGTGAGAACATCTGATCGGATTTCGGACATCTTGGTTATTGGAAAGACCCATTGGCTATAGTGAGTGACCTAGGCCAAGTAAGGGAACCGATGCGAACGAATAGACTGACCGTGTATGCTACAAATAAGGCAAAAATAAGGAAAGAGATGAAGAAGGGGAAGAGTATTCCCTTCTATACATATTTTCCCTTTACTTAATCACTTAGTAATACTTAAACAGTGTTGACTATTAAAACAACAAAAAACTATAACACCAATAATATTAGTAATGGTGTGGAAATGTGAAAACGCACTACAACAGTAATGCGTGTCACATGACTCTGAATGTAAAGAGGAAAATAAAAATAAAAATACATACAACACAACCAATCACTTTAGTATGATCTGCATTGATTGATAGAAAAATAATAATAATAAAAATATTTTTTTATAAATATATAAAACAAAAAGAAGACGAATATCTTTTCATATACCCGTATATACGGCACCAAAATACCCGGGTATCACATAAAAAATAAAAAATATATAAATATATCTTAAATGAATCTAGCAATTATAAAAATGTATGTGTATAGCTGGCTAGACACCACATCGAGCTTGCATCCTACCAGAAAACATAAACATTGGCATTTACATAAAAGATAACACTTATATAAAAAAAGGCTCAAAAAATTAATGTTTTTTTAAAAAGATGTAGAAAGAGGGTATCATTAATTTTATCAATTATGAATTAGCTAAAAAGCAGTTTACGTCCACTTCTATATTTAGGCCATGTGGCGTATAGCATTTTAATTTATGGACCCAGGACATCTCCAACTTGGAAATGGTTCGCACCAAATGGCTGCCTCTCCAGTGGGGACTAAATTTATCTATCCCTACAAAAATGGTATTTTCGGGATTTTTATGATGTACAGTCAAATAGTGTTTAGATACAGAATGTTTAGTGTACCCTAAACGAATATTATTGATATGTTCATTCAAGCGGACTTGTAAAGGACGTTTAGTACGGCCCACATATTGTAGCCCACATGGGCACTGGAGCATATAGACCACCCCTGTTGTGGAACAAGTAATGAAGGGTCTGATAGTATAGCTTTTTAAAGTGCACGAAGAACTGAACGTAGTAGTTCTTCTGCATTTTAAGCCATTGAGGGAACAGACCTGACACTTACCACATTTATAATACCCTGTCAGGCCAGGTAAAAATTTGGAGTCCATACTAGGTGGATTCAGGATATTAGGGGCTAGTTTATCCTTTAAGGAAGGTGCCCCCCTGAAAACGACCTGTGGCCTATCTGGCAAAATACCCCCCAAGATCTTGTCACTTTTCAGAATGTGCCAATGTTTGCCCACTATATGCTTAATGTTCGCATGTTGGCAAGAGTAATTAGTGATGAAAGGGTTACGAAATTTGTTGTCTTTAGCCTTATTTGTCCCCACAGTCAGTAAGTCACTTCTATTAACTTCATGGACACCAGCTAGGGTGGTAGTCAAAAACTCATCTGAGTAGCCTTTTTCCAGAAACCGTTTGGTGAGAAGGTCAGCCTGCTCTACAAATGTTGTGTCATCAGTACAATTACGCTTCAATCGAAGATATTGGCTCTTTGGCACCGATCTGAGCCACGATGCATGGTGGCAGCTATTTTTTGGGATAAATGCATTTCTGTCAGTGGCCTTGAAAAATGTTGATGTAACAAAACCACCGTTGCTGACAGAAATGGTCAGATCTAAGAAATTAATCTTATCCCGACTCACCTCTCGGCTTAAGTGGATACCTCTGTTGTTGACATTCAGAGCGTCCAAAAATTGCATCAAGTCGTCCTCGGCGATCCTTTGGGATGGCGCTGAGGACGACTTGATGCAATTTTTGGACGCTCTGAATGTCAACAACAGAGGTATCCACTTAAGCCGAGAGGTGAGTCGGGATAAGATTAATTTCTTAGATCTGACCATTTCTGTCAGCAACGGTGGTTTTGTTACATCAACATTTTTCAAGGCCACTGACAGAAATGCATTTATCCCAAAAAATAGCTGCCACCATGCATCGTGGCTCAGATCGGTGCCAAAGAGCCAATATCTTCGATTGAAGCGTAATTGTACTGATGACACAACATTTGTAGAGCAGGCTGACCTTCTCACCAAACGGTTTCTGGAAAAAGGCTACTCAGATGAGTTTTTGACTACCACCCTAGCTGGTGTCCATGAAGTTAATAGAAGTGACTTACTGACTGTGGGGACAAATAAGGCTAAAGACAACAAATTTCGTAACCCTTTCATCACTAATTACTCTTGCCAACATGCGAACATTAAGCATATAGTGGGCAAACATTGGCACATTCTGAAAAGTGACAAGATCTTGGGGGGTATTTTGCCAGATAGGCCACAGGTCGTTTTCAGGGGGGCACCTTCCTTAAAGGATAAACTAGCCCCTAATATCCTGAATCCACCTAGTATGGACTCCAAATTTTTACCTGGCCTGACAGGGTATTATAAATGTGGTAAGTGTCAGGTCTGTTCCCTCAATGGCTTAAAATGCAGAAGAACTACTACGTTCAGTTCTTCGTGCACTTTAAAAAGCTATACTATCAGACCCTTCATTACTTGTTCCACAACAGGGGTGGTCTATATGCTCCAGTGCCCATGTGGGCTACAATATGTGGGCCGTACTAAACGTCCTTTACAAGTCCGCTTGAATGAACATATCAATAATATTCGTTTAGGGTACACTAAACATTCTGTATCTAAACACTATTTGACTGTACATCATAAAAATCCCGAAAATACCATTTTTGTAGGGATAGATAAATTTAGTCCCCACTGGAGAGGCAGCCATTTGGTGCGAACCATTTCCAAGTTGGAGATGTCCTGGGTCCATAAATTAAAATGCTATACGCCACATGGCCTAAATATAGAAGTGGACGTAAACTGCTTTTTAGCTAATTCATAATTGATAAAATTAATGATACCCTCTTTCTACATCTTTTTAAAAAAACATTAATTTTTGGAGCCTTTTTTTATATAAGTGTTATCTTTTATGTAAATGCCAATGTTTATGTTTTCTGGTAGGATGCAAGCTCGATGTGGTGTCTAGCCAGCTATACACATATATTTTTATAATTGCTAGATTCATTTAAGATATATTTATATATTTTTTATTTTTTCTGTGATACCCGGGTATTTTGGTGCCGTATATACGGGTATATGAAAAGATATTCGTCTTCTTTTTGGTTTATATATTTATCAAAAAATATTTTTATTATTATTATTTTTCTATCAATCAATGCAGATCATACTAAAGTGATTGGTTGTGTTGTATGTATTTTTATTTTTATTTTCCTCTTTACATTCAGAGTCATGTGACACGCATTACTGTTGTAGTGCGTTTTCACATTTCCACACCATTACTAATATTATTGGTGTTATAGTTTTTTGTTGTTTTAATAGTCAACACTGTTTAAGTATTACTAAGTGATTAAGTAAAGGGAAAATATGTATAGAAGGGAATACTCTTCCCCTTCTTCATCTCTTTCCTTATTTTTGCCTTATTTGTAGCATACACGGTCAGTCTATTCGTTCGCATCGGTTCCCTTACTTGGCCTAGGTCACTCACTATAGCCAATGGGTCTTTCCAATAACCAAGATGTCCGAAATCCGATCAGATGTTCTCACCACATCGAGGCTGCATCCGATGCTTTGTATGTATTTATGCGGTGATTCAGGACGCCGCCTGTTATCCCGTGACCAAGTCCTCTCGTGACGAAACGTAGGGAGGTGGCGTTCTGACGTCACCGCGCTTTTCTCTACCCGGATACGGGCTGTATGTTCTAAGCCGGCCGGCTTGTTTTAAAACGCTCTACTAATCAACCAGATTGTAAGTGCATCTCTGTTTTTTTTGCTTTTATATTAAATGAGGATTTTACACTATGTGAGCCCCTTATTTTTTTACATACCCTCGGATCGATCGTTTTGGGAGTGCCATTCACCTAAAAGGAAACTGACCATTCCAGCTATCCTCGATCCCAGTCTCTTACCACGCTCTATATGATCTCCTCTAACCAGGGATCATTTTTATCTGGTAAGAGTATATATACCATTGTGGTGGAGGTTTTCATCTTTCTGGCACTGCTTTAGTGTGAAATTGTTTTGCACCTGGTGGAGATTATCTTCAATTTTTTTTGGTGGATTGTGTTTTTTTGTGATTTACATTTACCTGAATACACTGTTCACGGACTTCATCTAATCAACGTTCACCTGAATATATTGTCTTATGGACTTTATTTCATTTATATTTTTAGCGCGATCTTTTTTTACATTCTGTTTGATGTGGTATAACATCTTTTTGATCGCTGCTTTCACTGTTTAAATTTAACAAGCGCAATTTTTTTCCTTACTATTTTAACAACAAACATAAAAACGTTCGTTTTCCGATCGTTCTCAGAAAATTTGTTCGTTTTTAAACTGCATCAGAAAACCATTTTTGGGTTCAGAAGTCTGGCCAACTGATCTCCCTTCTGATGAAAATCCACAGAAAAGTTTATTAGGCTTTACTGTACAAGTGTACTCACTACTCAGCACAAAAGAGAAGCTGCTTTCAGTCACTGAGGCTGGCCATACATGTTCAATTTTCTTGTACAATTTTCTTTTAGATTTACCAAAAACCATATATGAGGTCAAACTAAACAACACTTTCAATTGTATGCAATCAGGCAGGCCCTTGCACTACATAGTTGAAGGTAAATCTAAAGAAAATTTTACAGAAAATTGTATCATGTATGGCCAGCCTAACTCTCTGGCCATTCAAAAAAACGATAAACAAACGATTTGCATTTGAATCACTTTTCTGTTATTTTCGTATGTTGATATGACACCTATAACAAAAAATTTGCCTTCAGTATTTTGAATACACAGAAAAAAGAAAAAGGAATTCATTCAATATACATAATGAAATTCTTTTGTTATAGATGTCATTGAACAATGAACATACAACTGGAAACAAACACAAAACGGATTCAAACAAAATACACAATGCAAACCTCTTGATACAGATTTCATTTTCGTTATTTTGCCATTTTCGTTTTGTCGTTTTTTCCCGTCGGATCGTTCGTTCGTATTTGCGGTCGTTCGTTATGCGGCTCATCCGTTATCCCGTCGTTTTCGTATTTTGGTGCTTTACCTTTTTCGTATGTACACATTATCCCGCGGGTACGAAAATGAACATTTTCGTACGAAAATAACATTCGTACGAACGGGAATGCACATATCTAATACAATGGTAGTTCCCGATAATACAATGGTGGTCCCTGATAATACAATGGTGGTCCCCGATAATACAATGGTGATCCCTGATAATACAATGGTGGTCCCCGATAATACAATGGTGGTCCCCGATAATACAATGGTGATCCCTGATAATACAATGGAGGTCCCCGATAATACAATGGTGATCCCTGATAATACAATGGTGGTCCCCGATAATACAATGGAGGTCCCCGATAATACAATGGTAGTTCCCGATAATACAATGGTGGTCCCTGATAATACAATGGTGGTCCCCGATAATACAATGGTGATCCCTGATAATACAATGGTGGTCACCAGGAAGGAGTATGTTTAGTCTGGGGGTAAGGAGTATCTTTAATCCCATCCTATATCACCCTCCTCTGCACTGGTGGTGCTCCATCCCCCCTCCTCTGCACTGGTGGTGCTCCATCCCCCCTCCTCTGCACTGGTGGTGCCCCATCCCCCCTCCTCTGCACTTGTGGTGCCCCATCCCCCCACCTCTGCACTGGTGGTGCCCCATCCCCCAACCTCTGCACTGGTGGTGCCCCATCCCCCCTCCTCTGCACTGGTGGTGCCCCATCCCCCCTCCTCTGCACTGGTGGTGCCCCATCCCCCCACCTCTGCACTGGTGGTGCCCCATCCCCCAACCTCTGCACTGGTGGTGCCCCATCCCCCCTCCTCTGCACTGGTGGTGCCCCATCCCCCCTCCTCTGCACTGGTGGTGCCCCATCCCCCCTCCTCTGCACTGGTGGTGCCCTCATCCCGCAGCTGAATCAACTGTAGTCTTGGTCCTGGTGCTTGCTGGACTTTCTGGGGTGTTCTGAAACCTTCTTCACAAATGCAGTGGAAATGTTTTTTTTTTTTTGGGGGGGGGGGGGGGGGATTCAATACATTTTCATGGCAGAGGGACTTTGCAGTTAATTGCAATTCATCGGATCGTTCTTCATAACATTCCGGAGTATAATACGAATCGTCTTCATAAAAACTGAGGCTTTGTGAAAATTGTGTCCTTCTCAAAACTTTTGGCCACAACTGGAAGCAGATCGTTTTTTTTTTTCTGGGATTGGAAGAATTTTCTGATTTATATTCCAGTGGGAATGGAGAGGATGAGGTTGGGGGGCAGGGCTGGGCTGGGACAAAAATTTGGCCCTGGACTTCATCCAGACTGGCCCACTTTGACGGGTCTCTCCCATGGCGGCCGGACAACTCCCGCCCCCTCGGCCACCCAAGCCCCCCATCCCCCTTCACTAGTCATTAGCCATTCTACTTTATTAGAGTAGAACGGCTGGTACTGGTACTCTTATAGGCAGTACCAGTGGGGAAGCTAGACATTATATCACCCAGGGCAAAGAATCAGTTCGGTGCCGCCCCCCCCCCCACCCATGGGACAAGATTAGGCAGAAGTGAGAAACTCCCAGGCCATAGTTGTTGAATCAGCTGTCTGTCCCCTCCCCCCTGCTCCTCTGGTCCTCCCCCTGCTTCTCTGTTCCCCCAGGTGAGCTCTGCGGGGAGGGAGAGTAGGTGAGCTCTGCGGGGAGGGAGAGTAGGTGAGCTCTGCGGGAAGGGAGAGGAGGTGAGCTCTGCAGGGAGGGAGAGGAGGTGAGCTCTGCGGGGAGGGAGAGTAGGTGAGCTCTGCGGGGAGGGAGAGGAGGTGAGCTCTGCAGGGAGGGAGAGTAGGTGAGCTCTGTGGGGAGGGAGAGTAGGTGAGCTCTGCGGGGAGGGAGAGTAGGTGAGAGGAGGGAGAGGAGGTGAGCTCTGCAGGGAGGGAGAGTAGGTGAGCTCTGCGGGGAGGAAGAGGAGGTGAGCTCTCCGGGGAGGGAGAGAGGTGAGGTGAGCTCTGCGGGGAGGGAGAGTAGGTGAGCTCTGCGGGGAGGGAGAGTAGGTGAGCTCTGCCGGAAGGGAGAGGAGGTGAGCTCTGCAGGGAGGGAGAGGAGGTGAGCTCTGCGGGGAGGGAGAGTAGGTGAGCTCTGCGGGGAGGGAGAGGAGGTGAGCTCTGCGGGGAAGGGAGAGGAGGTGATCTCTGCAGGGAGGGAGAGGAGGTGAGCTCTGCGGGGAGGGAGAGAAGGTGAGCTCTGCGGGAAGGGAGAGGAGGTGAGCTCTGCGGGGAGGGAGAGGAGGTGAGCTCTGCGGGGAGGGAGAGGAGGTGAGCTCTGTGGGGAGGGAGAGGAGGTGAGCTCTGCGGGGAGGGAGAGGAGGTGAGCTCTGCGGGGAGGGAGAGGAGGTGAGCTCTGCGGGGAAGGAGAGTAGGTGAGCTCTGCAGGGAGGGAGAGGAGGTGAGCTCTGTGGGGAGGGAGAGGAGGTGAGCACTGTGGGGAGGGAGAGGAGGTGAGCACTGCGGGGAGGGAGAGTAGGTGAGCTCTGCAGGGAGGGAAAGGAGGTGAGCTCTGCGGGGGAGGGAGAGGAGGTGAGCTCTGCGAGAATGGAGAGACAGAGGAGCGGAGGGGGCTGGCGGTCCGCTGTCACTGAAGTCGGCCCACTGAGTCATCGGCCCACCGAGAAACTCCCTGTAGTCCCAATGGCCAGTCCATCCCTGTTGGGGGGTCAGCACCCTGTAGAGCCCCCCCCCCCCCGGAGCTCACGTCTATAGGTTGTTATTTTATATGAAATGACGGTTCGGTATTTGAATAACTTCTCACGTAACAAGTCATCTATAGATCCATTTTATGTCAACAACGTCTGCAAACAGAGCGGCGAGAGCGTTTCCCGAGGAGACGGGAAGGATTCTCTCTCTTGGCGCGGAAACTGATGTAATTTAGAATACTAAAAACGTAATTACATTTTAAGTAAGCTAAATAAATATAAGTAAGACAAAGAACATGCGCTGGGTGATGCAATTAGAGGGTAACAGATGGCGAGTGTTTATCTGGGAAATTATTGAGAGGACGGGATGATAGAAGGGGATACATAGTAACGGGGGGGGGGCTTCGCTCAGACAGCCAACCACATCCAGGTGATAAAGAGGGGATATTTGGGTCGCTCTTTTTATGGAAATGCCTTATTGTGATCTCTTCCTGGACTAATTCCAGGGCCGGCCTTAGGTGTTCAGGCGCCCTGTGTGAGCTAATCCTGTGGCACACCCCCTCCATTCTCCCCTTCACCCCTCACCCCCTGGTCACCTAAACCTACACAAAGAAGAAAAAAATATTGGTAACAAATAATTTGTTTTCATTTAACTTTACATTACACAGCACCCTGCAGCTCTGGGGCCCCTGCATGTTACACAGACCGCCCTTCAGTGCAGACCCCCCTTCAGTGTATCCAAACCCTTTAGAGTAGCCCCCCTTCAATGTAGACCCCCCCCTTTAGAGTAGCCCCCACATTCAGTGTAGCCTCCCCCGTTCAGTGTAGCTCCCCCTGTTCAGTGCAGCCCCCCCTTCAGTGCAGCCCCCCTTCAGTGCAGCTCCCCATTCAGTGCGGCCCCCCTTCAGTGCAGCCCCCCATTCAGTGTAGCCTCCCTTGTTCAGTGCAGCCCCCCTTCAGTGCAGCCTTCCCCCTTCACCTCCGCTTAGTACACCTCTGGATGGCCACACAGCGCCCCTGTTGCCCATGGCACCCTGTGCGGCCGCACAGCTCGCACACCCCAAAGGCCGGCCCAGACAAAATACAGATGAATCTCCTGATCCCACAACTCCGAGCAACAACAGAGAACTGCAGTTATACCATACTTCACCAGCAGGTGGTGCTACAGGGAACATCTGTCATTGCCGCACCCGATTCTGCTGAAGCCCAATAGTGGTGAAGGGGGAAGGGGGACCTCGAGTCGCTTGACATCAGATTTCCAGAGAAAAAAAGTCCGTCGGGCTCTTTTTGTAGGAAAGTCCGGCCGTGTGCAGCCTCCGTCTGACTTTTTTTCCGGTAGTCCAGCGGACCTTAGGGAGGACCTTAGATAGAGAACCTGTTCTCTTTCTTTCCGCCGGCAGAATTTTGCATGGTCAAAAGTCCGACCGTGTGTACAAGGCATTAGGGGACAAATCTTCCCGTCCTTAACCAATTAAGCCCCGGGCCATTATGCAGGTAAAGGACCTTGCCCCTTTTTTGCGATTCGGCGCTGCGTCGATTTAACAATTGCGCTGTCGTGCGACGTGGCTCCCAAACAAAATCGGCGTCCTTTTTTCCCCACAAATAGGGATTTCTTTTGGTGGTATTTGATCACCTCTGCGGTTTTTATTTTTTGCGCTATAAACAAAAATGGAGCGACAATTTTAAAAAAAATCTAGATTTTTTAATTTTTTGTATAATAAATATCCCCCAAATAATATCTAAAAACAAAAAAATTCTCCTCAGTTTAGGGCGATACGTATTCTTCTAAATATTATTGGTAAAAAAAATCGCAATAAGCGTTTATCGAATAGTTTGCGGAAAATTTATAGCGTCTACAAAATACGGGATAGATTTATGGCATTTTTATTAATATTTTTTTTTCACTACTAATGGCGGCGATCAGCGTTTTTTTTTTTTTCATGACTGCGACATTATGGCGGACACTTTGGACAATTTTGACACATTTTTGGGACCATTGTCATTTTCACAGCGATCAGTGCTATAAAAAGGCTCTGATTACTGTAAAAATTGCAGTGAAGTGGTTAACCACTAGTGGGGCGCTGTAGGGGTTAAGTGTGACCTCATGTGTGTTTCTAACTGTAGGGGGGCGGGGCTGGACGTGCGACGTCATTGATCGTCTTTGCCTATATCAGGGAACAGACGATCAGTGACACTGCCACTGTGAAGAACGGGGAAGGTTTGTTTACACTCACCTCTCCCGGTTCTTCAGCTCCTGTGACCGATCGCGGGACACCGGCGGTGATCGGGTCTGCGGGGTCCCGCGGGCGCAGTCACGGAGCTTTGGACCGGGTCGCGACCCCAAAATGGTCTCATAATAGTGTCCGATGTGTCCGCCATAATGTCGCAGTCATTATGGCGGCCATTACTAGAAAATAACAATTATTGCCAAAAAAAAAATGCCATAAAACTATCCCCTATTTTGTAAACGCTATAAATTTTGCGCAAACCAATCGATAAACGCTTATTGCGATTTTTTTTTAACCAAAAATAGGTAGAAGAATACGTATCGCCCTAAAATGAGGGAAACATTTTTTTTATATATTTTTTGGGGATATTTATTACAGCTAAAAAGTAAAAAAATATTGCATTTTTTCCAAAATTGTGGCTCTATTTTTGTTTATAGCGCAAAAAATAAAAACCGCAGAGGTGATCAAATACCACCAAAAGAAAGCTCTACTTGTGGGGAAAAAAGGGCGCCAGTTTTGTTTGGGAGCCGCGTCGCACGACCGCGCGATTGTCAGTTAAATCGACGCAGTGCCGAATCGCAAAAAAGGGACTGGTCTTTAAGCTGCATAATGGTCCGGGTCTTAAAGCGCTTAGACGCGAGTATCACAACTTGCATTTGGCGCTCTATAAGTATTTAATCCAATCCAATCCAATCCAATCCAAAGGGTTGGTAAAGGAATTTTTTTTTTTTATCTTAATAGCTTCCTTTACCTTAATGCAATGCTGTTTTCAAGTCCTCGTTGTTCGTTTTCGCTCTCAAGTTGCTGTAATTCCTCTCTGATCTCCACACTTCCTGTTTGTCTGTTTCCTGATCACCACAGTACTGGGAGCTTTCTCTCTGTGGTCACTAATCAAGGAGGTGTATGTCTAAAACCCCTCAGCACCAATCAGTTTAGTTTTACAAACCATCATTGCCCTGTATTGGCTCTGTGGCTCTGTACATCACAGAAGCAGTAAACAGCATGCAAAAACAAAACTAGAACTGTAGGTACATTATATGATTGATTTTTATCTATTTAACCGCTTCAATACCGGGGCTATTTTGGCACTTCTCGTACATGCATAAATCATAATTTTTTTAGTTAGAAAATTACTCAGAACCCCCAAACACTATATATTTTTTTTTAGCAGACACCCTAGGGAATAAAATTCCGGCCATTGCAACTTTTTATCTCGCACATTATTTGCGCAATCATTTTTCAAACGCCTTTTTTTGGGGAAAAAAATGGTTTTGTGAATTAAAAAATAACAAAACAGTAAGGTTAGGCCAATTTTTTGGTATAATGTGAAAGATTAAGTTACGCCGAGTAAATAGATACCTAACATGTCACGCTTTAAAACTGCGCACACTCATGGAATGGCGCCAAACGTCAGTACTTAAAAATCTCCATACGCAACGCTTATTTATTTTTTTACAAGTTACAAATTTAGAGTTCCAGAGGAGGTCTAGTGCTAGAATTGTTGCTGGCGCTCTAACGCACGCGGCGATACCTCACATGTGTGATTTGAACGGCGTTTACATATGTGGGCGGGACTTACGCGTGCGTTCGCTTCTGAGCGCGAGCTACCGGGGATAGGGGCGTTTAAAAAAAAAAATTGTATTATTTTATTTTTTATTTTACACAATTTCTTTTATTTTTAAACTTTTTTTGACATTTTTTTTTTTTGATCACTTTTATTCCTATTACAAGGAATGTAAACATCCCTTGTAATAGGAATGTGTGTGACAGGTACTCTTTATGGAGAGATGCAGGGTCAATAAGACCCAACATCTCTCCTCCAGGCTGGAAAGCATTAGATCGTGAATAAAATTTCACAGATCTAATGCATTTAGCCGCTGTTGCGGCTTTGTTTACATTCCAGGACCCGGGCGTGACGTCATAACATCGCGCCCGGGCCTCCAACGATCATAGAGATGACTGGTGACCATCTGGTCACCAGTCTACTCTATGGTTTTCGACGGACGGCGGCGGATCGTTTCTCAGGGTCTCCAATGGCAAAGGAGAGCCCGGAGAAGCACCGGATGGCGGCGGGAGGGGGGGGGCGTCCCCTCCCGCCGCCTAGAAGAACGATCAAGCGGCGGAACCGCCGCTATGATCGTTCTTATGGTGCGCAGATTCGCCGCCTGAACAGATGGATATCTGAATGATGCCTGTGGCTGCCCCCGTCATTCAGATATCCCCACTGAAAGCCAGGACGTCAATTGACGGCCTAGGTATTGAAGTGGTTAATCATTTTTAAAAGGAATCGGTTAACTATTGTGTCTCTCTAAACAGTCATTTCAGGCAAAAAAAAAACCTTTACAACTCCTTTAAGTGGTTAAATAATTTTAGTTGGGTCACTGCAGGAGTCACGTGGTCCTAGGTACGTTATTTAATGTATTGTTTACGAAATAAATATTCAGGCCGCGGCTACGCGTTTCGTTGTTCCGGAATGCCCCTATTTTATGTACGATTCACGTGGCCTCCAATATTCAATTTCCACGCACCCAGAAGCGCAGATCAGAACCACGAGCCGCGACATTCTAACGTTTGCCTTGGTTTCCCTTTATCCTCGCGTCTTGTGAATGCGAAGGCAAGACAATGAAAAACAAAGAATTCAATTGAAAAAAATAAAATAAAACAACATAAAAGTAGGTTGTTGAATGGCGGAGAAGCAGAAGAGGAGAAGTTCTCGGCGGAACGCGGCGGCTCAGGGAACCCTGAAGAGCTTTTCCTTACAACGCGTCTCCCGGATCCCGCCGCTTGCGCTTGTTCACAATCTATCGCTCATTACGCCCATAGAAAATATATATTCTTTTTCTCAGCACAATAGTATATTAAACCGTCGCTGTTTGAGCCGAGTTCGGAGAGAAACCTTTGACAAAATAATTTCAGGAACAAATAGAAGCCAATCCCAGATAAAGGTTTTCAACGCGCTTCGCAAAAAGAAAAAAAAAGCGGATCATTCGGGAATCGGAAATTCTACCTCCAAGTTTTCAGTTTGTATTGAAACAAACTGCAGATGGTGGAAAATAATAATAATACTGAAAGGGCTAAAAAAAACACCCATTCACCTAATATATGTAGTCAGGTTATCATCAGCGGGTACCGGGGGAGGCTGGTGCTCAAATTTTTTTTTTTTGGGGGGGGGGGGGGGCGCAAGCGATCTAAAAAAAAACAAAAAAATGCAGCCACTGTGCCCATCAATTATTGCCAGTGTGCCCATCAATTGTTGCCAGTGTGCTCATCAATTGCCACTACTGTTACCAACAATTGCTGACTCTGTGCCCATCAACTGCTGCCAGTGTGCCCATCAACTGCTGCTACTGTGCCGATCAATTGTTGCCAGTGTGCCCATCAATTACTGCCAGTGTGCCCATCAATTACTGCCAGTGTGCTCATCAACTGCCGCTACTGTGCCCATCAACTTGCTGCCAGTATGCCCATCAACTGCCGCTACTGTGCCCATCAACTGCTGCCAGCCAGTGTGCCCAACAATTGCTGACTCTGTGCCCAGCAACTGCCGCTACTGTGCCCATCAACTGCTGCCAGTATGCCCATCAACTGCAGCTACTGTGCCCATCAACTGCTGCCAGTGTGACCAACAATTGTTGACTCCGTGCCCATCAACTGCCACTACTGTGCCCATCAACTGCTGCCAGTGTGCCCATAAAACACAGCCACGGTGCCATCAATTGCCACCACTGTACCCATCAATTGCTGACACTGTGCCCATCAATTGTTGCTAGTATGCCCATCAATTGCTGCCAGTGTGCTTATCAATTGCCACTACTGTGCCCATCAATTGCTGCCAGTGTGCCCAACAATTGCTGCCAGTGTGCCCATCAATTGCTGCTACTGTGCCCATCAACTGCTGCCAGTGTGCCCAACAATTGCTGACTCTGTGCCCATCAACTGCCGCTACTGTGCCCATCAACTGCCGCTACTGTGCCCATCAACTTGCTGCCAGTATGCCCATCAACTGCCACTACTGTGCCCATCAACTGCTGCCAGCCAGTGTGCCCAACAATTGCTGACTCTGTGCCCATCAACTGCCACTACTGTGCCTATCAACTGCTGCCAGTATGCCCATCAACTGACGCTACTGTGCCCGTCAACTGCTGCCAGTGTGACCAACAATTGCTGACTCTGTGCCCATCAACTGCCACTACTGTGCCCATCAATTGCTGCCAGTGTGCCCAACAATTGCTGACTCTGTGCCTATCAACTGCCGACAATACATAGATTCATGTAATGCATGAATCTCTATGTATTGTACACTCGAGTGACGGCGCAGGGGAGAGAGGGGGCGGCGCTCGTGCACTCACTATTGCCGCACCAAAACACCTCCATCTGCTCCTGAAGAGTAGCGCTACAGCTACGAAACGCGTCGAGCTAAATGGATGCTTTTCCCTGCGATCCCTTCATCTAAATTACCATCACTATGGTTCACTGCAACATGTCAATCTACAATACACCATGGAAATACGTTGCAACTAGTCTGATGTGGTTTTTATGCTTTTATTGTGGCCCTAGGCCAGCAGGTCATCACTGTGCCATTATGCTATTCTGTTCCTTATCATGTATCATGTTATGGAATAAATGTTTTTATTACCCTATTATGATGGCGTTTATGCATTTACTATATGACATCCTTGATATCACCAGACATTATTATAGTATGATGCATTGTTATTTCCTTGGCTGCACGCTTCATCAAAAAGTCCCAAATTTAGTCCCTTTTCTCCATCATTAAGGAAACATCGAGGCACATGCGTTTTTTTTACCGGAATTTACCCCCCCAGGGTGCGACTTTTTAATTGATGTTTCCATGTCGCCCCCAATATATCGTTTATGATTAATGTTTCGTGCTTTTGATTTTATAATTAGATACAATTATTTAGTAACATTTGTTAATTAGATTTCGTGGTGTCAGAAAAAAAAAAAATATATATGTATATTTGAAGTACGCCAACGCTCTTTGCGTTAATCACATTAAACTGGACGCGATTACCCAGAATGCCGCAGTGATACCAAAGGTAATTGGCTCTTTGCAGCTCCGCAAACGCGCAAACGTGCTTCTAATGTAGCGACGGCCTGGGGGAAATCACACAACTTTGCATAATTGGCGCTATAATTACTCACTATTTAGTAAATAAACCGCCATCTTTCTGGAAACATCATTTATATTAATAAGGAGTCAATGTCAGCGATTGACTAAAACTGATTCGGAGACGGCGTGGAGGGAAAAGTCGCTATAAATGAAAGCAATTCGAGAAACGTTTCATCGGTGAAGAACAAATTGCGTTAAAAATGTTAAATTTGTATTCTACAAAAAAATAAATAAAAATAAAAATGTTAAATTTGTATTCTACAAATGCAAAAAATAAATAAAAAAATGTGCTTGTTTTTGTTTAATTCATTGTTTTTTTTTTGTTTTGTTTTTAGTCATTCGCTACGATCGATCGCAATTGGGAAATTGTAAAATTTTACAATTCGTAAATACGAAAATTCGAAAGAATAATTAACTAACTGATAATAAGTAATTATTACATTCTAGGTATTGGAATTTTCTTTTCAAATTTGGCTGTAAGTGAACGTAACAAATACGAAGTTATGAATTCTCCGAAATAACGAATGCCGTATCTAAACAAATGGAACGTAACAAATTAACAGATAATAATAATAAAACTTTTCTATTAATATTAGACCTC
Organism: Rana kukunoris; assembly: GCA_029574335.1. Taxonomy (NCBI): domain Eukaryota; kingdom Metazoa; phylum Chordata; class Amphibia; order Anura; family Ranidae; genus Rana; species Rana kukunoris. The sequence goes on along the minus strand of CM056058.1, from coordinate 160,980,221 downwards.
TTTCACACTGGGACATTTTTCTGGCGCCTTTGGGCTAAAAATAGCGCATGTAAAGCGCCTGAAAAACATCTCCCCGCAGAGCTGTGTATACATTGCTCCTCCACCGCCCCTGAAGCACCCCTGCCTGAACCGCCAGCAAAGTGCTGCTGCAGGGGGATAGAAAGGAGAGAGAGAGGGTGGGAGAGATAGGGGGAGAGAGAAGGAGAGAGAGAAAGAGGGGGAGAGTGAAGAGAAGAGAGAGAGGGAGGGAGAGAGAGGGGAGAAAGTGGGAAGAGAGAGGGGGAGAGAGGGAGTTAGAGAGAGTTGAGAGAGAAAGGTGAGAGAGAGATAGAGAAGGGAGAGAGAGAGGGAGAGAGGGAGATGGGGGAGAGAGAGGGGAGGGAGGGGGAGACAGAGAGGTGAGAGAAGGGGGGAGAGAGAGGGAGAGAGAGGGGAGAGAGGGAGAGAGGGAAGAGAGAGGGAGGTAGGGTTGCCACCTGTTCGGGATTCACCCGGACAGTTCGGGTTTGGAATCATGTGTCCGGGTTTCACACTGTCTGAGACCCGGACACATTATTCAGACTGGACTAAGTCTCCCCCTTCTCTCTCCTGCTTCTAAGTAAGTAGACCAAGGTAAATTAGGGTTCTTAGAGCACTAATTACATCAGAGCTCCCCATTTTCACCAGAGGCCACAGTGCTCCCCCTTACATCAGAGTCCTTGCCGTACACCAGAGTCCCCAGAGTTCTCCCTTACATCAGAGTCCCCAGAGTTCTCTCTAATAGTGAAAGGTTAACACTGGGGATTCAGATGTAAAGGGAAAACTCTGTGGACTCTGATGTAAAGGAGTAACTCTGGGGACTCAGATGTAAAGGAGTAACTCTGGGGACTCTGATGTAAAGGGGTAACTCTGGGGACTCAGATGTAAAGGGGAAACTATGTGGACTCTGATGTAAAGGGGTAACTCTGTGGACTCTGATGTAAAGGGGTAACTCTGTGGACTCTGATGTAAATGGGTAACTCTTGTGATTAACTTCATGTGATTAGAAATATTATTTAATAGCAACATCTATGCATAGTTTCTGCATACTAGGAAAACAAAATTGCTGTGCAACGCTGAAGTGTTTGGGTTTGGCCTGAAGAAAAGGTGGCAACCCTAGAGGGAGGGGGAGAGAGAAGGGGAGAGAAAGGGAAGAGAGGAGAAAGAGGGGGGAAAGAGAGGGGGGAGAGAGAGGGAGAAATGGGGGAGAGAGAGGGGAGGGGGGAGAGAGAGGGGAGGGGGAGAGAGGGCGGAGGGAGGGGAGGGAGAGAGGTGAGAGAAGGGGAGTGGGGGGAGAGCGAGGGAGAGAGAGGGGAGAGAGGGGGAGACGGGTTAGAGAGAGGGAGAGAGAGGGGTGGGAGTGGGGGAGAGAGGGAAGAGAGAGGGAGAGAGAGGGAAGGAGGGGGAGGGAGAGAGGTGAGAGAGAAGGGGAGTGGGGGAGAGAGAGGGAGAGAGAGGGGAGGGAGGGGAGAGAGAGAGGAGAGGGGGGGAGAGAGGTGAGAGAAGGGGAGTGGGGGAGAGAGAGGGAGAGAGGGGAGGGGGGGAGAGAGGGAAGAGAGAGGGGAGGGAGGGGGAGAGAGAGGGAGAGGGGGGGAGAGAGGGTGAGAGAAGGGGAGTGGGGGAGAGAGAGGGAGAGAGGGGAGGGGGGGGAGAGAGGGAAGAGAGAGGGGAGGGAGGGAAGAGAGAGGGGTGGGAGTGGGGGAGAGAGAGGGAAAGGAGGGAAGAACTTTTCAGTCATCTTCTTTAGTAATGTGTATATCGGGGTCTCTCTGGGAGGAAATCTGCGGATGTAGAATACAGAACTTTCTCTTTCGGAGATCCGGGATGTAAATCCTCATCAATGCACAGAGGGAGATCTTTTCTTTTATAAATGGCGGAGTCGGTTTTGTCTCCCTTTTTCACTTTCATCCCTTTCAGCTTTTATTCCCGGCATGGCGAATAATAAAGAAAATCTGACTTTGTAATTATAAATGAGTTTTTCCTATTGAGTGTTGTTGCGGCGCAGAGGACGGGAGAACATTACATTTCAGGAGCGGAGAGTTCATCCTCCTCTATGAAGGATATACATAGAGTAATGTCTTCCAATGGCCTGTCAATCCCGCGTCTCCGGGGACTCACTTCATAATTACGTTTCATCTATTTTTTAGACTCCGGCTCGGCATTGTTGAGAAGAAGGCCTGACAAACTTTCCACAAGTTTTTAAGTGTTTTTTTTTTTCTTCCAGAACATTCCCTTGTTGTGTTTTGGCTGAAGCGGGTTCATGTGGATGAAACGTTCAGAAGAGTTAATATTTTATACAGTTTAGCTTTGCAGTTGGAAGTAGTGAACAATGGATTTTCTCTGCAGACGGGCCGGCCGCCGACTATCATCCTACTAGAGAGGATTTAGAGACTGAATAAAAAACGAGGCTGTAGCTTATAAAGAGGCCCTGTCACTTTGCCCATTGTCACTGATACTTACCTTATCTGTGCTCCCCACACCTCTGTGTCACTTACCTTCTTTGTTCCTGCACTTTCTGCCCTCCTGCAGCCCTTCTGGGTTCTCAGCCGGTGTTGTGGTCAATGGCGTCTGGTGTGGACCTCTAAAAGCATTATTAAACATAAAAACAAAAATGTTATATATTGCAGCTTACCAATCTGTAACCTCTTCAAAACCAGGCATTTCCCCCTTCCCCTAATACTGGGCATTTCCCCCCTCCCTGTCCCCTCCCCTAATACCAGGCATTTCGCGCTCCATGCCCCCTCCCCTAATACCAAGCATTTCCCCCTCCCTGCCTCCTCCCCTAATAACAGGCATTTCCCCCTCCCTGCCCCCTCCCCTAATACCAGGCATTTACCCGCTCCCTGCCCCCCTCCCCTAATACCAGGAATTTACCCTTCCCCTAATTCTGGGCATTTCCCCCCTTCCTGTCGCCTCCCCTAATACCAGGCATTTCCCCCTCCCTGCCCCCCTCCCCTAATACCAAGCATTTCCCCCTCCCCTAATACTGGACATTCCCCCTAATACCGGGCATTTCCCCCCTCCCAAAATAACAGTTTCCCCTCCCCTTATACTGGGCATTCCCCCTTCCCTTAATACCAGGCATTTCCCCCCTCCCCTAATATCGGGCATTTCCACCTCCTTCCAAAATGGCAGGCATTTCCCCCCTCCCTGCCCTCCTCTTACCACAATACTGGCCATTTTCCCCCATCCCTGCCCCTCTCCTATAATACCGTTCATTTCCCACCTCCCCTAATACTGGGCATTCCCCTTTCCCTTAATACCGGGCAATTCCCCCTCCCCTAATACCGGGAATTTCCCCCTTCCTCCCCTAATACCGGTCTGTAACGGGATGCCCATGATACTCAGAGACTTTTGAAGGATGTGGGGTACGCCTGTGCCAGCTTCACCAATGACTCCTGGGCCTAGGGTCATCCTATGTCCGATAGGGGCATAGGATGACTGAGGAATGATATCATGAATTACATGAAATGGGACATTAAGGATAATTCATGTATTGCAGGATATCTTGAAATATTACAAGTTCTTCCTTATGAACAGGTCAATAGACTGTTGAGGTGTTAATTGAGTCGGGCTTCTAAGATATTTCATTGTCCATTGTGTGATGCTAATACTGTTTTGTGTCTATTTTACTAATTAAGTCTGTAAAGGTCAGATGTCTAACTTTGAGGTGTTAATTGAGTCTGGCTTCTGAAAGACCTTTCATTGTGGATGCTAATGACACTGTATTGTGTGAAAATATTATTGATGATAATATGTGATGTGAATGGCAGATGAGTCATAACGTCTGACTTGTCAGCTGTAGTAATCAGTTCATGTTAATTATGTCAGATTCGGTGTCAGAACGTCTGACATAGGAATGTGTATTATGCAGGTGAATAGCTTATTGTCAGGACGTCTGGGGGATACTTAACTCACCTGAATGTCATTAGCTAAAAGAATGTGTATGAAGTTCATTGTGTGATGTTGTGGGTGGAGTGTGTCTTTGTTCCTTTGATTACTGCAGCATGCTTTTTGTTTTCTAAACTGTATATAAGAGCTGAAGGTTACCATTAAAGGATTCATTCATTTTGGAACCAGTAACAGAGCTGTGTGTGTCTCGTTATTCTGGGAAATGGAATGGGTCGTGTCTGCTGGATTGTTGGAGTGTCGGATAAGCTGTCTTGGGTTGGTGGAAAGTAAATCGTAAGCGGTGGTGACCGTTACACAGGCATTTCCCCCCCTCCCCTAATACTGGGCATTCCCCTTTCCCTTAATACCGGGCATTTCCCCCCTCCCCTAATACCGAGCATTCCCCCCAATACCAGGCATTTCCCACCTCCTCCCCCAATACCATGCATTTCCCCCCTCCCCTAATAACGGCATTTCCCCCCTTCCACTTTCCCTTAATACTGGGCATTTCCCCCCTCCCCTAATACTGGGCATTCCCCTTTCCCTTAATACCGGGCATTTCCCCCCTCCCCTAATACCGAGCATTCCCCCCCAATACCAGGCATTTCCCCCCTCCTCCCTCAATGCCGTGCATTTCCCCCTCCCTATTAACGGGCATTTCCCACCTCCCCTAATACTGGGCATTCCACCTTACCTTAATCCCGGGCATTTCCCCCCTCCCCTAATACCGAGCATTCCCCCCCATTACCAGGCATTCCCCCCCTCCCCCAATGCCATGCATTTCCCCCTCCCCTAATACCAGGCATTTCCCCCCTCCCCTAAAAACAGGCATTTCCCCCCTCCTCTAATACTGGGCATTCCCCCTTTCGTTAATACCGGGCATTTCCCCCTCCCCTAATACTGAGCATCCCCCCCTCCCCTAATACGGGGCATTTCCCCCCCCCTCTGCCCCCTCCCTCAACATTGGGCATTCTCCCCTTCCCTAATACTGGGCATTCCCCCCCTTCCCTTAATACTGGGCATTTTCTTCCTCCCCTAATACCGGGCATTTCCCCCACCTTCCCCAATGGCAGGCATTTCCCCTCCTCCCCCAATACTGGGCATTTCCCCCCTCCTCTCCCATAATACCGGGCATTCCACTTTCCCTTAATACTGGGCATTTCCCCCCTCCCCTAATACTGGGCATTCCCCTTTCCCTTAATACCGGGCATTTCCCCCCTCCCCTAATACCGAGCATTCCCCCCCAATACCAGGCATTTCCCCCCTCCTCCCTCAATGCCGTGCATTTCCCCCTCCCTATTAACGGGCATTTCCCACCTCCCCTAATACTGGGCATTCCACCTTACCTTAATCCCGGGCATTTCCCCCCTCCCCTAATACCGAGCATTCCCCCCCAATACCAGGCATTTCCCCCCTCCTCCCCCAATGCCATGCATTTCCCCCCTCCCCTAATAACAGGCATTTCCCCCCTCCTCTAATACTGGGCATTTCCCCTTTCGTTAATCCCGGGCATTTCCCCCCTCCCCTAATACCGAGCATTCCCCCCAATACCAGGCATTTCCCCCCTCCTCCCCCAATGCCATGCATTTCACCCCTCCCCTAATAACAGGCATTTCCCCCCTCCTCTAATACTGGGCATTCCCCCTTTCGTTAATACCGGGCATTTTCCCCTCCCCTAATACTGAGCATCCCCCTCCCCTAATACGGGGCATTTCCCCCCTCTCTGCCCCTCCCTCAATATTGGGCATTCTCCCCTTCCCTAATACTGGGCATTCCCCCCCCTTCCTTAATACTGGGCATTTTCCTCCTCCCCTAATACCGGGCATTTCCCCCACCTTCCCCAATGGCAGGCATTTCCCCTCCTCCCTGCCCCCCTCCTACCCCAATACTGGGCATTTCCCCCCTCCTCTCCCATAATACCGGGCATTCCCCTTTCCCTTAATACCGGGCATTTCCCCCCTCCCCTAATACTGGGCATTCCCCTTTCCCTTAATACTGGGCATTTCCCCCCTCCCCTAATACCGAGCATTCCCCCCCAATACCAGGCATTTCCCCCCTCCTCCCCCAATGCCGTGCAATTTCCCCTCCCAATTAACGGGCATTTTCCACCTCCCCTAATACTGGGCATTCCACCTTACCCTTATCCCGGGCATTTCCACCCTCCCCTAATACCGAGCATTCCCCCCCAATACCAGGCATTTCCCCCTCCTCCCCCAATGCCATGCATTTCCCCCCTCCCCTAATAACAGGCATTTCCCCCCTCCTCTAATACTGGGCATTCCCCCTTTCGTTAATACCGGGCATTTTCCCCTCCCCTAATACTGAGCATTCCCACCTACCCTAATACGGGGCATTTCCCCCCTCTCTGCCCCCTCCCTCAATATTGGGCATTCTCCCTGTCATGGACCATGAAATACTGAAGTGTTTCTACGTGAAATCCTAATTCATGTATTACAGGAGATTTTATTCGGAACCCCAACCAGGTCAATAGACTCAGAAGAGATACTCATTGTCCATTGTGTGATAACCCTATCTAACGCCTTTTGATTATCAGGTATAAATGTCTTCTGCCCTGTCTCAACTCTCCAGACAGTTCCATTGTTCTGTGGCTGGCTATAGTGTACATTGATTGCCCCCCTGGGGCTTGTGTCTGAATACACATAGCAGTCTTTCTATTCAAACCCTTTCTGACCAATCTCTGCTGTGTCATATTCAAGTCCTCATTTGCATGGAAGGTGGACCTGATGGGGAACTGCAGAGACTCTAAAAAGGACCAATAAGAAAGCGGTTGTTGGGGGCGGGATGTTCCAAATCCTGTATAAAGTGTGCTGTGTACTTTCAATAAAGTGTGTCCTGTTTAAATCCAGCATTAAGCCTTGGCTCATGTGTGGATTATTCGGCGATTGAGGGATATTCCTGGAATATTGGGTGATTTCTTTTATTAGAGAAGGGAATGCTTGACGGGGATATGTTCTACTACCATCACACTCCCCTTCCCTAATACTGGGCATTCCCCCCCCCCCCCCCCTTCCCTTAATACTGGGCATTTTCCGCCTCCCCTAATACCGGGCATTTCCCCCATCTTCCCCAATAGCAGGCATTTCCCCTCCTCCCTGCCCTCCTCCTACCTCAATACTGGGCATTTCCCCCCTCCTCTCCCATAATACTGGGCATTTCCCCCCTCCCCTAATACTGGGTATTCCCCCCTCCCCTAATGCAGGGCATTTCCCCCCCTCCCTGCACAAACAAAAAACGCAGAGGTGATCAAATACCACCAAAAGAAAGCTCTATTTGTGAGGAAAAAAGGACGCCAATTTTATTTGGGAACAAAGTCGCACGACTGCGCAATTGTCAGTTAAAGCGACGCAGTGCCGAATCGCAAAAAAAAATGGCCTTCCTGGGCTGAAGTGATTTAAAACCACTTTCATTTTGCATTTCTCCTTGAAGCCAATTCAATTTACCAAAACTGTAACATTTTACCAAAATCCCAATCTTTTTTTCAGATATTTCACAGAAAATTACAATTTTTCTCATTCCTGGTTATGACTGCTCAGGGTTGTCTGTTATTGGATGGTAGGATGCCCACCTGTCTCGGATTGCCCGGGACTGTCCTGCAATTAAAATGTCCCGGGCACCTTCATTCCAGGACAATACAGTGTCCCGAAATGAAACTGACACAGCCACCCACCCCCCCCCAGGGCCAATCTGATGCCCCCAAAAAAGCCGCCACATCACCGCTTTACTCACTGACAGTACTTGCCCTGTCCAGGAATGCCTGGAGGAGCACAATCCCCGCCCCCTGCTTGTGATTGGAGAAATTATAAATCCCACCTCTTGTGTCCAATCACTGTGTTGTGATTCGTTACATCACAAGCTGATTTTTGGGAAGGGGGGGGGTCCCTGAATGGTAGTTTGGCAATGTGGTCATCCTAATGGATGGGCACCCTTGGGCACCTCCTGGTCATTATAGTTCCTTGGGCCACCTTCCAGGACCACTTCTGTTGGTAGTTTCCGGTCAGATTTGGTTATCCAGGCGGTTGGCTCCCGACCGGTCTGGCTGACTCCATCCATTTATTTACAGAAAGCCGACTTCTGGCAAAGCCCCTCAATCACAACGGCAAGTATTGGAACAACAACAACGTGTTTGTTATTATAAACTTGTAGCCTCCTTTACAAAACAAACCTCCATGCTGGTAATATAATTACATGGAATCGCCAATTATATATTGTGTTCCTGTGTTAATGACGTCCTTGGAAGTGGCCATTAAGTAACACACAAATAACGGGAGGGGGTTGGACCTTCGGGGGGTGAAATCTCCTTCTGGCAGACAATTATTTCACTTTGATTTTTCTGTTTTGGTCGTGTCTGTGACTCATCTGTAGACCTTGATGCTTGGAGGACATTATTACAATGTTATCAGACTCTATAAGTGTGATAACATCTTCCTCTATAAAAAAAAAATAAGAACCTCTTTTATTAAGAATTTGTATTAAAAATCTTTAACTACCGTATATACTAGAGTATAAGCCGACCCGACTATAAGCCGAGGCACCTAACTTTACCACAAACAAATGGGAAAACGTATTGAGTGAGTGAAAAACGTATAAAGCGCAACACATGCGAACTGAATCGCCTCTGGGCGCTGTTTCCATTCCTTGGGTAAAAACCCCTTGACCTCAGAACAGATGAGTTTTAATCTTTCTCCTGAAGGCCAAGTGGTCTGACTCCAGTCGGATGGTGGTTGGTAGCGCATTCCGTGGACTGCAAATCTCCGATCTCCTTTGGACTTGTATCTGGCTTTGGGTATTTGCAGTAGGTTTTGATTTGTGGATCGCAGAATGCGATTGGGGTTATGGGCTTTTATTTTTTCGCATAGATATTGGGGGGCATTTCCATGAATACACTTATGCGTCAGACAGAGAGCCTTGAAAGTGATTCTGTCTTTTACTGGCAACCAATGAAGGGATCTCAGAGAAGGTGAGATTGATTCCCAGGGTTTTATGCCAGTCACTAATCGAGCAGCCGTATTTTGAACGACTTGCAGACGAGTGATTTGGAATTTGGGGAGTCCTAGATAGAGGGCATTTGCGTAGTCAAGTCTGGAATTGATGATTGTTCCCACCACTACTGCAATGTCCTTTTTCGGGATAAAGGGGGTGAGTCGGCGTAGTAGGTGCAGCAGATGATGGGATCCGCTGACTGGCCCTATTTGTGCGTCCATTGTCATGTAGGAGTCGAAAATGACTCAGAGACTTTTGACTTTGGCGCTGGGGGTGATAGTTTTACCCAGAATGGGCGGGGGGGTCCAAGTTGACGCAGGGTGACTTTTTCGGTTTGCGTGAAACAGGAGAAGTTCTGTTTTTGAACCATTGAGTTTAAGATAACTGGATGTCATCCAGTCATCTATTAGAGTGAGGGATCTCTCTAATCCAAGAGAATGATCCTTTTTGTTGCAGATACGGAAATACAGTTGTGTGTCGTCTGCATAGGAGTGGTAGAGTAGCTTCTGGTTGCTGAGGATTTTAAAGAGGGGGCGGAGATAGATATTAAACAATACGGGGGACAAGGGAGATCCCTGAGGGACTCCGCATGATACGTACGCTTTTCAGAGGTGAAAGATCCCAGTTTGTGATTGGTTTTCTAAGAAGGAGGAGAACCAGGGTAGATCAGCTTCCATGACTCTGGCCACTTCAGCTAGCCTAGCGAGTAGTAGTCCGTGGTCTACCGTGTCAAAGGCCGCGCTTAGGTCCAACAGGATCAGGAGAGAAGATTCTCCTTCATCTGCGGGCTCTAGAGCGTCATCCCATATTTTGAGCAGCGCCGTTTCTGTTCCGTGACTCGGACGGAAGCCTGATTGAAACGTATCGAGTCATTCTTGGGTTTCTAAATGCTGTTGTAACTGTTGTACAACTTCTTTCTCCATTATCTTGGAGAAAACATTTAGACCCGTCTCCTATTGTTTGGGTCTTTGGGGTCCAGGGTGTTTTTATTTTAGGATTGGTTTTATAATACCTTGTTTCAGCAAGGTGGGCACCATGCCCTCCTTGAATGATTGGTTTATGAGCTGCGTGATAGCTGGTGCCAGTATATTGGCACTTTCTTTCAGCAGTTTAGCGGGGATGATGTCATTGGGTGCTGTGCTGTTACGCAGAGTCCCAATGATGTTTTTAGTGGCATTGATGGTGATGGGTTTTAGAGTGAATTTTGGTGATTGCGGCGGGTAATTGTATTTGGGTTGGGATTCGGGGAGGGATTAGTGACTATTCCATTTTGCTGAATACTTTCACGGATTTTTTCAATTTTATTAATGAAATAATCTAATAGTTTGTTGCAAAATTTGTTTAAAATCAGAATTGGGGGGCTCTAAGCAGGCTGGATTCATCGACTGCAAAACCAGCTTGAAGAGTTCGCAGGGGCGGTTTAGGGCATTTGCGATGATGTTGGAGAAGTGATTTTTTTTGGCCATAAAATTTCTTTGTGATATTTCTTTGTTATTGTCTTGTAGTAAATGGTGTGGTTTTTATCTGAAGAGCTCCTTTTCCACGCAGCTTCTGCTCTTCTACGCTCTTGCTTTAGCAACGTCAGCTGGTCATTAAACCAGCTGGAGTTGTTTTTCTGGATGCAAGTTTTGCGTTTTGGTGCCACCCCATCAGCTGACTGAAGTAGCGCCTTGTTGATGGCGTCAAGTGTTTCTGTGGCTGTTTGTTTTTGTTGGATTGTTTTTATTTTGTTCCCTAGTGTTGTTTTGAAAAGTTCCGAGTGGAGATTCTTCTGCGATCTTGTCCAGTGAGTTTTCACCATTTTTTTTGGCCTGACGTTATTGGTGATTTTGAATTTAATGGCATGGTGATCGGTCCATGGTAGTGCCTCATTTTCCAGGACGTCAATTTCCAAATCTTGTTTAAAAATTAGATCGAGTAGACATGTGCAAAAGGAAAAAATTCATTTCGCTTTGTTTCGTTTTAATTTGTTATTTAATTAATTTCGTTAAGTTAGATTCGTTAATATTGTTAAAGCGGGGGTTCCATCGATTATTTTTTTTTTTTTTATTATTATTATTGTGCCCCTCTTACCTTCCATAACTCGCAGCCCGTGTGTCCCACTGTTTTCGCCGTCAGCATGATCTTTTAGCTCCAAAAGATATTTTATATAATGTGGTCCAGGCAGTTGTCATTTTTAATTAGGGCACGCTGGGCACGTTGCAGCCCAGCAGTATTCATTTCCGGGATACGGTGAATGCTGGCGTCCCAGCATTCACCGCTGTATTCCGCGCATGTGCTGTGCTGTGCTGTGCTGGCGGTGATGTAATTTAGAATCCTTCTCCGCCTCCGCCCGCCCACTCGAGCCTATGAGTTTCACGGACCGAAAAAGCATCTGCGCATGCGCAGCGCATGCGCCGTGGACCCGCGATCAGCTGTGTTTTGACGTACGAGCATCGGAAGTGACGCGGGTCCGATTTCTGCACCGCCGAAATATCGCGGGATTTGATCAGAGAGCGTCTCCTGGGAACGTCAGGACTGATTCCCAGGAGACAGCGCCGTCGGGGGAAAAGCGATAGGCACGCCCATTCCCCCGCGTTGGAAAATGATTGACAGGCCGCAATGAAACGAAAAAAAAGGTAAGCCTTAAGCAAAAAAAAATAAAAACCCACAGATTTGTTATGTTGAATGGAAGGCAGTTTTATTAATATTAAGTGAGAAATTAGGGTGAACCTCCACTTTAAATTCATTTTCGGAATTCGATCGTTTTCGACCGAATTCGAAAAAACACGGTCGAATTCGAAAACATTTCTCCCGGATTCGATAATATTTCTACCGGATTCTAATTCGATCATATTTTGATCGCATTCGAAAATATTTCAACAGAATTCAATAATATTTCATCCGCTATCATTAATATTTCAACCAAATTCGATGATATTTCAACCGGATTGGAAATTATTTCAACCGAATTTGAAATTATTTCCACCGGATTGGAAATTATTTCAACCGAATTTGATTGTGTGTATTTGTATTTGTATTATTGTATTTGATTACATTCTATTAAATTCTATTCTGTTCTTTACTATTCTTTGATTTTCATTCTATTGTTTTATTATTTTATATTCTATTTTATTGTATTCTTTTTTAGAAATCGATTTATATTTTTTTAGATGTTGATTCAAATTTGCTTTCAATTTTCATTCGAATTTGTTTTCGATTAGATTTTGATTCGTAACGAAACAAAATGCCTAAGATCGAGCGTATGGCCTGAGGCATGAGTGGGGCCTAGTATTAGTTGCTGCAGACCTAATCCTTCCAGATGGTCGATGCAAGCGTCGGCGACGGGGTCCAGTGAGGAGTTGGCCCAGAGGTTGAAATCCCCGAGCACCAAAAGGTGTTTGATGCTTAGGGTGTATGAGGAGATGAATTCTGTCAACGACGTGAGAAGATGCGTTTTTTGGGCCTGGTGGTCTATAGCAAAATTGTGGAATGAATACTGCGCAGGTCTCGATGATAAATGTATTTAAATTTAAATGTGAAATTAAAATAATAATATACCAGGAAAATTTTATAGTGATAGATTAATATACACAAATAATGTTCACAGAATATATTGTGCAAGTGAAACACCGTGACTGAAATGTAATTAATATACAATAAAGTCCATATATTCAATTCAGTGAGGAACTCCAAATGAAATCAATAAGGCAGTGCCAAACAGATCCAGGAGGGAACCGTGCCAGAGAGTAGAAATAGATGAAACCTCCACCTGTGATATCACATCTGCTTACCAGATTGAAAGGATCTCTGAGAATGAGATCACATACACCTGTGGCTAGCAGCCCTGAATACGGTTTCCTGGAGTCTCCTTACCTAGAGTCCCTCTATGTGTTTCTCCCGAATCCTCTCAGTTGGAGCCCATAATACAAGTGACCCAATGGAGAAAAGAAGGTGCTAATAGTGTAATATTGCTAAAATCATTTATTGAATAAAAAGAATAACATTGCACTCACATATGGTAGAATAAAAAATCACGTGTAATAGCTGAACCCGGCCGGCTCTTGTCTATCCGCCCGTCCTTCCGGATAGCAGCAAAGGTATACAATGTTGACGTCAGCACGCCGCTCCTCCCTACGTCGTTTTGTCACAAATCTGACTTCTTCCGTGCCCCTGGAAGAAGTCAGATATGTGACGAAACGGCGCAGGGAGGAGCGGCGTGCTGATGTCACCATTATACGGGTGGATAGACTACTCTCTGGCACGGTTCCCTCCTGGATCTGTTTGGCACTGCCTTACTGATTTCATTTGGAGTTCCTCACTGAATTGAATATATGGACTTTATTGTATATTAATTACATTTCAGTCACGGTGTTTCACTTGCACAATATATTCTGTGAACATTATTTGTGTATATTAATCTATCACTTGATTAAGTTTAAAATGTGCAGCGCAATTTAATTCTTATATTCTATGGTCTATAGCAAAGTAGAATATGGACCATGTCTTGGGGATTTGTTTGCAGCTTTAGGGTGAGGGTTTCCATGAATGGAAGCGAGTATTGGAGGACTGGTTTGGTGATCGAGAGGTGATTCTTGTGGATCACCGCCAGGCCTCCTCCTCTTTTCCCCACTCTGTTCTGCATTTAAATGCGATAATTTGCTGGCACCAATTCTTCCAGAATGGTGTTGCAGTCTGCTGTAAGCCAGCTTTCTGTGATGAAGAGGGAATCTAGATGAAGGATGAAATCATAGATTTCTTGCCGGTGTTTTACTGCCGATCTTGTGTTAACCAAAGCGCATGATATGCGTTTGGGCTGGGGTACCTGCATGCCGTTTTTTACTGTTAATCGTCGATTGATTCTTAACAGTTGCTCGCTCTTTAGCGCTTTTTTGGTGACCGTTGGAAATGTAGAGGCGAATGGTTTTAGTTCCCAGATGGTTTCTGCAGAGTATTTCAGATAACCCATAGTTGCAGAAAGATGCAGGGAAGTGATGATGATTAGGGGGTTTTGCCGGCGCTGGGAGGAAGAATATCCAAGTGAATCGTCACTCGTTTAAGTCTTTCCTCCCCAAATAGGTCCAGAGGAAGGCAAAAAACTTGAGTATAAGCCTAGGGTGTCCATCTGCACGCTCCACTTTGCCTTACTGTGTCCATGCCTCATTGTGACCATGCCTCACTGTGCCTATGCCTCACTGTGCCCATGCCTCACTGTGCCCATGCCTCACGGTGTCCATGCCTCACTGTGCCCATGCCTCACTGTGCCCATGCCTCACTGTGCCCATGCCCCACGGTGTCCATGCCTCACTGTGCCCATGACTAGACTGACGTTTAACATCGGAGTCTATGGAAGGCTACATGTGTGCCAATTTCCGGGTCCAGGTGACCTACTACCAGCCGGTACAGCGTCCCCAAACTCACTGGAGAAATTACCATTTAACATTGGAGTCTAGGGAAGGGGTGCCCGGCTTTGAAAAATCAGTGCTCCCTGGCCGTAGGTCCCCCAGACAACAAACTTTGCACACTTGTAGAGGAAGATACCCTGATATGTTATGCTATATAACCTGATTTGTGAGGCTGGGCTATATACTCTGATCTGTAATGCAATATACCCTGATCGGTGAGGCTGAGCTGTATGCCCTGATCTGTGAGGCTGAGCTGTATGCCCTGATCTGTGAGGCTGAGCTGTATACCCTGATTTGTGAGGCTGAGCTGTATACCCAGAACTGTGAGGCTAAGCTGTATATCTGGATCTGTAATGCTGGGCTATATATGCTATATACCCTGATCTGTGAGTCTGAGCTGTATACCCTGATCTGTAATGCTATGTACCCTGATCTGTGTCATGCTGAGCTATATACCCCGATCTGTATTGCTATATACCCTGATCTGTGAGGCTGAGTTGTATACTCTGATCTTTAATGCTATATACCCTGATCTGAGGCTGAGTTGTAAATTCTGATTTGTAATGCTATATACCCTGATCTGTGAGGCTGAGCTGTATACCCTCATCTGTAATGCTGGCCTATACATGTTATATACCCTGATCTGTGAAGCTGAGCTGTATTCCCTGATCTGTAATGCTATATACCCTGATCTGTGAGGCTGAGTTGTATACCCTGATCTGTAATGCAATATACCCTGATCTGTGAGGCTGAGCTATATACTCTGATCTGTGAGGCTGAGCTATATACCCAGATCTGTAATGCAATATACCCTGATCTGTGAGGCTGAGCTATATGCCCTGATCTGTGAGGCTGAGCTATATATCCTGATCTGTGTGGCTGAGCTATATACCCAGATCTGTAATGCAATATACCCTGATCTGTGAGGCTGAGCTATATGCCCTGATCTGTGAGGCTGAGCTATATATCCTGATCTGTGAGGCTGAGCTATATACCCTGATCTGTGAGGCTAAGCTATATACTCTATCCTGTGATTCTGGGGCTCTATACTCTGTCCTGTGATGCTAAGCTGTATACTCCTGACACTATAGGTGGAAGCAAGAGGGAATACAAGGTGACGGAGTGGGTGGATTCTCAAAGGGATGGGGCTTATGAGAAGTGGGATGGGTCAAAAAGGAAGGGCAGGGTTTGGTGCCGCCCCTCCCCCCCATCCTAAAAACTTCACCAGCCGCCACTGCCCACTGTATGTATATATATATTTTTTTATCATTTAGTTTGCATAAGGATTTTATTGGCTTGGTTGCACACATTTTGACATTTGGCACTTTAATATTTATGAATTAGTTATGTAAAAATAACATGAATTTAGAATTCTCACTATATATTTCCTTGTCACTTGAAACTCATGCACTGCATATCTGTTGCATATATATAATGTATCCTTCTGAATAAGTAGGATCGGCACTGCAATTATTTTTATACATCTGCCATTGGTAGAACCGCACACAGTGCTGGGGGGGACGGGGTCATCCAGCGCCCGGGGCTAACATGCAGATCCTGGAGCTCACCTGCTGGGGGTGCCGGCCCACCCTCCTTGCCCAGAATTTCTGATTTAACACCAAACACTACAATGTTCCCTACAAAGGAGGGAAAAAGAAGACCAAAGAGCACAGCAGCTCCATTATTGCAGAGGAGCGCTGTCTGCATTTGTTTAGGGACCTGACAGGGTCTCTTTATCCCTCCGATTCTCCATATAATCCGTCTTCTATAATTGAATAGAATATGAATAAAGGATGAAAACAAGCCACCGGCCGCAAATCTCTTCCCTCTCCTCTAATGATCTATGATATTCCCCCCCCCCCCCCCCCCCCCCCCCGGCCGGCTCGCTCGTCATTTCGCCGGTCCCCTGGGCCGTTCTCTAATAATATACTTCAGGCATCACCAGACGAAATGAAGCCGTTTATCTGACAAAACACTCACAAATGTCTCGGACAAAAGTTCAACAGGTGCAAGAATTCTGGGCGATAAATCTAAGGGGAGGTTGATAAGTGTGTGATGGATCGTATCCAACAGGAGAAAAGTGAACCCTTCCCCCCCGAAGGTTACACCTAAAACAACGAAATATCGCCGTCCCCGTAATGTGACTCAAGGGGAATGTCTGGGGATGACGGAGTCTGCTATGGAGGGAGAAGCGCCCTCTAGTGTCCTAACATATGAATATGAAGTACCAAGAGGAAAAATATGACACAAAACAATTAAACCTCAAGACCAAAATCATTATTTCAGGTGGACTGCAGTAAAAACTAACAATTAAAGCGGAGAGTTCCCGGGCTTTTTATGTGTCAATAACCACTTCAGACCCGAGGACGTCCCTGGATGCAGGCATCATTCAGATATCGCCGTCTTCAGCCGGCGATTCTGTGCACCAGAAGAACGATCAAAACGGCGGTTCTGCCGCTCGATCGTTCTTCTAGGCCAGGGGTCTCTAAACTTTTCAAACAAAGGGCCAGTTTATTGTTCTTCAGCCTTTAGGAGGGCCAGACTGTGGCCAGCGGGGGCAGAAAAACCCCCGGGCCAACATTGGTGAGAATAAATATGACCTCATAGTTTGCGATCAGTAGGATAAAGAGTAGGGCCCCTACTTGTAGGAGTAATTGTAACTCATCATTGGTATCAGTGAAAGAAAAAGTGCCCCCTTGTTGGGGTCAGTGGGAAGAATAGTGCCTCATATCAGTGGGAGGAATAAAGTCCTGAGGGCCGGATAAAAGCTAGCAAAGGGCCGCATCTGGCCCTCGGGCCGCAGTTTGGAGACCCCTGTTCTAGGCAGACGCCCCCCCCTTCCCGCCGCCATCCGGTGCTTCTCCTGGCTTTCCCGTGCCATCGGGGGCCCGGAGAGCGAATCGGCCGGTGCTCGTTGGTGAAGCGTAGAGATGACTGGTGACCAGACGGTCACAGTCATCTCTATGACCGTCGGAGGACCGGGCGCGACGTGGTGACGTCGCGCCCAGTACCCGGAAGTAAACATAGCCGCTGTCGCGGCTGTCGGCATGTAATTGGTTATTTATTTATTTTCACCGATTTCATGCTTGTAAGCCTCCTCGACCCCGCCTCTCTCCATAAAGAGGACCTGTCACACGCATTCCTATTACAAGGGATGTTTACATTCCTTGTAATAGGAATAAAAGTGATCAAAAAAAAAAATGTAAAAAAAAAAGTGTAAAAATAAAAAAATGAAGTAAAAAAATAAAATAAAATATATATATATATATATATATTTTTAAACGCCCCTGTACCAGTCGCTCGCGTGCAGAAGCGAACGCGCATGCAAGTCCCGCCCACATGTGTAAACACCGTTCAAACCCCACATGTGAGGTATCGTCGCGTGCGTTAGAGCGTGTGCAACAATTCTAGCACTAGACCTCCTCTGCAACTCAAAAATAGTAACCTGTAAAAAATGTTAAAGCGTCGCCTATGGAGATTTTTAAGTACCGAAGTTTGGCGCCATTCCGTGAGTGTGCGCAATTTTAAAGCGTGACATGTTGGCAGGGGTGGACTGACTATTGAGGAACTCGGGCACTGCCCGAGGGCCCCATGCCACTAGGGGGCCCCATCAGGGTTGCCAGGCTCATTAAAACCAGGGACTGTATGTAAAAATCTGTGTTTTTTTTTTACATCTGTGTCCAAAACCTACATGCTTTTGATGTGAAAATCCCAAGATTTTAGCTGCCCCGCCTCTGTACTGGTCTGTAAGCCTGGG
This sequence comes from Rana kukunoris, assembly GCA_029574335.1. NCBI lineage: Eukaryota > Metazoa > Chordata > Amphibia > Anura > Ranidae > Rana > Rana kukunoris. The sequence continues at coordinate 160,962,170 of CM056058.1, read as the reverse complement.
GGCCCCATAATCTTCTATTGCCCAGGGGCCCCATGAGTTGTCAGTCTGCCCCTGAATGTCGGGTATCTATTTACTCGGCGCAACATCGTCTTTCCCATTATACAAAAAAATGGGCTAACTTTACTGTTTTGTTATTTTTTAATTCATGAAACTGTTTTTTTCCCTAAACAAAGGCGTTTGAAAAATTATTGCGCAAATACCGCGCAAGAAAAAAAGTTGCAATGGCCGCCATTTTTTTCCCTAGCGTGTCTAGTTGTATACCCTGATCTGTAATGCAATATACCCTGATCTGTGAGGCTGAGCTATATACTCTGATCTGTGAGGCTGAGCTATATACCCAGATCTGTAATGCAATATACCCTGATCTGTGAGGCTGAGCTATATGCCCTGATCTGTGAGGCTGAGCTATATATCCTGATCTGTGTGGCTGAGCTATATACCCAGATCTGTAATGCAATATACCCTGATCTGTGAGGCTGAGCTATATGCCCTGATCTGTGAGGCTGAGCTATATATCCTGATCTGTGAGGCTGAGCTATATACCCTGATCTGTGAGGCTAAGCTATATACTCTATCCTGTGATTCTGGGGCTCTATACTCTGTCCTGTGATGCTAAGCTGTATACTCCTGACACTATAGGTGGAAGCAAGAGGGAATACAAGGTGACGGAGTGGGTGGATTCTCAAAGGGATGGGGCTTATGAGAAGTGGGATGGGTCAAAAAGGAAGGGCAGGGTTTGGTGCCGCCCCTCCCCCCCATCCTAAAAACTTCACCAGCCGCCACTGCCCACTGTATGTATATATATATTTTTTTATCATTTAGTTTGCATAAGGATTTTATTGGCTTGGTTGCACACATTTTGACATTTGGCACTTTAATATTTATGAATTAGTTATGTAAAAATAACATGAATTTAGAATTCTCACTATATATTTCCTTGTCACTTGAAACTCATGCACTGCATATCTGTTGCATATATATAATGTATCCTTCTGAATAAGTAGGATCGGCACTGCAATTATTTTTATACATCTGCCATTGGTAGAACCGCACACAGTGCTGGGGGGGACGGGGTCATCCAGCGCCCGGGGCTAACATGCAGATCCTGGAGCTCACCTGCTGGGGGTGCCGGCCCACCCTCCTTGCCCAGAATTTCTGATTTAACACCAAACACTACAATGTTCCCTACAAAGGAGGGAAAAAGAAGACCAAAGAGCACAGCAGCTCCATTATTGCAGAGGAGCGCTGTCTGCATTTGTTTAGGGACCTGACAGGGTCTCTTTATCCCTCCGATTCTCCATATAATCCGTCTTCTATAATTGAATAGAATATGAATAAAGGATGAAAACAAGCCACCGGCCGCAAATCTCTTCCCTCTCCTCTAATGATCTATGATATTCCCCCCCCCCCCCCCCCCCCCCCGGCCGGCTCGCTCGTCATTTCGCCGGTCCCCTGGGCCGTTCTCTAATAATATACTTCAGGCATCACCAGACGAAATGAAGCCGTTTATCTGACAAAACACTCACAAATGTCTCGGACAAAAGTTCAACAGGTGCAAGAATTCTGGGCGATAAATCTAAGGGGAGGTTGATAAGTGTGTGATGGATCGTATCCAACAGGAGAAAAGTGAACCCTTCCCCCCGAAGGTTACACCTAAAACAACGAAATATCGCCGTCCCCGTAATGTGACTCAAGGGGAATGTCTGGGGATGACGGAGTCTGCTATGGAGGGAGAAGCGCCCTCTAGTGTCCTAACATATGAATATGAAGTACCAAGAGGAAAAATATGACACAAAACAATTAAACCTCAAGACCAAAATCATTATTTCAGGTGGACTGCAGTAAAAACTAACAATTAAAGCGGAGAGTTCCCGGGCTTTTTATGTGTCAATAACCACTTCAGACCCGAGGACGTCCCTGGATGCAGGCATCATTCAGATATCGCCGTCTTCAGCCGGCGATTCTGTGCACCAGAAGAACGATCAAAACGGCGGTTCTGCCGCTCGATCGTTCTTCTAGGCCAGGGGTCTCTAAACTTTTCAAACAAAGGGCCAGTTTATTGTTCTTCAGCCTTTAGGAGGGCCAGACTGTGGCCAGCGGGGGCAGAAAAACCCCCGGGCCAACATTGGTGAGAATAAATATGACCTCATAGTTTGCGATCAGTAGGATAAAGAGTAGGGCCCCTACTTGTAGGAGTAATTGTAACTCATCATTGGTATCAGTGAAAGAAAAAGTGCCCCCTTGTTGGGGTCAGTGGGAAGAATAGTGCCTCATATCAGTGGGAGGAATAAAGTCCTGAGGGCCGGATAAAAGCTAGCAAAGGGCCGCATCTGGCCCTCGGGCCGCAGTTTGGAGACCCCTGTTCTAGGCAGACGCCCCCCCCCTTCCCGCCGCCATCCGGTGCTTCTCCTGGCTTTCCCGTGCCATCGGGGGCCCGGAGAGCGAATCGGCCGGTGCTCGTTGGTGAAGCGTAGAGATGACTGGTGACCAGACGGTCACAGTCATCTCTATGACCGTCGGAGGACCGGGCGCGACGTGGTGACGTCGCGCCCAGTACCCGGAAGTAAACATAGCCGCTGTCGCGGCTGTCGGCATGTAATTGGTTATTTATTTATTTTCACCGATTTCATGCTTGTAAGCCTCCTCGACCCCGCCTCTCTCCATAAAGAGGACCTGTCACACGCATTCCTATTACAAGGGATGTTTACATTCCTTGTAATAGGAATAAAAGTGATCATCAGGGTTGCCAGGCTCATTAAAACCAGGGACTGTATGTAAAAATCTGTGTTTTTTTTTTACATCTGTGTCCAAAACCTACATGCTTTTGATGTGAAAATCCCAAGATTTTAGCTGCCCCGCCTCTGTACTGGTCTGTAAGCCTGGGGGCCCCATAATCTTCTATTGCCCAGGGGCCCCATGAGTTGTCAGTCTGCCCCTGAATGTCGGGTATCTATTTACTCGGCGCAACATCGTCTTTCCCATTATACAAAAAAATGGGCTAACTTTACTGTTTTGTTATTTTTTAATTCATGAAACTGTTTTTTTCCCTAAACAAAGGCGTTTGAAAAATTATTGCGCAAATACCGCGCAAGAAAAAAAGTTGCAATGGCCGCCATTTTTTTCCCTAGCGTGTCTACTAAAAGATTATATAATGTTTGGGGGTTCTGATTTAATTTTTTAGCAAAAAAATTGTGATTTTTACATAAAGGAGAAAAGTGCCAAAATAGGCCCGGTAACGAAGTGGTTAATATGCAGTAATGTTTGTGTGTCAGCTTACCTCCTCCATGTGTTCACCTTAGAGGCCAGTCACTCTCACCTGGCTGCTTAAATAATCTCTCTGTCAGGTCACTTTTCGAGCGGCCTTTTCCCAGGATCGCGGCGAGCTGCGGGCATGATTTTTAGGCGAGGCTGCGGCTTCGGCCTAGTTTGCGGAGTGCCGACCTATGGAAAAAAAAAACACTAAACCCTGCCACAGCGATCCTGGCAAAAGGCAGGCCGGTTTCGCAGCCTTTTCCCAGGATCCTGGCGGGCTGCAGGCAGGATTTTTTAGGTGATGCTCCGGCTTTGGCCTATTCCGCTCGCCGGGATCCTGGGAAAAGGCTGCAAGCGAGCTGCAGGCAAGCGGCCTTTTCCCAGGATTGCGGCGGGCTACAGGCAAGATTTTTTAGGTGATGCTGCGGCTTCGACCTAGTCCAGCCGACCTATGGAAAAGAAAATAACTCTGCCCGCAGCAATCCTGGCAAAAGGCTGCGAGCAGCGTTCGGCCTCGCGGCCTTTTCCCAGGATCCTGGCAAACTGCGGGCAGGATTTTTAGGCGAGGCTGCGGCTTCGGCCTAGTTTGCGGAGTGCCGACCAATGTATAAAAAAAAGACTAAACCCTGCCGCAGGGATCCTGGCAAAAGGCAGTGAGCGGCATCCGGTTTCGCAGCCTTTTCCCAGGATCCTGGCGGGCTGCAGGCAGGATTTTTTCGGTGATGCTCCGGCTTTGGCCTATTCCGCTCGCCGGGATCCTGGGAAAAGGCCGCAAGCGAGCTGCAGGCAAGCGGCCTTTTCCCAGGATTGCGGCGGGCTACAGGCAAGATTTTTAGGTGAGGCTGCGGCTTCGACCTAGTCCAGCCGAACTATGGAAAAGAAAGTAACTCTGCCCGCAGCAATCCTGGCAAAAGGCTGCGAGCAACGTTCGGCCTCACGGCCTTTTCCCAGGATCCTGGCAAACTGCGGGCAGGATTTTTTAGGCGAGGCTGCGGCTTTGGCCTAGTCCACGGAGCGTCGACCTATGGAAAAAAATTAACCCTGCCCGCAGAGATCCTGGCAAAAGGCCGCGAGCGGCATCCGGACTCGCTGCTCCACGGACTAGGTAGAAGCCGCGGCCTCGCCTAGAAAATCCTGCCCGCAGCTCGCAGACTTTTTCCAGGATCGCGGTGAGCTACGGGCATGATTTTTAGGCGAGGCTGCGGCTTCTGCCTAGTCCGTGGAGCACCGACCTATGGAAAAAAAATTAACTCTGCCCGCAGCGATCCTGGCAAAAGGCCGCGAGCTGCGTACGGCCTTGCGGCCTTTTCCCAGGATCCTGGCGAACTGCGTGCAGGATTTTTTAGGCGAGGCTCCAGGCTTTGGCCTAGTCCGCCGCGATCCTGGAAAAAGGCCGCAGACTAGGCCGAATCCACGGCCTCGCCTAGAAAATCCTGCCCACAGCTCGCGGCCTTTTCCCAGGATGGAGGCGAGCTGTGGGCATGACTTTTAGGCAAGGTTGCAGCTTCAGCCTAGTCCGCGGAGTGCCGACCTATGGGAAAAAAAATAACTCTGCCCGCAGAGATCCTGGCAAAAGGCAGCAAGCGGCATCCGGCCTCGCAGCCTTTTCTCAGGATCGTGGCGAGCCGCGGGCAGGTTTTTTTTAGGTAAGGCTCCGGCTTTGGCCTAGTCTGCCGCGATCCTGGAAAAAGGCCGCAGACTAGGCCGAAGCCACGGCCTCGCCTAGAAAATCCTGCCTGCAGCTCGCTGCCTTTTCCCAGGATCGCGGCGAGCTACGGGCATGATTTTTAGGCGAGGCTGCGGCTTCGGCCTAGTCCGCGGAGCGCCGACCTATGGAAAAAAATAACCCTGCCCGCAACAATCCTGGCAAAAAGCCGCGAGCTGCGGGCAGGATTTTTTAGGCAAGGCCCCGGCTTCGGCCTAGTCCGCCACAATCCTGGAAAAAGGCCGCAGACTAGGCTGAAGCCGCGGCCTCGCCTAGAAAATCCTGCCTGCAGCTCGCTGCCTTTTCCCAGGATCGCGGCGAGCTACGGGCATGATTTTTAGGCGAGGCTTCGGCCTAGTCCGCCACAATCCTGAGCGCCGACCTATGGAAAAAATCGCGGCGAGCTAACCATGATTTTTAGGCTGCCCGCAACAATCCTGGCAAAAAGCCCGCGAGCTGCGGGCAGGATCGCGGCGAGCTTTTTAGGCAAGGCCCCGGCTTCGGCCTAGTCCGCCACAATCCTGGAAAAAGGCCGCAGACTAGGCTGAAGCCGCGGCCTCGCCTAGAAAATCCTGCCCTAGAATCAAGCCTTCTATATTCCATCTAAAACAAGAAAAAAGTTTTGACTTTACCAGAACTTTATCTCGTCTTTTCTTCTCTTCTGTTGAGTGAAGTTCCTTTACTTAGCGGTGAATTACTATAACTCATCCTTAATGTGCGCTCTGCTTGTTTGGAGTGTTGGGTTTATGGGTCGGCCGGGTCCCCCCCTCCCCCCCTCCCCCCCAGTTGACATCTTCTTTCTGGTAGAACTCCCTATAATTTACGGCCGGCGCCGCCGGTTTAATGATATCCGCGTTTTCTCTTCTCTATGGAAAAATCCCCGAAACAGCTTCTGAAATCTACTAATGGGAGCGATAAACGGAAAGTTCTCTTCGAGTTGATGTCTTGGCACAAGTCTCTCCTCCTCCTTTTCTTTTTTTCCCCCCATCAGTTAATCAAAGGGAACATAAAATCGGGAGTTTATAACTTCAAAAAGATACAAGTGAAAGCTGCGATCTCCGCCGGATATAAAGTATCATTTCAGCCGGTTATGTATTTATTAGGGAAGAATGTCGTGTACTTTTTACATCCAATCGGCGTAAGTAGCCAATTCTGACGGAATATTAGCCGGCGCTGCGGAGCGCCGCCAGTAAATATGTCTGCAGAGGGGATGAGACGTCTGGCGGAAGAAAGATCGACGACATCGTTCGGCACAAGCCGGGGACCGCAATCCAACGAAAGTGGGTCTAAACGCTCGAGGCGGGACATTTCGTTTGCTAAAACACCCCGTGTTGAGTTTTTCTTTTAGAAAATAAAATTCTCAATAGAGCCAGGCAGGGCCGTTTTTTTTTTTTCAGCAGGAACGCGGGGGAGCGCAGTTGCGGCACCTCCAGCCGGTGCCGCTGATAGGGGGGACCATCAGTCCTTCTGTAGGGGGGCCCTGGCACACAGGGGGGCCCGAACAGCAGGGGGAATCAGTGAGGTTGGGGCAGAGGGGCAATTACAGAAGGATGTCCTGTGTGTCTCTCTGCAGCAGCTGAAAGCCAGTTTCTCCCCCGATCCTGACGACTTTCAGCTGCTGCCGGGAGAGACACAGACACGGGGGTATTGTTCCTGTAATTGCTTGCCCGACTCCAATCCCCCTCCCTTTTCTGCCTGCCTCCCCCCCCCCCCCCCCCCAATGTGCCCCCTGTCACTGTGATGACAATTAAAAAAAGGGCTAATTCACACGGGTTCTCTGTTATGTTTGTGTCCACTAATTTAGTGTATTTTTTGTGAAAATGTGCTCTTGATATATTCGGGGGAGGGGCCCTGCCAGGTAGGCTGTACGGGGCCCCGTGATTTCTAACAGCAGCCCTGCCTCCAGCACCAAATTTATGTAAGGGGTGAGGGGTGAGCTGGTGGGTCTGTTGATGCTGGTTGCAGGGTGATCTATTGTCACTGGTGGGGATCTGTTTATTGTATGAGGGTCTACTGTTGCTGGTGGGGAATCTATTGTTGCTGGGGAGGTCTTATGTTACTAGTAGGAATCTACTATTGAGGGATAGCTTTATCGTTGCTGTATGCTGGAGGGTCTGTTGATGCTGGCTTCTGGGAGACCTGTTGTTGCTGCTGGGGGGGTCTAATGTTGCTGTGGCCTTTGGTTCCTTGGTGTGGTATTTTGTTGTGGGTGGTCCATTGTTGCTGTGTGTGTGGGGAGGGGTCTATTGTTGTGTGGGGGAACTATTGTTCACAGTTGCACCGACATCCTCCGTATACCACGCCCACAATGAAATGATTTTCAAAGCATGCTTTGAAATCTGTCGGGTAGCCAAATCCGTCTGCTCGCCCGTACACACGATCGAATCTGTCTGCTGGGATGGTCAGGCCGACCGTTTCCAGCAGATAGATTTGATCGTGTGTACGCGGCCTTAGAGATCTATTGTTGCTGGGTTGGGTCCTATTGTTGTGCTAGAGATCTATTGTTGCTGGGGTGGGTCCTATTTTTGTGCTAGAGATCTATTGTTGCTGGGGTGGGTCCTATTGTTGTGTTAGCGATCTATTGTTGCTGGCTTGAGTCCTATTGTTGTGTTAGAGATCTATTGTTGCTGGGTGGGTCCTTTTGTTGTGTTAGAGATCTATTGTTGCTGGGTTGGGTCCTATTGTTGTGTTAGAGATCTATTGTTGCTGGGGTGGGTCTTATTGTTGTGTTAGAGATCTATTGTTGCTGGCTTGGGTCCTATTGTTGTGTTAGAGATCTATTGTTGCTGGCTTGGGTCCTATTGTTGTGTTAGAGATCTATTATTGCTGGGGTGGGTCCTATTGTTGTGTTAGAGATCTAGTGTTGCTGGGTTGGGTCCTATTGTTGTATTAGAGATATATTGTGGGAAAAATGTGTATAATTTGCACCACAGAACAATGTTAGTTCTCCCAACAAGAGGGTAGAATTAAATGTAATTAAACCTAAATAAATTAAATATACCAGTTTAAAAGCTGCCACCTAAAAAAAATGTCAGAGTGTGAAAATACAAATAGAATCGAAAGTGAAGGGGCGCTGATAACACAAAATCAATGCAAATTATGTGTATATATATACATTAAAATGTGCAATCTCTTAGAAAAACATATATTGTTAGTGAAGTGTCCATACGATGAAAAAAAAAAAAAAAAAAAAAAAAAAAATTAAATAATAAATTAAGTCCAAATAGTGCTAAATAAGCACCCAATAGTGATTCTCGGTTCAAACAAAGACGTAAATATTGCAGTTCTGGAACCTCCACCATATATTTGCACCCGGTGAGATCAATAGAAATGGCTCCTTACCAATACTAGTAGACTCTTTTAATTAAAAAAAGAAGTCATAAACTGCTTGTGTCAATAGGATGACTCAGAATGATCCAGATAGGCACGTTCCACCGTCGGTGGAACGCACGCCGGCTATCGAAACTAGCAGTGCGACGGATTTTCGATCCATCTCCGAATTCACGTTACTTCGACGGTAGAACGTACGCCGGCCAGTGAGACTACCAGCGCGACGGATCACCGTACCATATCTGAATCTGCGGGTTCGATTGGATATCGAATAACGCCAGAAAGCCTCAGTGCCGGGATCAGGGCACAACCTGAGTAAGCAGCCATTTGGCATGTTACTTTTTAATTATATTTTAATAAACAGTACTTCACTATGATTGCTCTTCTGTTCCTATTTATATGAATGTTGGATCATCTGAACGTGCCTATCTGGATCATTCTGAGTCATCCTATTGACACAAGCGGTTTATGACTTCTTTTTTAATTAAAAGAGTCTACTAGTATTGGTAAGGAGCCATTTCTATTGATCTCACCGGGTGCAAATATATGGTGGAGGTTCCAGAACTGCAATATTTACGTCTTTGTTTGAACCGAGAATCACTATTGGGTGCTTATTTAGCACTATTTGGACTTAATTTATTATTTAATATTTTTTTTTGTTTGTTTGTTTTTTTCATCGTATGGACACTTCACTAACAATATATGTTTTTCTAAGAGATTGCACATTTTAATGTATATATATATACACATAATTTGCATTGATTTTGTTATCAGTTAGCAGAATATGCATATTCGAATTCGCGATATATCCGAATAATAGTCTTTCACTTTTCGCTAAATATATTCGATTCTATTAGAGATATATTGTTGCTGGGTTGGGTCCTATTGTTGTGTTAGAGATCTATTGTTGCTGGGTTGGGTCCTCTGATTGTCAGAATATTCGTGTTATTACAATAAGAAATTTCGAGAAATCGGAATATTGTTGCTGGCTTGGGTCCTATTGTTGTGCTAGAGATCTATTGTTGTGCTAGAGATCTATTGTTGCTGGGTTGGGTCCTATTGTTGTGCTAGAGATCTATTGTTGTGCTAGAGATCTATTGTTGTGTTAAGCCCCGTACACGCGGCCGAGGTTCTCGGCAGAAACCAGCGAGAACCTCCGCTGGGAGCCGCATTCTGCCGAGGACCTCGGCCGTGTGTACGGATTCGGCTCGCCCCGCCCGTCGGTAAACCCGTCGAGCAAATAGAGAACAGGTTCTCTATTTGCTCGACGGCCCGTCAGGATAAATTGCTGGTTGCCTTTCCCGACGGGGCGGGTCGCCGAATCTGCCGGCCGGCAGAGAACCTCGACGGGCCGAACGATGTGTTCTGCCCGTCGAGGTTCTCTGCCGTGTGTACGGGGCCTTAGAGATCTATTGTCGCTGGGGTGGGTCCTATTGTTGTGTTAGAGATCTATTGTTGTGCTAGAGATCTATTGTTGCTGGGGTTAGGTCCTATTGTTGTGTTAGAGATCTATTGTTGCTGCGTTGAGTCCTATTGTTGTGCTAGAGATCTATTATTGTCCTAGAGATCTATTGTTGTTCTAGAGATCTATTGTTGCTGGGGTTAGGTCCTATTGTTGTGTTAGAGATCTATTGTTGCTGCGTTGAGTCCTATTGTTGTGCTAGAGATCTATTATTGTCCTAGAGATCTATTGTTGTTCTAGAGATCTATTGTTGCTGGGGTTGGGTCCTATTGTTGTGCTAGAGATCTATTGTTGTGCTAGAGATCTATTGTTGTGCTAGAGATCTATTGTTGCTGGGGTGGGTCCTATTGTTGTGCTAGAGATCTATTGTTGCTGGGGTGGGTTCCTATTGTTGTGCTAGAGATCTATTGTCGCTGGGGTGGGTCCTATTGTTGTGCTAGAGATCTATTGTTGTGCTAGAGATCTATTGTTGCTGGGGTTGGGTCCTATTGTTGTTTTAGAGATCTATTATTGCTGGGTTGGGTCCTATTGTTGTGCTAGAGATCTATTGTTGTGCTAGAGATCTATTATTGCTGGGGCGGGTCCTATTGTTGTTTTAGAGATCTATTGTTGCTGGGTTGGGTCCTATTGTTGTGTTAGAGATCTATTATTGCTGGGGTGGGTCCTATTGTTGTGTTAGAGATCTATTATTGCTGGGGTGGGTCCTATTGTTGTGTTAGAGATCTATTATTGCTGGGTTGGGTCCTATTGTTGTGTTAGAGATCTATTATTGCTGGGGTGGGTCCTATTGTTGTGTTAGAGATCTATTGTTGCTGGCTTGGGTCCTATTGTTGTGCTAGAGATCTATTGTTGTGTAAGAGATCTATTGTTGCTGGGTTGGGTCCTATTGTTGCGCTAGAGATCTATTGTTGCTGGGTTGGGTCCTATTGTTGTGCTAGAGATCTATTGTTGTGCTAGAGATCTATTGTTGCTGGGGTGGGTCCTATTGTTGTGTTAGAGATCTATTGTCGCTGGGGTGGGTCCTATTGTTGTGTTAGAGATCTATTATTGCTGGGGTGGGTCCTATTGTTGTGCTAGAGATCTATTGTTGCTGGGGTGGGTCCTATTGTTGTGTTAGAGATCTATTGTTGCTGGGTTGGGTCCTATTGTTGTGCTAGAGATCTATTGTTGCTGGGGTGGGTCCTATTGTTGTGTTAGAGATCTATTGTTGCTGGGTTGGGTCCTATTGTTGTGTTAGAGATCTATTATTGCTGGGGTGGGTCCTATTGTTGTTTTAGAGATCTATTGTCGCTGGGGTGGGTCCTATTGTTGTGTTAGAGATCTATTATTGCTGGGGTGGGTCCTATTGTTGTGCTAGAGATCTATTGTTGTGTTAAGCCCCGTACACGTAAGCTCGTTGGCGCTAATGATGTCTTGATGCGGGGAGAGGGAACGTTCTGATATATTGAGAGATAAGCGTCTCTCTGGGTCCCCGGCAATCCACACTTTAGACTCGGATTAGATTTCCTGCACTGCACAGTGACAACAAACGTGTTAATCGCCTAATAAGCCCGTCTATTAGGTAATGCCGTGTCAGACGCTGTTCATTTAATGCCAAGAAGCGTCCCTAATGAATTCCCAACCCCCGAGCTGTAAAGGCCTCACAATACTCGGCTTTCCACAACTACGCCTTTGAAGCTTCACACAACTTACACCGGCCTGTGCTGTACGGAGCATTTCATTTATGTGTTTTCTATAAATCCTTCCTTTCTTTTTCTTTTTTTTTTGCCGCATAAAAACATATTGGGCCGGATTCAGATACAATCGCGTATCTTTGCGGCGGCGTAGCGCATGCCCTTTACGCTGCGCCTTCCGCAACTTTTACAGGCAGGTGCCTTATTCAGAAAGCGCCCGCTCCGTAAGTTTGCGGCGGCGGCGTAGCGTGAATTGCCCGGCGTGAGGGCGCCTAATTCAAAGTAGGCATGTAGGGGGTGCGATTCGTGGAAATGAATCATGACCCCACGTATCCCAGCGCGCATGCGTGAAATCACGTCGCAAGTAGTCAATGTAAACGACGCGAGCGTGATTTACGCCCGTTCCCCGAACGATTTACGTAAACGACGTACAATCCGAACGCTGTCCCGACGTCCATGCTTAACATTGGCTGCGCCTCCTACAGCGGGGGTAACTTTACGCCGGGCTTACGCCTACGCAAACGGCGTAAAATACGACGCCCGGCCGCAAGTACGTTCGTGAATCGGCGTATCTCCCCAATTTACATATTCGATGCGTAAATCGACGGGAAGCGACCACCTGGCGGCCGGCGTAAATCTGCAACTAAGGTACGCCGGTGTAACAGACTTGCGCCGCTCGTATCTAAGCAGAATTCCGGCGTATCTTGTTTTCTGAATACAGAAAATAGATACGCCGGCGCATCTTAGAAGTTACGCGGCCGTATCTTTAACCACTTCAATACCCGGCCATAGAAAATTGACGGCCTGGGATGGGATTTACCATCCTAAGTGGGCATTGCGGGCGAATATCTGGATGATGGGGGCAGCCAGAGGCATCATCCAGATATCCTCTTCTTCAGCCGGCGATTCTGCTCAATGTAAGAACGATCATAGCGGCGCTTCCGTCGCCTGATCGTTCTTACAGGCCGCGGGAGGGGACATCCCCCCCCCCCCTCCCGCCGCCACCCAGTGCTTCTCCGGGCTCACCTGCGCCTTCGGGGGCCCGGAGAACGAATCGTCGGCGGCGGCAGGAAGCATAGAGATGACTGGTGACCAGATGGTCACCAGTCATCTCTATGACCGTCGGAGGACCCGGGCGCGATGTGACGACGTCACGCCCGGGTCCCCGTAAGTAAACAAAGCCGCGATTGCGGCTGTAAGCCCCCATTCATGAGATCGGTGAATTTTTTTTCACCGATCTCATGGTTTCCAGCCTGGAGGAGAGATGTGAGGTCTTATTGACCCCCCCGCTTTTCTCCATAAAGAGGACCTGTCACACACATTTCCTATTACAAGGGATGTTTACATTCCTTGTAATAGAAATAAAAGTGTGAAAAAAAAAAAAAATGTAAAAAAGTGTAAAAATAAATAAAAAATAAGTCAAAAAAATAAATAAAAGATAAAAAAAATATTAAAACGCTCCTGTCCCCGATAGCTCGCGTGCAGAAGCGAACGCACACGCAAGTCCCGCCGACATATGTAAACGCCGTTTAAACCACATAAGTGAGGTGTCGCCGCGTGCGTTAGAGTGCCAGCAACGAATCTCGCACTAGATCTCCTCTGTAACTCTAAACTGTAACCTGTAAAAAAATAAATAAAGCGTTGCCTATGGAGATTTTTAAGTACCGAAGTTTGGCGCCATTCCATGAGTGTGCGCATAATTAAAGCGTGACATGTTGGGTATCTATTTACTCGGTGTAACATCATCTTTCACATAATACAAAAAAAATTGGGCTAACTTTACGGTTTTGTTATTTTTTTAATTCATAAAACAATTTTTTTACCAAAAAAAGGCGTTTGAAAAATAATTGCGTAAATACCGTGCAAGATAAAACTTTGGAATGACCGCCATTTTATTCCCTAGGGTGTCTGCTAAAAAAAACATATATAATGTTTGGGGGTACTGTGTAATTTTCTAGCAAAAGAATGATTATTATTACATGTAGGAGAGAAGTGTCAGAATAGGCCCCCCGGTATGGAGGTGGTATAAAAGCCCGGTATTGAAGCGGTTAACCACTTCAGACCCACGCTATTGACAAAATACGTCAACAGCGCAGACCTGAGGCGCCAAGTTGACATCTTTGGACGTCATTTATAGTGCATTACCCACGCGCGCCACTGGGTGGCGCGCCGCGGGTAAACACTGTCCCGCCGCATCGCTGAAGAGCCGATGCGTGTACCTGGTGGCCGCGATGTCCGTCGGGTACACGCAATTGGCGGTGACACAGCAGGGACGTGGAGCTCTGTGTGTAATGATGGGGTGTGAACACAGAGCTCCACGTGCTGTCAGAGGAGAGGAGACCGATCTGTGTTCCTTGTACATAGGGACTAGTGTTGCTCACGAATATTCGCATTGCGAATATTCGCTACGAATATTGCATATTCGAGTATTCGCGAATATCTCGAATATCGCGGCGAATATTCGCTATTTCGAATATTCATATTTTTCAAATTTCGCAATAAAATCGCAATCAATTTCGCAATAGCGAAATTTTGCAATAGCGAAATTTCGCAATAGCAAAATTTCGCAATTTTTTATTTTTTTTTTTATAAAATATAGCGAATATTCGTAAATATCGAATATTCGTGATATTTTATAAAAAAAAAAAAAATCGCGAAATTTCGCATTAGCGAAATTTCGCATTGGCGAAAATTCGCAATTTTTTTTTTTTTTTTATAAAATATCACGAATATTCGATATTAACGAATATTCGCGACCGCATATGTGAAATTTCGCTTTTTTTATAAAATATACCGAATATTCGTAAATATCGAATATTCGTGATATTTTATAAAAAAAAAAAAAAAATCGCGAAATTTTGCATTAGCGAAATTTCGCATTGGCGAAAATTCGCAATTTCTTTTTTTTTTTTTTTATAAAATATCACGAATATTCGATATTAACGAATATTCGCGACCGCATATGTGAAATTTCGCTTTTCTTATAAAATATACTGAATATTCGTAAATATCGAATATTCGTGATATTTTATAAAAAAAAAAAAAATCGCGAAATTTCGCATTGGCGAAAATTCGCAATTTTTTTTTTTTTTTTTTTAAATAAAATATCACGAATATTCGATATTAACGAATATTCGCGACCGCATATGTGAAATTTCGCTTTTTTTATAAAATATACCGAATATTCGTAAATATCGAATATTCGTGATATTTTATAAAAAAAAAAAAAATCGCGAAATTTTGCATTAGCGAAATTTCGCATTGGCGAAAATTCGCAATTTCTTTTTTTTTTTTTTTTTTTTTTTTTATAAAATATCACGAATATTCGATATTAACGAATATTCGCGACCGCATATGTGAAATTTCGCTTTTCTTATAAAATATACTGAATATTCGTAAATATCGAATATTCGTGATATTTTATAAAAAAAAAAAAAATCGCGAAATTTCGCATTGGCGAAAATTCGCAATTTTTTTTTTTTTTTTTTAAATAAAATATCACGAATATTCGATATTAACGAATATTCGCGAATATTCTTCGAAATATTCGCGAAATATCGCGAAATCGAATATGGCGTATTCCACTCATCACTAATAGGGACACAGCATCGGTCACTTCCCCCAGTCATCCCCCTCCCCCCACACAGTTAGAACACACCCAGGGTACACATTTAACCCCTTCCTCACCCCCTAGTGTAAACCCCTTCAATGCCAGTCACATTTATACAGTAATTAGTACATTTTTATAGCTGTATAAATGTGAATGGCGTCCCAAATTTGTGTCAAAAGTGTCCGATGTGTCCGCCGCAATATCGCAGTGCCAATAAAAATCGCAGATCGCCGCCATTACTAGTAAAAAAAAATCATAATTAAAAAAAATCATAATTCTGTTCCCCATTTTGTAGGCGCTATAACTTTTGCGCAAACCAGTCGCTTATTGCGATTTTTTTTTTGCAAAAATACGTCGAAAAATACGTATCGGCCTTAACTGAGAAAAAAAATGGGATATTTATTATAGCAACAAGTACAAAATATATATATTTTTTTAAATTGTCGCTCTTTTTTTGTTTATAGCGCAAAAAATAAAAACCGCAGAGGTGATCAAATACCACCGAAATAAAGCTCTATTTGTGGGGGGAAAAAGGACGCCAAATTTATTTGGGAGCCGCGTCGCATGACCGCACAATTGTCAGTTAAAGCGACGCAGCGCCAGAAGCTGACATTTCGTCTGGTCAGGAAGGGGGTTTATGTGCCCAGTAAGCAAGTGGCTAGATACGCCGACGTAACTACTTTCTGAATCTGTCCATTGAATATAAATATTTTGTGCCAGATTCTCGTATCTGGCCGTAAATGACAGCGGCGGCGTATTTACGCTACGCCGCCGCAAGTTTGGACACAAGTGCCGTATTCTCAAAGAACTTGCTCCGTGATTTGCGGCGGCGTAGTGTAAATGGCCCGGCGTATCCCCGCGTAATACAAATTGGCAATGTAGGGGGGCGTGTTGTATTTAAATTAACCGCGCCCCCGCGCCGAACGAACTGCGCATGCGCCGGCCGTAAACGTAGCCCAGTGCGCATGCCCCAAATCACGTCGCACAAGGTCAATGAAACCCAGATGAACGTCACTTACGCAAAGCCCTATTCGAGAACGAGTTACGCAAACGACGGAAAAACACGACGCGGTCCCGACGTCCATACTTAACATGGCGTACGCCGAACCTACGCAAGGTTACCCCTCATACAGCAGGGGTAACCTTACGCTTACGCAAACGATGTATACTACGGCGACGGGGCGCAAATACGTTCGGAAATCGGCGTATCTGGCTCATTTGCATATTCGACGCGGAAATCGACGGAAATGCCACCTTGCGGCCGGCGTAACATTACAACTTAGATCCGACGGTGTAAGTGACTTATGCCAGTCGGATCTACGCCAAATCTATGCCTAACTGATTCTAAGAATCAGTCGCATAGATAGGAGGGCTCAGAAACAGAGATACGACGGTGTATCTCAGCTGAGAATCTGGCCCTTTATATTTATCGTTTTGCGGCTAATTGTGTCTCTGGGGCACCAAGATTTTAGATAGCCGCGCTGAGATATGCAGATTACCCCGGTGCAAGGATCCCCGTCCACACAGGCAAAGGAGCACCCGACCCCCCCCCTTACAAAGCAACCCCCACACGGCACAAACTCCACCCACATGGTGAAAGATATAATGCTGCACCCAAAATCACAACTAAATTGCCACCAAGTGGAGCATGCAATGTGGGGCAGGGGGGCAAGCACACCCAACACCCCCCCCCTCCATCCACTGTCATGTCCACAATGAGATGGGGTGCAGCATAGGCGTGCGCACAGGGTATGCCAGGTGTGCCCAGGCACACCCTAATCACCCTGTGCCGCACAAATTCCCCCTACTGCCCTGGCTCATCCCCTTCTCCTTACAGCGCTTCTGGCTTCGCTCCTCTCTTCTCTCCGCCGGATGTTCCTGTGGGGGTGTTTTAGAATGAGTGGTGGAAGGGGGGCCAGTAAGTGTGTCATTCACTGGCCCCTTCCCTTTCTGAATAAAAATCGTGAGTGATCGGTTGGGTGTGTTTGTGCACACCCTAATGCAATAGGCTAAGCACACCCACGGGGTGGAGCCCGAACTGTGCATGCAATGAGGGGTGGGTGATCCTACCCCTCCATCATCCACAGTTGCACCGACATCCTCCTTATACCACGCCCACAATGCAATGGGGTGGAGCCTGAACTGTGCATGCAATGAGGGGTGGGTGATCCTACCCCTCCATCATCCACAGTTGCACCGACATCCTCCTTATACCACGCCCACAATGCAATGGGGTGGAGCCCGAACTGTGCATGCAATGAGGGGGCGGGTGATCCCACATCCCCCATCATCCACAGTTGCACCGACATCCTCCTTATACCACGCCCACAATGCAATGGGGTGGAGCCCAAACTGTGCATGCAATGAGGGGGCGGGTGATCCCACATCCCCCATCATCCACAGTTGCACCGACATCCTCCTTATACCACGCCCACAATGCAATGGGGTGGAGCCTGAACTGTGCATGCAATGAGGGGTGGGTGATCCTACCCCTCCATCATCCACAGTTGAACCGACATCCTCCTTATACCACGCCCACAATGCAATGGGGTGGAGCCCGAACTGTGCATGCAATGAGGGGTGGGTGATCCTACCCCTCCATCATCCACAGTTGCACCGACATCCTCCTTATACCACGCCCACAATGCAATGGGGTGGAGCCCGAACTGTGCATGCAATGAGGGGGCGGGTGATCCCACATCCCCCATCATCCACAGTTGCACCGACATCCTCCTTATACCACGCCCACAATGCAATGGGGTGGAGCCCAAACTGTGCATGCAATGAGGGGGCGGGTGATCCTACCCCTCCATCATCCACAGTTGAACCAACATCCTCCTTATACCACGCCCACAATGCAATGGGGTGGAGCCCGAACTGTGCATGCAATGAGGGGTGGGTGATCCTACCCCTCCATCATCCACAGTTGCACCGACATCCTCCTTATACCACGCCCACAATGCAATGGGGTGGAGCCTGAACTGTGCATGCAATGAGGGGGCGGGTGATCCCATATCCCCCCCACCATCCACAGCCATGCTGGCACCCCCCTCATGCCGTGTTTACAATGTAATTTGGGGCATCCTGAATTGTGCATGCAGTGAGGCGGAGGGTCCTCCCACTCCCCCACATTCCTCCCACCAGCCACAGCTGCACCAGAATGCCCCCATGTCGCACACACACTGCGATAGGATGCTGCCAGAACTGTGCATGCAATGAAAGGGCGGGACCCCCTACATCCCCCCGCCATCCACAGTCATGCTGGCATCCCCCATGCACCACTAGGGTGACCACATTTCCAAACTGCCATTTAGGGACACCCCCCCTTCCTAAAAAAAGAAAATTTTTTATACCTTTCTTTGTGACACCCTGCAGATTTCACTGGTTCATCCTGGGACCTGTAGTTCTTAACTGGTTGGGGGGGGGGGGGTCACATCTTCAGCTCTGAGGGGTTCATGGTGGGACCTGTAGTCCTTCACGTTTTTGGCGTCACATCCCCCCAAAAGTGAAGGACTACAAGTGCCAGCATGAACTTCTAATATCTAAAGCTGTGACCCCCCCCCCCTAAACTTGAAGGACTACAACACCCAGCATGAACCCCTGAGATCTAAGGGTGTGACCCCATAGATTTCACAGGTTTATGCTGGGACCTGTAGTTCTTCACTATTTGGGGGTGTCACATCTTCAGATCTGGGGGGGTCATGCTAGATCACCCCCCCCCCCCCCCCAAGTAAAGGACTAACAGTCCTAGCATGAACCCCTGAGATCTAAGTTTCACAGTTTTATGCTGGGACCAGTAGATCTTCACTATTTGGGGGGTGGGGGGGTGTCACATCTTCAGATCTGGGGGGGTCATGCTGGATCACACCCCCCCCCCCCAAAGTAAAGGACTAACAGTCCCAGCATGAACCCCTGATATCTAAAGATGTGACCCCCCACCATTTGAAATTCCCAGCATGAACCCGTGAGATCTAAGGGTGTGACCCCATAGATTTCATGCTGGGACATGGACCTGTAGTTCTTCACTATTTGGGGGGTGAGGGGGGGTCACATCTTAAGCATTGAGGGGTTAATGCCTGGACCTGTGTCAGTTTCATTCCGGGACACTGTATTGTCCCAGAGTGAAGGTGCCCGGGACAGACCTGCAGAATGCGGAACTGTCCCGGGCAATCCGGGACACGTGGTCACCCTAAGCACCGCCCACAATGTGATTGGGTGCAGCCCGAACTGTGCATGCAACAGGGGCAGGGGCGGGTCCTCTCACCCCCCCCCCCCACGTCCCCGCCACCATCCACAGTCGCACCGGAATCCCCCCTCATAATGCAATGGGGTGCAGCCTAAGCTGTGCTTTCAATGAGAACGTGAGGGGTGTACTTACTTTTGTGAGATACTGTATTTTCTGAAAGCAAAGATAATAATAAAACGGTAGAAGTTGGTGTTTTTAGCATAGTTAGACTTTTAGGCTTTTCTTCCACCTTAAGCATGAACATCCTTCCGGAAAATGCTTCTGCCTCCAGACACCCTCCCAGCGGCCGGAGCGCCGGTCCGCGCCGGGAAACGATCCCGGCGGACGGGATCCATCATGACATTATCTGATTAACATAAACCCAACGAAAAACTCACACCAGCACCCCCCCCCCCCCTCAGGCAAATGTTACCTCTTATTGTCTCACATTTTGTATCCGTGAATAGAAAAGGTTTCCCATGTGGAAAATTAAAGCCGGAAGTCTTCTTTAAATTTACGGTTTATAATAAGCCCGGTGTGGTCAGGTGCCGGGGAATGAATTATTCCCGTCATATCCTCGGAATGGCCGAGAGCGTTTTGCTCTTCTCTGGAAAGGTTAATGTTCAGGCGGCGGGGGGGGGGGGGGGGGGCCTCGGACGCGGAGCGCTGCCTCCTTTCCAGGGATCCTAATTTATTACTTGTAATTTTATCTTTTGTTTTTTCTGCAACTGTTTATGGGAAATGCGTCTGATGAGAGCGATTCGATCCTACTGGAGAAATCCGACTAAACAAAAAGGAGATTGTATCCAAGGTGCAACGTTTTAATGGAGGGGAGCAAACCGATCAATATTCGCCCCAGATTGGTCGCAGTCAGTGGAGATGTAGGAGGCAATGGCGGCTGGTGTTTTTTTTTGTTTGGGGGGGTGACAAACAACCAAATCCCTCCCCGCGCCGATTCAAACCCCCCTCGCTGTTTGCCGGTCGGCGGCATCTAGACGGTGGGTTGGCAACTGAGAAGCAACAACGGTGATTGGGCATCCGAGGAGCGGAGGCGGGATTCAGGCATTAGCGGGCATCCGAGGAGCAGTGACAGTGATTGGGCATCCAAGGAGTGGCGGCAAAGATCAGGCATCGGCAGGATTCGGGCATCGGCGGGCATCCAAGAAGCAGTGTCTGGGATTGGGCATCCGAGGAGCGGCGACAGGGATTGGGCATCCGAGGAGCGGCGACAGGGATTGGGCATCCGAGGAGCAGTGACAGTGATTGGGCATCCAAGGAGTGGCGGCAAAGATCAGGCATCGGCAGGATTCGGGCATCGGCGGGCATCCAAGAAGCGGCGTCCGGGATTGGGCATCCGAGGAGCGGCGACAGGGATTGGGCATCTGAGGAGCGGCGACAGGGATTGGGCATCTGAGGAGCGGCGACATCGATTGGGCATCCGAGGAGCGGCGACAGCGGCTAGGCATCCGAGGAGCGGCAACAGCAATTGGGCATCCGTGGAGCGGAGATGATGATTGGGCATCCGAGGAGCGGCGACGGCGATCGGGCATCCGAGGAGCGGCGACAGGGATTGGGCATCCGAAGAGCGGCGAAAGGTATTGGGCATCCGAGGAGCAGCGACAGGGATTGGGCATCCGGGGAGTGGCGACAGCGATTGGGCATCCGAGGAGAGGAGACAGGGATTGGGCATCCAAGGAGCGGCGACGGGGATTGGGCATCCGAGGAGCGGAGACAGCAATTGGGCATCCGTGGAGCGGAGATGATGATTGGGCATCCGAGGAGCGGCGACGGCGATCGGGCATCCGAGGAGCGGCAACAGGGATTGGGCATCCGAAGAGCGGCGAAAGGTTTTGGGCATCCGAGGAGCAGCGACAGGGATTGGGCATCCGAGGAGTGGCAACAGCGATTGGGCATCCGAGGAGCGGAGACAGGGATTGGGCATCCGAGGAGCAGAGACAGGGATTGGGCATCCGAGGAGCGGAGACAGGGATTGGGCATCCGAGGAGCGGAGACAGGGATTGGGCATCCGAAGAGCGTCGAAAGGTATTGGGCATCCGAGGAGCAGCGACAGGGATTGGGCATCCGAGGAGCGGAGACAGGGATTGGGCATCCAAGGAGCGGAGACAGGGATTGGGCATCCGAGGAGCGGAGACAGGGATTGGGCATCCGAAGAGCGGCGAAAGGTATTGGGCATCCGAGGAGCGGCGACAGGGATTGGGCATCCGAGGAGTGGCAACAGCGATTGGGCATCCGAGGAGCGGAGACAGGGATTGGGCATCCAAGGAGCGGAGACAGGGATTGGGCATCCAAGGAGCGGAGACAGGGATTGGGCATCCAAGGAGCGGAGACAGGGATTGGGCATCCAAGGAGCGGAGACAGGGATTGGGCATCCAAGGAGCGGAGACAGGGATTGGGCATCCAAGGAGCGGAGACAGGGATTGGGCATCCAAGGAGCGGAGACAGGGATTGGGCATCCAAGGAGCGGAGACAGGGATTGGGCATCCAAGGAGCGGAGACAGGGATTGGGCATCAGCGGGCAACTGAGGAGCAACGGTGGTGATTGGCATCCAGGCATCGGCAGGGACCGGGCAACCAGTCATCGACCAGCAGGTCTTCTCCTGCCCTCCTCCTAGGTGTCCAATAGGATCACTTGTCCTTTCAGCAAATTGGCATCCCCGATAGCTCGCGTTTAGAAGCGAACGCACACGTAAGTCCCGCCCACGCATGTAAACGATGTTCCAACCTCATATGTGAGGTATCGCCGCGTGCGTTAGAGCGCAAGATCTTCTCTGTAACTCTAAACTGGTAACCTGTAAAAAAATTCAAAGCGTCGCCTATGGAGATAACAAACATTGGCGCCATTCCATGAGTGTGCGCAATTTTAAAGCGTGACATGTTAGGTATCTATTTACTCGGCGTAACATCATCTTTCATATTTTCCAAAAAAAATTGGGCTAACTTTAGTGTTTTGTCATTCTTTAATTTATGAAACCGTTTTTTTTTTTTTTTTTAAACGCCCAAAAAAGGCGTTCGAAAAATTACTGCGCAAATACCGTGCGAGATAAAAAGTTGCAATGACCGCCACTTTATTCCCTAGGGCGTCTGCTAAAAAATATATATAATGTTTGGGGGTTCTGAGTAATTTTCTAGCAAAAGAATGATGATTTGTACATGTAGGAGAGAAGTGGCAGAATAGGTCCGGTCCGGAGGTGGGTATAAAAGCCCGGTATGGAGGTGGGTAAAAAAAACAGGTATGGAGGTGGTATAGAAGCCCAGTATGGAGGTGGGTATAAAAGCCCGGTATGGAGGTGGGTATAAAAGCCCGGTATGGAGGTGGGTATAAAAGCCCGGTATGGAGGTGGGTATAAAAGCCCGGTATGGAGGTGGGTACAAAAGCCCGGTATGGAGGTGGGTATAAAAGCTCGGTCCGGAGGTGGGTATAAAAGCCCGGTATGGAGGTGGGTAAAAAAAACAGGTATGGAGGTGGTATAGAAGCCCGGTATGGAGGTGGGTATAAAAGCCCGGTATGGAGGTGGGTATAAAAGCTCGGTATGGAGGTGGGTATAAAAGCCCGGTATGGAGGTGGGTAAAAAAGCCCGGTATGGAGGTGGGTAAAAAAACCCCGGTATGGAGGTGGGTATAAAAGCCCCAGTATGGAGGTGGGTATAAAAGCCCCAGTATGGAGGTGGGTATAAAAGCCCGGTATGGAGGTGGTATAGATGCCCGGTATGGAGGTGGGTATAAAAGCCCGGTATGGAGGTGGGTATAAAAGCCCGGTATGGAGGTGGGTATAAAAGCCCGGTATAGAGGTGGGTATAAAAGCCCGGTATGGAGGTGGGTACAAAAGCCCGGTATGGAGGTGGGTATAAAAGCTTGGTCCGGAGGTGGGTAAAAAAGCCCGGTATGGAGGTGGGTAAAAAAGCCCCGGTATGGAGGTGGGTATAAAAGCCCCAGTATGGAGGTGGGTATAAAAGCTTGGTATGGAGGTGGGTATAAAAGCCCGGTATGGAGGTGGGTAAAAAAGCCCGGTATGGAGGTGGGTAAAAAAACCCCGGTATGGAGGTGGGTATAAAAGCCCCAGTATGGAGGTGGGTATAAAAGCCCCAGTATGGAGGTGGGTATAAAAGCCCGGAATGGAGGTGGGTATAAAAGCCCGGTATGGAGGTGGGTATAAAAGCCCGGTATGGAGGTGGGTATAAAAGCCCGGTATGGAGGTGGGTATAAAAGCCCGGTATGGAGGTGGGTAAAAAAAACAGGTATGGAGGTGGTATAGAAGCCCGGTATGGAGGTGGGTATAAAAGCCCGGTATGGAGGTGGGTATAAAAGCCCGGTATGGAGGTGGGTATAAAAGCCCGGTATGGAGGTGGGTATAAAAGCCCGGTATGGAGGTGGGTACAAAAGCCCGGTATGGAGGTGGGTATAAAAGCTCGGTCCGGAGGTGGGTATAAAAGCCCGGTATGGAGGTGGGTAAAAAAAACAGGTATGGAGGTGGTATAGAAGCCCGGTATGGAGGTGGGTATAAAAGCCCGGTATGGAGGTGGGTATAAAAGCTCGGTATGGAGGTGGGTATAAAAGCCCGGTATGGAGGTGGGTAAAAAAGCCCGGTATGGAGGTGGGTAAAAAAGCCCCGGTATGGAGGTGGGTATAAAAGCCCCAGTATGGAGGTGGGTATAAAAGCCCCAGTATGGAGGTGGGTATAAAAGCCCGGAATGGAGGTGGGTATAAAAGCCCGGTATGGAGGTGGGTATAAAAGCCCGGTATGGAGGTGGGTATAAAAGCCCGGTATGGAGGTGGGTATAAAAGCTCGGTCCGGAGGTGGGTAAAAAAGCCCGGTATGGAGGTGGGTAAAAAAGCCCGGTATGGAGGTGGGTATAAAAGCCCCAGTATGGAGGTGGGTATAAAAGCTCGGTATGGAGGTGGGTAAAAAAGCCCGGAATGGAGGTGGGTATAAAAGCCCGGTATGGAGGTGGGTAAAAAAGCCCGGTATGGAGGTGGGTAAAAAAGCCCCGGTATGGAGGTGGGTATAAAAGCCCCAGTATGGAGGTGGGTATAAAAGCTCGGTATGGAGGTGGGTAAAAAAGCCCGGTATGGAGGTGGGTATAAAAGCCCGGTATGGAGGTGGGTATAATAGCCCGGTATGGAGGTGGATATAAAAGCCCGGTATGGAGGTGGGTATAAAAGCCCGGTATGGAGGTGGGTATAAAAGCCCGGTATGGAGGTGGGTATAAAAGCCCGGTATGGAGGTGGGTATAAAAGCCCCGGTATGGAGGTGGGTATAAAAGCCTGGTATGGAGGTGGGTAAAAAAGCCCGGTATGGAGGTGGGTAAAAAAGCCCCGGTATGGAGGTGGGTATAAAAGCCCCGGTATGGAGGTGGGTATAAAAGCCCGGTATGGAGGTGGGTATAAAAGCCCGGTATGGAGGTGGGTATAAAAGTCTGGTATGGAAATGGGTATGAAAGCCCGGTGTGGAAGTGGGTATAAAAGCCTGGTATTGAGGTGGGTATAAAAGCCCAGTATGGAGGTGGGTATAAAAGCCTGGTATGGAGGTGGGTATAAAAGCCTGGTATGGAGGTGGGTATAAAAGCCCGGTATGGAGGTGGGTATAAAAGCCCGGTATGGAAGTGGGTATAAAAGCCCGGTGTGGAAGTGGGTATAAAAGCCTGGTATTGAGGTGGGTATAAAAGCCTGGTATGGAGGTGGGTATAAAAGCCTGGTATGGAGGTGGGTATAAAAGCCCAGTATGGAAGTGGGTATAAAAGCCTAGTATGGAAGTGGGTATAAAAGCCTGGTATTGAGGTGGGTATAAAAGCCCGGTATGGAAGTGGGTATAAAAGCCTAGTATGGAAGTGGGTATAAAAGCCTGGTATGGAAATGGGTATAAAAGCCTGGTATTGAGGTGGGTATAAAAGCCTGGTATGGAAATGGGTATAAAAGCCTGGTATTGAGGTGGGTATAAAAGCCTGGTATGGAAGTGGGTATAAAAGCCTGGTATTGAGGTGGGTATGAAAGCCCGGTATAGAGGTGGGTATAAAAGCCCCGGTATGGAGGTGGGTAAAAAAGCCCCGGTATGGAGGTGGGTATAAAAGCCCCGGTATGGAGGTGGGTATAAAAGCCCGGTATGGAGGTGGGTATAAAAGCCCGGTATGGAGGTGGGTATAAAAGTCTGGTATGGAAATGGGTATGAAAGCCCGGTGTGGAAGTGGGTATAAAAGCCTGGTATTGAGGTGGGTATAAAAGCCCAGTATGGAGGTGGGTATAAAAGCCTGGTATTGAGGTGGGTATAAAAGCCTGGTATGGAAGTGGGTATAAAAGCCCGGTGTGGAAGTGGGTATAAAAGCCTGGTATTGAGGTGGGTATAAAAGCCTGGTATGGAGGTGGGTATAAAAGCCTGGTATGGAGGTGGGTATAAAAGCCCAGTATGGAAGTGGGTATAAAAGCCTAGTATGGAAGTGGGTATAAAAGCCTGGTATTGAGGTGGGTATAAAAGCCCGGTATGGAAGTGGGTATAAAAGCCTAGTATGGAAGTGGGTATAAAAGCCTGGTATTGAGGTGGGTATAAAAGCCCGGTATGGAAGTGGGTATAAAAGCCTAGTATGGAAGTGGGAATAAAAGCCTGGTATTGAGGTGGGTATAAAAGCCCGGTATGGAAATGGGTATAAAAGCCTAGTATGGAAGTGGGTATAAAAGCCTGGTATTGAGGTGGGTATAAAAGCCTGGTATGGAAGTGGGTATAAAAGCCTGGTATGGAAGTGGGTATAAAAGCCTGGTATTGAGGTGGGTATGAAAGCCCGGTATAGAGGTGGGTAAAAAAGCCCCGGTATGGAGGTGGGTATAAAAGCCCCGGTATGGAGGTGGGTATAAAAGCCCGGTATGGAGGTGGGTTTAAAAGCCCGGTATGGAGGTGGGTATAAAAGTCTGGTATGGAAATGGGTATGAAAGCCCGGTGTGGAAGTGGGTATAAAAGCCTGGTATTGAGGTGGGTATAAAAGCCCGGTATGGAAGTGGGTATAAAAGCCCGGTGTGGAAGTGGGTATAAAAGCCTGGTATTGAGGTGGGTATAAAAGCCTGGTATGGAGGTGGGTATAAAAGCCTGGTATGGAGGTGGGTATAAAAGCCCAGTATGGAAGTGGGTATAAAAGCCTAGTATGGAAGTGGGTATAAAAGCCTGGTATTGAGGTGGGTATAAAAGCCCGGTATGGAAGTGGGTATAAAAGCCTAGTATGGAAGTGGGTATAAAAGCCTGGTATTGAGGTGGGTATAAAAGCCTGGTATGGAAATGGGTATAAAAGCCTGGTATTGAGGTGGGTATAAAAGCCTGGTATGGAAGTGGGTATAAAAGCCTGGTATGGAAGTGGGTATAAAAGCCTGGTATTGAGGTGGGTATGAAAGCCCGGTATGGAAGTGGGTATAAAAGCCTGGTATGGAAGTGCGTATAAAAGCCTGGTATTGAGGTGGGTATAAAAGCCCGGTATGGAAGTGGGTATAAAAGCCTGGTATTGCGGTGGGTATAAAAGCCCAGTATAGAGGTGGGTATGGAAGTGGTTAACAAATTCCATACAAATGACTTGGCACCAAAAAAAATATATTTGGCTCTGTATTCTCTGTATAGGGCGGTACTGGAAGGCAGGCAGGGGGTGGGGCCAAGGAATGGTCCTTGGAGGTGGGCATGGGGTGGAGCCAAGGAACGGTCCTCGGAGGTGGGTAGGGGAGGAGAAATGGGATGACTCAGGGGGTGACTCTGAGGAAAAAAAGCCCTGAGCTGAAGAAATGGGCCAAAAAACTGCAAAAAAAAATAATAAAAAAAACTCCCAGCAATTTAGTTCGGCTTTAAAATAATTTCATCAGCCGCGCTGCTTCGAGAACGAGGCGGGAATTGTGGCGCCAAAAAACAAACAAACGAGTGATCGACATTGTTGAAAAAAAAGACAATAAAAAAATAAAATCAGCCATTTGGTAAAAGTTCCGTACAAATGAATATTGGAACGGGGGCTGGAAATATATTTAAAACACGAGTTTGAGTTGCGTACGGCGCAACTCAACCGCAACAAAATTACTTTGTTAATTCGCAAACCCCCTCCCCCCCCCTTTCCTTTCTTTCTTTCTTTTTTTTTTAATACAAATATCATGACATTCTATTTCAGAGATGGATTTCCCCGAACGATCTGATGGAGACGCATGTTCCCTCCTTGTACGCTTACCAGACCGCCGTGCCGTAAAACCTAATTTGAAGCAGGTAATTATACGGGGAGGCGGTAAAATAATTCATTTAAGATATTGCCGGTTGTTTCTGAAAATAACACAAAACGTAATTTTCTCCTCCATCATACTGTCCTTAATCCATTTATTAGTTCCATTGAACTTTTCCAATCAAGCATGGACGCTTGGCGCGCTTGGCGCACTTTGCTGCTGGAAGACACGGGAGACGTAATTTGATAATTCGCAGCGAGCTTTAATTTAGAAGGAACATATTTTCTACAGGTCAGTGATTATTTTGTTGCGCTCGTCCAGGCCTTTTGCTTTTGTACAGTTTAAAAAGCAAAAAAATTACATTATTTGAATTGATTATGGTTATGGGTGGGATGATGCCATTAAAGCAGTCGTTCTCAACCTGGGGGTCGGGACCCCCACGGGGGGACCTCCAGAGGATGCTAGGAGGTTCCACCAGAGGATGCTAGGAGGTTCCTCCAGAGGATGCTAGGGGTTCCTCCAGAGGATGCTAGGAGGTTCCTCCAGAGGATGCTAGGAGGTTCCTCCAGAGGATGCTAGGAGGTTCCTCCAGAGGATGCTAGGAGGTTCCTCCAGAGGATGCTAGGAGGTTCCTCCAGAGGATGCTAGGAGGTTCCACCAGAGGATGCTAGGAGGTTCCTCCAGAGGATGCTAGGAGGTTCCTCCAGAGGATGCTAGGAGGTTCCTTCAGAGGATGCTAGAAGGTTCCTCCAGAGGATGCTAGGGGTTCCTCCAGAGGATGCTAGGGGTTCCTCCAGAGGATGCTAGGAGGTTCCTACAGAGGATGCTAGAAGGTTCCTCCAGAGGATGCTAGGGGTTCCTCCAGAGGATGCTAGGAGGTTCCTACAGAGGATGCTAGGAGGTTCCTCCAGAGGATACTAGGAGGTTCCTCCAGAGGATGCTAGGAGGTTCCTCCAAAGGATGCTAGGAGGTTCCTCCAGAGGATGCTAGGAGGTTCCTCCAGAGGATACTAGGAGGTTCCTCCAGAGGATGCTAGGAGGTTCCTTCAGAGGATGCTAGGGGTTCCTCCAGAGAATGCTAGGGGTTCCTCCAGAAGATGCTAGGGGTTCCTCCAGAGGATGCTAGGAGGTTCCCCCAGAGGATGCTAGGGGTTCTTCCAGAGTATGCTAGGGGTTCCTTCAGAGGATGCTAGGGGTTCCTTCACAGGATGCTAGGGGTTCCTCCAGAGTATGCTAGGGGTTCCTCCAGAGAATGCTAGGGGTTCCCCCAGAGAATGCTAGGGGTTCCTCCAGAGGATGCTAGGGGTTCCCCCAGAGAATGCTAGGGGTTCCTTCAGAGGATGCTAGGAGGTTCCTCCAGAGGATGTTAGGAGGTTCCTCCAGAGGATGCTAGGGGTTCCTCCAGAGAATGCTAGGGGTTCCTCCAGAAGATGCTAGGGGTTCCTCCAGAGGATGCTAGGAGGTTCCCCCAGAGGATGCTAGGGGGTTCCTTCAGAGGATGCTAGGGGTTCCTCCAGAGAATGCTAGGGGTTCCTCAAGAGGATGCTAGGGGTTCCTCCAGAGGATGCTAGGGGTTCCTCCAGAGGATGCTAGGGGTTCCCCCAGAGAATGCTAGGGGTTCCTTCAGAGGATGCTAGGAGGTTCCTCCAGAGGATGCTAGGGGTTCCTCCAGAGGATGCTAGGGGTTCCTCCAGAGAATGCTAGGGGTTCCTCAAGAGGATGCTAGGGGTTCCTCCAGAGTATGCTAGGGGTTCCTCCAGAGGATGCTAGGGGTTCCTTCAGAGAATGCTAGGAGGTTCCTCCAGAGTATGCTAGGGGTTCCTCCAGAGGATGCTAGGGGTTCCTTCAGAGGATGCTAGGGGTTCCTCCAGAGTATGCTAGGGGTTCCTCCAGAGTATGCTAGGGGTTCCCCCAGAGAATGCTAGGGGTTCCTTCAGAGGATGCTAGGGGTTCCTTCAGAGGATGCTAGGGGTTCTTCCAGAGTATGCTAGGGGTTCCTTCAGAGGATGCTAGGGGTTCTTCCAGAGTATGCTAGGGGTTCCTTCAGAGGATGCTAGGAGGTTCCTCCAGAGGATGCTAGGGGTTCCTCCAGAGGATGCTAGGAGGTTCCTCCAGAGGATGCTAGGAGGTTCCTCCAGAGGATGCTAGGGGTTCCTCCAGAGGATGCTAGGAGGTTCCTACAGAGGATGCTAGGAGGTTCCTCCAGAGGATACTAGGAGGTTCCTCCAGAGGATGCTAGGAGGTTCCTACAGAGGATGCTAGGAGGTTCCTCCAGAGGATGCTAGGGGTTCCTCCAGAAGATGCTAGGGGTTCCTCCAGAGGATGCTAGGAGGTTCCTCCAGAGGATGCTAGGAGTTCCTCCAGAGGATGCTAGGAGGTTCCTACAGAGGATGCTAGGAGGTTCCTCCAGAGGATACTAGGAGGTTCCTCCAGAGGATGCTAGGAGGTTCCTTCAGAGGATGCTAGGGGTTCCTCCAGAGAATGCTAGGGGTTCCTCCAGAAGATGCTAGGGGTTCCTCCAGAGGATGCTAGGAGGTTCCCCCAGAGGATGCTAGGGGTTCTTCCAGAGTATGCTAGGGGTTCCTTCAGAGGATGCTAGGGGTTCCTTGTTAGGAGGTTCACAGGATGCTAGGGGTTCCTCCAGAGTATGCTAGGGGTTCCTCCAGAGAATGCTAGGGGTTCCCCCAGAGAATGCTAGGGGTTCCTCCAGAGGATGCTAGGGGTTCCCCCAGAGAATGCTAGGAGGTTCCCCCAGAGGATGCTAGGGGTTCCTTCAGAGTATGCTAGGGGTTCCTCCAGAGTATGCTAGGGGTTCCTCCAGAGGATGCTAGGGGTTCCTTCAGAGGATGCTAGGGGTTCCTCCAGAGTATGCTAGGGGTTCCTCCAGAGTATGCTAGGGGTTCCCCCAGAGA
This sequence comes from Rana kukunoris, assembly GCA_029574335.1. NCBI lineage: Eukaryota > Metazoa > Chordata > Amphibia > Anura > Ranidae > Rana > Rana kukunoris. Next base: position 160,931,815 of record CM056058.1, on the reverse strand, counting down.
ATGCTAGGGGTTCCTTCAGAGGATGCTAGGGGTTCCTTCAGAGGATGCTAGGGGTTCTTCCAGAGTATGCTAGGGGTTCCTTCAGAGGATGCTAGGGGTTCTTCCAGAGTATGCTAGGGGTTCCTTCAGAGGATGCTAGGAGGTTCCTCCAGAGGATGTTAGGAGGTTCCTCCAGAGGATGCTAGGGGTTCCTCCAGAGAATGCTAGGGGTTCCTCCAGAAGATGCTAGGGGTTCCTCCAGAGGATGCTAGGAGGTTCCCCCAGAGGATGCTAGGGGTTCCTTCAGAGGATGCTAGGGGTTCCTCCAGAGAATGCTAGGGGTTCCTCAAGAGGATGCTAGGGGTTCCTCCAGAGGATGCTAGGGGTTCCCCCAGAGAATGCTAGGGGTTCCTTCAGAGGATGCTAGGAGGTTCCTCCAGAGGATGCTAGGGGTTCCTCCAGAGGATGCTAGGGGTTCCTCCAGAGAATGCTAGGGGTTCCTCAAGAGGATGCTAGGGGTTCCTCCAGAGGATGCTAGGGGTTCCTCCAGAGTATGCTAGGGGTTCCTCCAGAGGATGCTAGGGGTTCCTTCAGAGAATGCTAGGAGGTTCCTCCAGAGTATGCTAGGGGTTCCTCCAGAGGATGCTAGGGGTTCCTTCAGAGGATGCTAGGGGTTCCTCCAGAGTATGCTAGGGGTTCCTCCAGAGTATGCTAGGGGTTCCCCCAGAGAATGCTAGGAGTTCCTTCAGAGGATGCTAGGGGTTCCTTCAGAGGATGCTAGGGGTTCTTCCAGAGTATGCTAGGGGTTCCTTCAGAGGATGCTAGGGGTTCTTCCAGAGTATGCTAGGGGTTCCTTCAGAGGATGCTAGGAGGTTCCTCCAGAGGATGCTAGGGGTTCCTCCAGAGGATGCTAGGAGGTTCCTCCAGAGGATGCTAGGAGGTTCCTCCAGAGGATGCTAGGGGTTCCTCCAGAGGATGCTAGGAGGTTCCTACAGAGGATGCTAGGAGGTTCCTCCAGAGGATACTAGGAGGTTCCTCCAGAGGATGCTAGGAGGTTCCTACAGAGGATGCTAGGAGGTTCCTCCAGAGAATGCTAGGGGTTCCTCCAGAAGATGCTATGGGTTCCTCCAGAGAATGCTAGGAGGTTCCTCCAGAGGATGCTAGGAGGTTCCTACAGAGGATGCTAGGAGGTTCCTCCAGAGGATACTAGGAGGTTCCTCCAGAGGATGCTGGGAGGTTCCTTCAGAGGATGCTAGGGGTTCCTCCAGAGAATGCTAGGGGTTCCTCCAGAAGATGCTAGGGGTTCCTCCAGAGGATGCTAGGAGGTTCCCCCAGAGGATGCTAGGGGTTCTTCCAGAGTATGCTAGGGGTTCCTTCAGAGGATGCTAGGGGTTCCTTCACAGGATGCTAGGGGTTCCTCCAGAGTATGCTAGGGGTTCCTCCAGAGAATGCTAGGGGTTCCCCCAGAGAATGCTAGGGGTTCCTCCAGAGGATGCTAGGGGTTCCCCCAGAGAATGCTAGGGGTTCCTTCAGAGGATGCTAGGAGGTTCCTCCAGAGGATGTTAGGAGGTTCCTCCAGAGGATGCTATAATGAATGAATGAATGAATGAATGAAAACTTGTATAGCGCAGCACATGCGAACTGAATCGCCTCTGGGCGCTTGTTGTTCCTGTCTCCTTTGGTATCAAAAGAGATGAGTCTTGATCTTTCTCCTGAATGCTAAGTAGTTCTCCTCCAACCGAATACTGGTTGGCAAAGCGCTCCATAGTCTGGGACCTTGGACCGCAAATCTTCTATCTCCTTTGGATTTGTATCCGGCTTTCGGTATCTGCAGGAGATTTTGATCAGTGGATCGCAGCACGCGATTGGGGTTATGGGCTTTTATTTTTTCGCATAGATAATGGGGGGCATTCCCATGGATACATCTATGCGTTAGACAGAGTGCTTTAAAAGTAATTCTGTCTTTTACTGGTAACCAGTGAAGGGCTCTCAGTGATGGTGAGATTGATTCCCAGGGTTTTTTCCCAGTCACAAGTCTGGCGGCCGTATTTTGAACGACTTGTAGACGAGCGATTTGGTACTTTGGGAGTCCGAGGTAAAGGGCATTTGCATAGTCCAATCTGGAGTTAACAATTGCTCCCACCATGACCGCTATGTCTTCTTTGGGGATAAAAGGGGTAAGCCTGCGTAGTAGGCGCAGCAGATGGTGAGATCCGCTGACTACTGACCCTATTTGTGCGTCCATAGTCATGTAGGAGTCAAAAGTGACCCCGAGGCTTTTGACTTTGGCGCTAGGGGTGATGATTTTTCCCAGAATGGGCGGGGGTGTCCAAGTTGTTGCAGGTAGATTCTTACGTTTGGCGTGAAACAGAAGGAGTTCTGTTTTCGCTCCGTTGAGTTTGAGATAACTCTTTGTCATCCAGTCCTCTATCAAAGAGAGACATGTCTCTAGATTGAGGTGGTGATCCTTTTTATTGCAAATGCGGAAATACAGTTGCGTGTCATCTGCATATGAATGATAGAGCAGTTTTTGACTGCTGATGATCTCAAAAAGCGGACGGAGATAAATGTTGAATAACACCGGCGACAGTGGGGATCCCTGAGGGACTCCGTATGATACCGTGCGTTTTTCCGAAAAGAAAGGTCCTAACTTCACTATTTGCGATCTGTTTTCCAAAAAGGAGGAGAACCAAGATAAATCGCCTTCTGCGACTCTGGCTACTTCAGCTAGCCGTGTCAATAAAAGCTTATGGTCTACTGTGTCGAAAGCTGCGCTCAGGTCTAACAGAACCAGAAGACAAGATTCTCCTTCGTCTGCGGCCTCGAGAGCGTCGTCCCATATCTTGAGCAATGCTGTTTCTGTCCCGTGTCCAGGGCGGAAACCTGATTGAAATGGGTCGAGTAGGTTGTGGGTGTCTAGATGCTGTTGCATCTGTTGCACCACTGCTTTCTCCATAATCTTGGAAAAAGTGTTTAAGCTTGTTATAGGGCGGCGGTGGAGTGGATCCTTGGGGTCCAGGGTAGATTTCTTCAAGATGGGTCTAATTATACCCTCCTTCAACTGGGAGGGCACTATGCCCTCCATGAAAGATTGGTTAATAAGCTGTGTGATAGGAGGTGCCAGGATGTCGGCGCACTCCTTCAACAGTTTGGTGGGGATGATATCATTTGGCGCAGTGCTGTTACGCAGAGTACCGATGATATGTTTTGTGGCTTGGATAGTGATAGGTTCCAGCGTAAACTTACCTGGTTGGGGTGAATTACTACAGGTGTTGTGTAAATGATTACAGGGGGGGCTACGGGGGGAATTGTTCTGCTGAATGCTTTGCCGGATTCCCTCGATTTTATTAATGAAGTAATCCGATAATTCATCGCAAAATTCTTGTGAGTCCGAATTGGGGGCTTCAAGACATCCTGGATTCATGGTCGCAGTGACCAGCTTGAAGAGTTTGCGGGGGCGATTCAGGGCGCTGTTGATGGCCTCAGAAAAATAATTTTTCTTGGCCTTGAAGGTTTCTTTGTGATATTTCTTAGTTATTGCCTTATAGATAGAGAGGTTCTCATCTAATGGGCTTCTCTTCCAGGCGGCTTCCGCCCTTCTACGCTCTTGCTTCAGTAACGCCAGTTGGTTGTTGAACCAGCTGGAGTTTTTTTTCCGGATCTGGGTCTTTCGTTTCGGCGCTATTAAGTCGGCTGACTGTAATAGGGCTGTGTTAATGGAATCCATTGTTTCCTCAGCCGATTGATGCGGCTGAGTTGTTTTTATTTTTTTCCTTAACGTGGCTTTGAAGAATTCTGAGTGGAGCTTCTTCTGACATCTAGTCCAGTGTGTAGTCACTGGATTTGATGTTTTTGTTAAGGGGGGGAAGTTGGAAAGAATGAATTTGATGGCATGGTGATCTGACCATGGCAACGGTTCATTTTCCAAGATTTTTATTTCCAGATTTTGTCTGAAAATTAGATCAAGTGTATGACCTGAAGCATGTGTGGGCCCACATACTAGTTGTTGTAGCCCTAGACCTTCCAGGTGGTCAATGCAGGCATCGGCTACGGGGTCTTGTGAGGAGTTGGCCCAGATGTTGAAATCCCCGAGCAGCAAAAGGTGTTTGCTGTTAAGGGTATAGGTGGAGATAAAGTCCGTCAATAATGGAAGAAGCTGCGATTTTGGGCCGGGTGGCCTATAGCAGAGTAGAATCCTGACGGTCTCCTGGGAGTTTGCTTGCAGTTGTAGAGTAAGGGTTTCCATGAATGGAAGAGGGTTTTGAAAGACTGGTTTTGTGATCGCCAGATGAATCTTATGGATCACCGCCAGTCCTCCTCCTCTTTGCCCTATTCTGTTTTCCGTAATAATACGATAATTTTCTGGCACCAGTTCTCCTAGAATGGTGTTGCAGTCAGCTGTGAGCCAGCTCTCTGTTATAAAGAGGCAGTCTAAGTCGTATTGCAGGATGAAGTCATGGATTTCCAGTCGGTGTTTTAGTGCCGATCTAGTGTTAATCAAAGCACATGATATGTGCTTCGGTTGAGGCAAGCGGCTGCGACTCTTGATAGCCGATCGTCGATCGGTTCTAAAGAGTCGCTCAGCTTGCAGGGCTTTTTTGGTGATGGCTGGTAATATTGCGGCAAATCGCCTCAAACCCCAGATGGTCTCTGCTGAGTATTGCAGATTCATCATGGCCGCCAAGCACCGGGGGGGGGGGGGATGGAAGGATAGTCAAGGATTAGCCGAATCCTCTATCCTGACTTGGTCCAGAGGAAGGCAAAAAAACCCTGATCATGCTACGCCAATATGCAGTGGCAGGGGAAAAAATTCCTTCCTGACCCCTCAAGAGGCGATCGGACGAACCCTGGATCAAGTATTATGGTGTTCACCAAGGGGGGGCTTGGGGCTGGGTGTAGTAGAGATGGCCACTGAAACCAGCAGCAAGATCCAGGCTGGTGAACTCCCAGAATTGGGTGGATCGGTGCTGCTGTAGGGCCAGGAGGGATCAAGTGAGGGTAGGAGCTACTTTCTAGGGCCTAGGGGGGGTATCTGGGCTGTTTTAGGAGATTGGGAGAGCTTGGGATGGCGAGGAGCGGCGCGCCGCTAGGCCGCGGTTGAAGCCGCGGCCTTTCCTAATCGCGGCTGCCGAGATTGCTTCCAGGCCGGCGCGGAGGGGTGAAAAACACCCGAAAACCACCCGAGAAGGTGCAACTAGCAGGGGGGGGAAGGTATAGTAATTGGGATGCGGCGGGGGGTGTCGGTCGTCCGATTCCCAGGGCTGGAGACCGCGGCTTATCCTGAAAAGGACGGCCGCACTCAAACCCAGGGGGGGACAGACCAGGCAAGGAAGCCTTGAGAGAGAGCTGCCGGGGAGCTCCTTACCTTTGGGGAAGTAGCAGGGGGAAGGAGTGGGGCCCAAGGCGGAGGAGAGAGCAGCTGTCCTGTCCTGGTTCTGGATCACTGGAGGAGAGAAAAAAAACACCTGCCTGCCTAGCTGTCTGCTGCGAGGAGGATAGAGTCACTGGAGGTCAGGTGAGAGGAGCTCCTAGGCACACGTTCGCCTGCTAGGGGTTCCTCCAGAGAATGCTAGGGGTTCCTCCAGAAGATGCTAGGGGTTCCTCCAGAGGATGCTAGGAGGTTCCCCCAGAGGATGCTAGGGGTTCCTTCAGAGGATGCTAGGGGTTCCTCCAGAGAATGCTAGGGGTTCCTCAAGAGGATGCTAGGGGTTCCTCCAGAGGATGCTAGGGGTTCCTCCAGAGGATGCTAGGGGTTCCTTCAGAGAATGCTAGGAGGTTCCTCCAGAGTATGCTAGGGGTTCCTCCAGAGGATGCTAGGGGTTCCTTCAGAGGATGCTAGGGGTTCCTCCAGAGTATGCTAGGGGTTCCTCCAGAGTATGCTAGGGGTTCCCCCAGAGAATGCTAGGGGTTCCCCAGAGAATGCTAGGGGTTCCTTCAGAGGATGCTAGGAGGTTCCTCCAGAGGATGCTAGGGGTTCCTCCAGAGGATGCTAGGGGTTCCTCCAGAGAATGCTAGGGGTTCCTCAAGAGGATGCTAGGGGTTCCTCCAGAGGATGCTAGGGGTTCCTCCAGAGGATGCTAGGGGTTCCTTCAGAGAATGCTAGGAGGTTCCTCCAGAGTATGCTAGGGGTTCCTTCAGAGGATGCTAGGGGTTCCTCCAGAGTATGCTAGGGGTTCCTCCAGAGGATGCTAGGGGTTCCTTCAGAGGATGCTAGGGGTTCCTCCAGAGTATGCTAGGGGTTCCTCCAGAGTATGCTAGGGGTTCCCCCAGAGAATGCTAGGGGTTCCTTCAGAGGATGCTAGGGGTTCTTCCAGAGTATGCTAGGGGTTCCTTCAGAGGATGCTAGGGGTTCTTCCAGAGAATGCTAGGGGTTCCTTCAGAGTATGCTAGGGGTTCCTTCAGAGGATGCTAGGGGTTCTTCCAGAGAATGCTAGGGGTTCCTTCAGAGGATGCTAGGAGGTTCCTCCAGAGGATGCTAGGGGTTCCTCCAGAGTATGCTAGGGGTTCCTTCAGAGGATTCTAGGGGTTCCTTTAGAGGATGCTAGTACGCCAAAAGCCCACCCAGGTGTTACAACAGCTAATTAAAATTTGCTATTGAAACACTGATCCTCCTACCAGCTAATCAGACGCAGGTCTGAGACCCGGTTTCCGATTAGCTGAGTCCCAATTGGCAGACGAGGAGAAGGGAGGAAATGGAAGCCGCCCGTGGAGAGCAGGTGAAATGCCACCAGTGAAGCCCAGGAAAAGCGCTGCCCATCATAGATGGAGTAAGTGCACCAGACCCACCCGACCGACCACGAGGGGGTGATACGGTTTGCTGCCTCCCCCCAAAAAATAACCACCGGCCACCACTTTCTGTTATTATGATACATTCCCATATTTCTAGCATGACAGGTTCTCTTTAATCACCTTTCTATTTACCGGTTCTCATCGAATCTCCAATAACGTTTTCACCAATACCTGACAGGACGTGAACGGCGTTTTAGTAACAATAAAACTGCAAATGGTTCTTGGAAAAGTAGAATTCCACATCAGGTTTAATGATTCCGTTATTGGCAGCGCTACATCCCGTGAATGATGACCGATCAGAGATATTGATCGCCCAGCCTCATTACCCGCCGATCTCATGCATGATTTTTGTTTCTGGGTTCCAAAGTATTCAAAATAAGTTGTTTGGATAGCACAGTTAAAAGAAAAAATAGATAGTGATGGGGGGGGCGTGGCTACAATTCACGGGGCCCCATTGCAAAACCCGGCAATGTCAGTTAGATAGAGTCCCTCTGATAAATCAAGGACAGGTAGGAGGGGGGCGGTCAGCGTAGTCAGTGCATTACCAGGGAGCAGAGCTTTGCTTAACATTTGCCAGAGAGCAGGGCCACCAGGAGTCAGAAATTATGGGGTCCCTTACACAGCTTCAGGCATAGGCCCCCTGGAGCAGAGAACCGGGGGGGGGGGGGGTGCTGCCGCCATCAAATTGAGAAGCTGGGGGGCTGACGCGAATTGAGAAAAGCGGGGGCATGAATTGATAAGGGGGGGGGGGGAGTGCCACGAATTGAGGGGGTTGCCCTGGGGACCTCTGGACCCCTTACAAAAAAAAGAAATAAAAAAATATATATAATTTTTTTTTTAATAAAAACAAAAAAATATATAAGAAAATAAATAAAAACATTTTATAAAAAAAAAAGGAGGGATTGCCATCCAGGGCTTTTTAATAAAAACAAAAAAACAAAAAAAATCTATATAATAAAAACATAAAAAAATGTTAAAAAATATATTTAAAAAAAGATGGGTTGCCATCCAGGGCCCTAGGGAACTCCGGGCCCCTGGGGACCTCTGGGCCCTTAAATAAAAACAAAAAAATATATATAAGAAAATACATTTTAAAAAATTATAAAAAAAAAGGAGGGGTTGCCATCCGGGGTCCTGGGACCACCGGGCCCCTGGGGACCTCTAGGCCCTTTAATAAAAACAAAAAACAAATATATATATATATAAAATATATATATATATATATAAAAATATATAAGACAATAAATAAAAAAATGTTATAAAAAAGGGGGGTTGCCATCCGGGGGCCCTGGGACCTCCAGGCCCCTGGGGGCCTCTGGGCCCTTTAATAAAAAATAAATATATATATATATAAAATAAATACAAATTGTAAATAAAAAATGGGGGGTTGCCATCCGGGGCCCTGGGACCTCCAGGCCCCTGGGGACCTCTGGGCCGTTTAATAAAAATTATATATATATATATATATATATATATATATCATTGGTGTCAGTGGGAGGAATAGTGTCCCATCAGTTTGTTGTTTTTATTAAAGGGCCCCAGGGTGGCAACCCCCCTTTTTTTATTTACAATTTTTATTTATTTTATATATATATATATATATATATATATATATATATATATATATATATATATATATATATATATATAAAAATTGTAAATAAAAAAAGGGGGGTTGCCATCCTGGGGCCCTTTAATAAAAACAACAAATTACAATTAAAAATATACATAAAATACATAAATATATACATAAAATATAATTTTTTTTATAAAAAAAAAATATTAAAAAAGTGTGGGGGGGGGGGTTCCATCCAGGGCCCTGGGGACCTCTGGGCCACTTACAAAACAAAAGAGTTGCCATCAGGGCCCCTGAGGACCTCTGGGCCCCTTACAGGTGTACTGCATGTACCCCCCTGATGGCAGCCCTACAAGAGAGGAGCAACAGTGCAGAGAATAAGGAGACTGTCCAGATTCTACTCTGCTATAGGCCACCCGGCCCCAAGTCGCAGCTGCTCCCATCTTTGACGGACTTTGTCTCCACTTATACCCTGAATAGCAAACACCTTTTGTTGCTCGGGGATTTCAACCTTTGGGCCAACTCCCCGCAAGACCCCATTGCCGACGCCTGCATCGACCACCTGGAAGGATTAGGGCTTCAGCAACTAGTATGTGGGCCCACACATGCTTCAGGTCATACGCTCGATCTTATTTTCAGACAAGATCTGGAAATAAAAATCTTGGAAAATGAACCATTGCCATGGACAGATCACCATGCAATCAAATTCATTATTGCCGAATTCCCCCCCTTAACAAAAACATCAAATCCAGTGACAACACACTGGACCAGATGTCAGAAGAAGCTCCATTCGGAACTCTTCAAAGCCACGTTAGGGGGAAAAATAAACACAATTCAGCCGCACCAAACAGCGGATGAAACATTAGAGGCCATAAATACAGCACTATTGCAGTCAGCTGACTTGATAGCGCCGAAACGAAAGACCCAGATCAGGAAAAACAACGCCGGCTGGTTCAACAACCAGCTGGCGTTACTGAAGCAAGAGCGTAGAAGGGCAGAAGCAGCCTGGAAAAGAAACCCTTCAGATGAGAACCTCGCGATTTACAAGGCAATTACCAGGAAATACTACAAGCAAATCTTCGAAGCCAAGAAAAACTATTTTTCTGAGGCTATCAACGGTGCCCTAAATCGCCCCCGCGAACTCTTCAAGCTGGTCACTCAGACCATGAATCCAGAATGTCTTGAAGCCCCCAACTTGGATACACAAGAATTTTGCGATGAGTTGTCGGATTGCTTCATTAACAAAATTGAGGCAATCCGGCAAAGCATTCAGCAGAATAATTGCCCTCCCAGCCCCCCCCGTAGCCATTTACACAGCACCGGCAGCAATTCACCACAGTTTGGTGAGTTCACGCTGGAACCCATCTCCATTCAGACCACTAAAAATATCATCGGCACTCTGCGCAACAGCACTGCGCCAAATGATATTATCCCCACCAAACTGCTGAAGGAATGCGCCGACATCCTGGCACCTCCTGTCACGCAGCTTATTAACCAATCCTTCAGGGAGGGCAAAATGCCCTCCCAGCTGAAGGAGGGCTTCATTCAACCCATCTTGAAGAAAGCCACCCTGGATCCTAAGGATCCACTTAACTGGCGCCCCATAACAGGCCTAAATGTTCTCTCCAAGGTAATGGAGAAGGCAGTGGTACAGCAGCTGCAACAGCATCTAGATACCCACAACTTACTCGACCCATTGCAATCGGGATTCCGTCCCGGACACGGGACGGAAACAGCATTGCTTAAGATATGGGACGACGTTCTCGAGGCCGCAGACGAAGGAGAATCTTCTCTTCTGGTTCTGCTGGACCTAAGCGCAGCCTTTGACACAGTTGATCACAAGCTGTTATTGACTCGGCTGGCTAAAGTAGCCAAAGTCGCAGAAAGCGATCTATCCTGGTTCTCCTCATTTTTGGAAAACCGATCGCAAATAGTGAAGCTAGGACCCTTCACTTCTGAACAACGCACATTATCGTGCGGGGTCCCTCAAGGATCTCCCCTGTCGCCGATGTTATTCAACATCTATGTGCGTCCTCTTTTTGATATCATCAGCAGCCAAAAACTGCTATATCACTCTTACGCAGACGACACGCAACTGTACTTCCGCATTTGCAATAAAAAGGATCACCACCTCAATCTAGAGACATGCCTCTCTTTGATAGAGGACTGGATGACAAAGAGTTATCTCAAACTCAACGGAGCGAAAACAGAACTTCTCCTGTTTCACGCCAAGCGTAGCAATCAATCGATAACAACCTGGATCCCCCCGCCCATTCTGGGCAAAGTCATCACCCCTAGCGCCAAAGTCAAAAGTCTGGGGGTCATTTTTGACGCCGACATGACAATGAACGCACAAATAGGGGCAGTAGTCAGCGGATCTCACTATCTGCTGCGCCTACTACGCAGACTCACGCCTTTTATTCCCAAGAAAGACATAGCGGTCGTGGTGGGAGCGATTGTAAACTCCAGATTGGACTATGCAAATGCCCTTTACCTCGGACTCCCCAAGTACCAAATCGCTCGTCTTCAAGTCGTTCAAAATACGGCCGCCAGACTTGTGACTGGGAAAAAACCCTGGGAATCAATCTCACCTTCGTTGAGATCCCTTCACTGGCTACCAGTCAAAGACAGAATCACCTTTAAAGCACTCTGTCTAACGCATAGATGTATCCATGGGAATGCTCCCCATTATCTATGCGAAAAATTAAAAATTTACAATCCCAATCGTATTCTACGATCCAATAACCAAAATCGGCTTCAGATACCGAAAGCCAGATACAAGTCCAAAGGAGACAGGAGATTCGCTGTCCAAGGTCCCAGACTATGGAACGCCTTACCAGCCAGCATTCGACTGGAGGAGAACTACCTGGTCTTCAGGCGAAAGATCAAGACGCATCTCTTTTGATCTCAAAGGAGAAAGGAACAACAAGCGCCCAGAGGCGATTTATTTCGCATGTGCTGCGCTATACAAGTTCTTCATTCATTCATTCATTCATTCATTCATTCATTCAATAAACTTTACACCTTATAGTCAGTGGCCGGTGTAAGAGAAGCGTGGTCGGACCCAGCTGCCAGCGGCGATGGATCAGGATGGGGCTCAGGTAAGTATTTAGGGAGATGGGGGGGGGGGCGATATAACCAGTAGGACATTCCTTACCTTTAGAACCCCTTTGATACACATTTTTATATGACTGATTGCCTTGTAGCTGAGAAGACACTCTGGGATGTTTCAGCCTCAGGAATATCTTGTTATGGATCGAGGATTCATATCAAAGTGATAACTGGGAGGCCCAGGAGGGCAAAACTACGGTGATTCCAAGCCGGGGTCTATAGACTTTCCAGACAAAGGGCCAGTATATAGTCCTTCAGACTATAGGGGGGGAAGGGCAGTTCTGTAGGTAGTAGGAGTAGAGAATGTCCTTGTATCGGTGGAAACTACAGTGCCCCCCGGGCTTGGTGGTCAGTTGGAGAAAATTACCCCACCATTGGTGTCAATGAGAGGAAAAGTGCCCTATTGTTGGTATTAATAGGAGGATTAATGTCCCATCATTGGTTTCAGTGGGAGGAATAGTGTCCCATCATTGGTGTCAGTGGGAGGAATAGTGTCCCATCATTGGTATCAGTGGGGGGAATAGTGTCCCATCATTGGTATCAGTGGGAGGAATAGTGTCCCATCATTGGTGTCAGTGGGAGGAATAGTGTCCCATCATTGGTATCAGTGGGAGGAATAGTGCCCCATCATTGGTATCAGTGGGAGGAATAGTGTCCCATCATTGGTATCAGTGGGAGGAATAGTGTCCCATCATTGGTGTCAGTGGGAGGAATAGTGTCCCATCATTGGTGGCAGTGGGAGGAATAGTGTCCCATCATTGGTGTCAGTGGGAGGAATAGTGTCCCATCATTGGTGTCAGTGGGAGGAATAGTGTCCCATCATTGGTATCAGTGGGGGGAATAGTGTCCCATCAGTGTTATAGTGGGAGGAATAGTGTCCCATCATTGGTGTCAGTGGGGGGAATAGTGCCCCATCATTGGTGTCAGTGGGAGGAATAGTGTCCCATCATTGGTATCAGTGGGGGGAATAGTGTCCCATCATTGGTGTCAGTGGGAGGAATAGTGTCCCATCATTGGTATCAGTGGGGGGAATAGTGTCCCATCATTGGTGTCAGTAGGGGGAATAGTGTCCCATCATTGGTACTTCACCCTTCACCATTCTATAAATCCGAACGCTTGAATTTACGAACAATTTTGGACCCAATTCTCGGCGAGTTCTGAAAACAATAATTGAATCACTTTCTGTATTTTTTTTTTATCCGGAGAAGAAGAAGATTTGTGACGCGGCTTCTCCAGGAGAAAACAAGAGATGATTTGACGCCGGGATGAGCCGGGTGACTTATCTGGGATTTTGTCTTCTGCTGGGTAACGTCTTGTGCTGACCTGTCAGACACACAATGAAATGTTGGCTTCTGTGACACCGCGGGAAACACGATGACTGATATTACCTGGTGCCGCGGCGTCAGCATGACAAGTAGCGGGCGGGATTGCGGAATAGACAGTAAATCACCGGCCCGGGATTACATGTCGGAGAGGGAGGGCCTGTCCTTGTCTGCGGTCGGGTTAAGTGAGGTGATGGAGAAGAGCGGCAGCCAGACGAACGCCACCGACAAAACAAAAGCAGAAGGTGAACGGCGGCGGCTCGGCCGGTAATTCGGGTTTATGAGGTTTTCACTTACTCGTCGGACCAGAGAGCCCCCTTGTTACGGATATAATGGGCTGATGTACTGCCATCCCAGCAGTGGCGGGTGTGGCTCAATATTTTTTGGGGGGGCGCAAACAAACTGAAAATAATACACATCAATTGCTGCCAGTGTGCCCATCAATTGCTGCCAGTGTGCCCATCAATTGCCAATATTTTGCCCCATCAATTGCCGCTACTGTGCCCCATCAATTGCCGCTACTGTGCCCCATCAATTGCTGCCACTGTGCCCATCAATTGCTGCTACTGTGCCCCATCAATTGCTGCTAGTGTGCCCATCAATTGCCACTAATATGCCCCATGAATTTCTGCCAGTGTGCCCATGAATTGCTGCCACTGTGCCAATCAATTGGAGCTACTGTGCCCATCAAATGCTATCACCCTGCCCATCAATTGCCACTGCCCCATCAATTGCTGCCAGTGTGCCCATCAAATGCTATCACTCTGCCCATCAATTGCCACTACTGTGCCCCATGAATTGCTGCCAGTGTGCCCATCAATTGCCGCTAATGTGCCCCATCAATTGCTGCCACTGTGCCCATCAATTGCCGCTACTGTGCCCCATCAATTGCTGCCAGTGTGCCAATCAATTGGTGCTACTGTGCCCATCAAATGCTATCACTCTGCCCATCAATTGCCACTACTGTGTCACATCAATTGCTGCCAGGGTGCCCATCAAGTGCTGCCACTGTGCCAATCAATTGGAGCTACTGTGCCCATCAAATGCTATCACTCTGCCCATCAATTGCCACTACTGTGCCCCATCAATTGCTGCCAGTGTGCCCATCAATTGCTGCTACTGTGCCCATCAAATGCTATCACTCTGCCCATCAATTGCCACTACTGTGCCCCATAAATTTCTGCCAGTGTGCCCATCAATTGCTGCTACTGTGCCCATCAAATTTTATCACTCTGCCCATCAATTGCCACTACTGTGCCCAATCAATTGCTGCCAGTGTGCCCATCAATTGCTGCCACTGTGCCCATCAATTGGAGCTACTGTGCCCATCAATTGCTGCTACTGTGCCCCATCAATTGCTGCTACTGTTCCCATCAATTGGAGCTACTGTGCCCATCAAATGTTATCACTCTGCCCATCAATTGCCACTACTGTGCCCAATCAATTGCTGCCAGTGTGCCCATCAATTGCCGCTACTGTGCCCATCAATTTCCGCTACTGTGCCCATCAAATGCTGCCATTGTGCCCCATAAATTGCATCCATCAATTGCCGATACTGTGCCCCATCAATTGCCGCTACTGTGCCCATCAATTGCTGCCAGTGTGCCCATCAATTGCCGCTACTGTGCCCATCAATTGCTGCTACTGTGCCCCATCAATTGCCGCTACTGTGTCCATCAATTGCTGCCAGTGTGCCCATCAATTGCCGCTACTGTGCCCCATCAGTATCCTAAACTACTTTAACCCCTTTCATACTTGGGGTGTCATTACAACAGCCAATAGGATCGCTTCTCCTCTCGGGCAATCTGGTGACGGGTCTCAGGACCCGCTTCCTGGTTGGCCAGGGGAAGAATCAGAGAGACAATAGCGAATATTAATTCACACAACTGTGTGGGGTATGGGGGGGGGGGGCGCAGTGCTCTTGTTACCATAGAGAAGAGTTACAATGTATTAGAAAGTTTTGCCCACTTTTGCGTTACTTTCAGTACAGCGCCCTCCACCATGTGTATGTGAAACAATCACTTTAAGCAGCCCTACCGCGCGTGCACGAGGAGTCTGCCATGCCGGGTTGGAGGAAGCCCTAAGGGTAAGGGGCCGCGTGGTGTTTATATTCCGCCGCCGGTAACATTTGTATCGCTGCTGATTGGAAAGGGCTTGTGTTCTATGGGCCAATTAAGCCGCGTCCCGTGCATTCCGAGACGGCTTCCTCCATCGATAAGCAGCCACTGGAGAATTGGCCGGGTCAGCGCAGCCCTGGAGCACGCTCATCTGGGCTCATTCAGAGAGCAGGTGGGTTTGATATCATGCAGCTGTTCAATATTGTGACAACGGCGGCGGCGGCGGCCTCCAATAAACCGCCAGCCGATGGCAGTGAAGCGCGTAGAGGGAGAGGACATCAGCTGCTGAGGACAATTTCCTGCGTGATTATCCGATACAATGTGACCTACATAGGACAGATATATATAGACCTTGTATATCTTCAATGTACACGACAACCACCTGACTATGGAGGTTTCATATGAAGTTGTCGTAGTTTGACAACAACCTTCATTTACTCCAAAGACGGAACGTTCCCGATTTTTATATTTTGTAGCATTTATATATACGTGATTCTACGCAGCCGGCCCGCATCATAGCTTTATTATTACAGGGTGCGGTCACCAAGTGGTGAAATGGATATTGGTTTGGCAAAGATGATTGGTTTGGCAAAGATGATCCATCATTATGATGTCACTTCCATATGATGTCATCACTGTGATGTTACCTCCATATGATGTCATCACTGTGATGTCACTTCCATATGATGTCATCACTGTGATGTCACTTTCATATGATGTCATCACTGTGATGTTACCTCCATATGATGTCATCACTGTGATGTTACTTCCATATGATGTCATCATTGTGATGTTACCCCCATATGATGTCATCACTGTGATGTTACCTCTGTATGATGTCATCATTGTGATGTTACCTCCATATGATGTCATCACTGTGATGTTACCTCCGTATGATGTCATCACTGTGATGTTACCTCCATATGATGTCATCACTGTGATGTTACCTCCATATGATGTCATCACTGTGATGTTACCTCTGTATGATGTCATCATTGTGATGTTACCTCCATATGATGTCATCACTGTGATGTTACCTCCATATGATGTCATCACTGTAATGTTTCTTCTACACAGTGGCCGCCCCCCTAATCCAATCGCCCGGCCCTTAATCTACATGCAGGGCGCCGGACACATGGATTTCAATGGCATTTTTGGAGGCTCTAATTGCCTTCGAAAAAGGGCGGGCTCAAAGCGCAGAGCACTGCACCCTGGGCCCACCCACTTGACAATAGCAAAATTAATATTCGCTATTGTCTTCCCGATTCTCTTCCCGGCCAACCAGGAAGCGGGTCCTGAGACCTGATTTGCCGGGAGTCCTAGAAGACCTGATTCTCTTTCCGGCCAATCAGGTCTCAGGACCCGCTTCCTGTATGGCCGGAAAGGAGAAGCAATGGCCCCGGAGCGAGGAGCAGCAGGCCTATCGTCTACCTTCTAAGGTAGGGAGGGATCGCCGCCTTGCCCACCGCCCCCCGCGGATCCCTGGGCTGGTGAATCCAGGTTCATTCGCAGTCAGTAGTTACAGTATTTGCTGCTGCTGAATATTTTTTTTTTTTATTTCCAGACACTTTAAATCGTATCTAAAACTGAAAAGAAGAAAAATCAAAGTTGAGGGGAAAAAAAAATAAAAAGTGTTTTCCCCATGAAATTAATAAAACATAAAAAATGACTAAGAAGATTAATAAGCGTCAATAGTCCGTGGCTAAACCTTATTTTCATTTACATCATTAGTTATCAGAAGAGAGTCGTGGTGTTTTTTTTTATTTTTTTATTCATTTTAAGATTTTAATCCCACACACATCACTAAAAGCTGCTAAAACACGGAGCACGCTTTAATTTAACACGCAGCTTTCAGTGTGCTTTACAATAACCCCTTGAGAGTATAATTAATGAATCTCCTAACTCTCCATCCTTGAACGTCTTTAATGATTGAAGTTGAAGCCACGGGAGGTAAACGAGTGAAATAATGTTTCATTTCTCAATTTTCTTTTTGGCCAATTTTCTTTTCTTTTTTTTTTTTCACATTTAAATAACATGCTGATGATTTATGGGCTCCGAGTCAAAAGTAAAAAAAAAAAAAAAAAAAATCCAGCAAGACTAGATATAGGGCCAGATTCAGGTAGAGTTAGGAGGGGGTATCAGTGATACTCCAGCCTAACTGTCACTTTGAGCCGGCGTTTCTGTAACCAGAAAACAAGAAACGCCGGGTTGGAGTTCCGATGTGAGCGGCGTAATTGTATTTCGCCATCGCATCTGCAATTTTAAAAATGGCGCTGGGGGCGTTCCCCCTGATTAACGCCGAAAATATGTTAATCAGCGGGAATCGGCAATTCACGATCGTATTCGGGCGCGACGCAGTGACTTTCCGACGTTTCCGTAAGCGATACGCGGCGTAAAGATGAAGCAGCCCCCTAGTGGAGTATCCTATGTTAAGTATAGCCGTCGTCATCGCGTCGAAAAAAAACAATATTCGCGTCGCTTGCGTAAAACGTCCATGAATGGGGATTTGACGTCATTGACGTTCACTGACAGAATTTGGAGCATGCGCACTGGGATGTATTGACAGTCGACGCATGCGCAGTACGTTCGCCGCGGGATCGCGCCTAGTTTAAATAATACACGCCCCGTACCCGCCCAATTTGAATAACGCCGGCTCATTTTCGATACGCTGCCGCAACTTTAGGAGCAAATGCTTCATGAATAACAGCACTTGCTCCTAAAATTTCGTCAGAGTAACGTAAATGAGAAACGTTACTCCAGCGCAAAGATGCGCCCATCTACCTGAATCTGGCCCATAGATTTTAGGATACAGAGATACACCATCATAATACATGGTGCTGGACTATGGAAATGAAGGTGAGGTGGTCCACGGAGGTCAGGGGGATTACATAGTTACATAGTCACATAGTTACATAGTTAGTCAGGTTGAAAAAGACACAAGTCCATCCAGTTCAACCATAAATAAATAAACAAAC
This sequence comes from Rana kukunoris, assembly GCA_029574335.1. Lineage (NCBI taxonomy): Eukaryota > Metazoa > Chordata > Amphibia > Anura > Ranidae > Rana > Rana kukunoris. The sequence continues at coordinate 160,913,946 of CM056058.1, read as the reverse complement.
AAAATAAAACACAGTACAATCCCATCCCCCAACTCCACACCCACAGTTGATCCAGAGGAAGGCAAAAAACCCCAGCAGAGCGATGATCCAATTTGCTACCGGAGAGGAAAAAATTCCTTCCTGATCCCCCGAGAGGCAATCGGATTTCCCCCGGATCAACTTTACCTACAAATCTTAGTACTCAGTTATATTCTGTGCATTTAGGAAAGAATCCAGGCCCTTCTTATAGCAATCTACTGAGCCGGCCAGATCCACCTCTGGAGGGAGTCTGTTCCACATTTTCACAGCTCTTACTGTGAAGAAACCTTTCCGTATTTGGAGGTGAAATCTCTTTTCCTCCAGACGTAAAGAGTGCCCCCTTGTCCTCAGTGATGACCTTAAAGTGAATAACTCAACACCAAGTTCACTATATGGACCTCTTATATATTTGTACATGTTGATCATATCCCCCCTTATTCTCCTCTTCTCAGGAGAGAATAAATTCAGTTCCTCTAATCTTTCCTCATAGCTGAGCTCCTCCATGCCTCTTATCAGTTTGGTTGCCCTTCTCTGCACTTTCTCCAGTTCCCCGATATCCTTTCTGAGAACTGGGGCCCAAAACTGGACTGCATATTCCAGATGAGGTCTTACTAATGATTTGTACAGGGGGGGGGCAAAATGATATCTCTCTCAATGGGTAGCTTGGGGTGTTTACTGGGAAAATAAAAGAGGGGAGGGGGTAGAACCAGGCATGTACTGGCCATCGGGACTACATGGAGTTTCCCGGTGGGCCAATGGCTCAGCGGGCCGGTTTATGCGACAGCCTGTCAAAGTAAAGGCTGCACGGCCTATTAATTTCGAGCACCGCTGTACTGCCTCTAATGCCGCGTACACACTGTCGTTTTTTTGGGATGAAATAAAACGACGTTTTAAAAAAACGTCATTTAAAATGATGGTGTGTGGGCAAAATTTTGTTTTATGTTTTCTGAAAAACGACGAAAAAAAACTTCGAACATGCTTCAATTTTTTATGTCGTTTTTTTCAGAATGTCGTTTTTTTGTGTCATAAAAAATGATCGTGTGTGGGCTAAAACGATGTTTTTAAGCCCGCGCATGCTCAGAAGCAAGTTATGACGTGAGCTTGAATGGGACAGGGTGCCGTCGTACGTGTTGTGCGTCACCGCGCTTCGCAAGAGCATTTTCAGAAAACGATGGTGTGTAGGCAACGTCGTTTTTTAAAATGAAGTTTTTATACAAGACAAAAAACGACCGTGTGTACGCAGCATAAGAGAAATGAAGTAGAATGGATAATGGCTAGTGAATGGGGGGGGCTTGGTTGGCCATCGAGGTTGGCTGGCCGGGGGCCGGTATAGACGAGACCTGTCATCCGCACTGCCCATCACCTCACTTCATACTGCCTAACCCAGGTAAACCTCAGCGCCGCTGCATTGCTGAAAGGCAGCCAACGGCTGTGCAGCAATGCCGGTTTCTGAAATTCCAGCCAATGAGGCTGAAGCAATGGTCCTGCATGTCGTTAGCCCTCGCGCTTTACTTGTTTTTGTGCGTGTTTGCAAAATTAAAGTGGACTGGTCTGGATGAAGTCCAGGGCCAAATTTTTGTCTCAGTCCAGCCCTGGGGAGAACCCTTATAGCAGGGGTGTCCCAGGGGCCACATTTGGCCCGCAGAGCCCTCTGATGTGGCCCGTGACCTCCTGCTCTGGAATAGCAGGTTGGAAAGCCCAGATCGCAGGTTGCCCACCCGCCATACTGCAGCATCAGTGTTGTGAATGAAGCTGGTGGTAGAGGAAGAAAGCGGCTGCAGAGCAGAGCCCCATAAGCCGATGCGTCCTCTACAGCGCCCGCTTTTGCCACAGGCGGAGTCTATGGCAAAGTTCAGCTATCCCGCAGGATAGACACAGATGCACTACGCTGCACCCGCGGTGTGGGTAAGCGGCAGCACATCAGTGTGAAAGCAGTCTCAGGCCCTTTTCACACGATCAGCCCGACCAAATGGGACCCTCAATTCACCTCTATAGAGCGACAGATGTCCGTTTATGTCCGCCTACCCCCAATCCGAAAAACAGAACAGGGAATTTGTCCCCTTCCTTCTGGGCGGGTCGGTGGGCCTATAGAGTATCCGTGACCTGCCACATGCCGATTCCGCTCATTGTTACCAAGTTGCTATTGGCCTTCACTCTTCAAAAGGTTGGGCCCCCCTGCCCTATAGTGTAGGCTTGTATAGGCTAGGCAGGAATGTACATAAACGCAAGTGGCAAAATAGTCCATCAGACTTTCCAGATGACATGTTTCAAGGGACAAGCCTGCTTCTTCAGAGCTAAGCTCTTCAGAGTTGAGCTTAGCTTTGCTCTGAAGAAGAGGGCTTGTCCCTTGAAACACATCAGTTGGCAAGTCTAATGGATATCAGGGTCATATTAGTTTCATCTCATATCAAGGACCATCTTGCCACTTGGGTTTATGTACATTGCTGGTTAGCCTATGGCTTTGGGGAGCATGCATTTGGTTGGTTTTTATCTTTGGCAGCAACTTGAAGACACCTCCTATTAGTGTGAGCAGAGTCCTTGCACAAGCAATTAGTGGACTGAGCTATACCAGGACACCAGGGACAATGTCCCCTTTTTGAACAATGCTGCAAAGTCGTCCAGCCCCAGACCATCCCCCTACTACCTCCATGTCCGACTCTTGGGATGATGATTTTCTTTTTTTTTTAATGAAACGCTGTGTTAGCTTTATACACATGTAACGGGACAGACCACTTCCAAAAAGTTCAACTTTTGTCTCATCAGTCTGTATCTGCTTCTCTCCCAACCTCCTTCCGAATTCCTCTTCCATGGCGGCTGGTATTTGTACCTCTCCTCTCCTGCTATCCTGACCTTGGATCCAGGTGGAGGTTGGATGTCCCCGACTGCAGGAAGTATCCCGCTGTCACCAATGTAACGGAACGTCCCTGCACCCCGACCGAGTGCTTCCATCATATACCTCTTCCTATCAGTCTGGATATAGAGACCGGATATTCCGGCTGTCCTCAACACACAACGAGACGAGACTTGTTTGTCTGCTGAACATCGAGTGTTTAATAGAACCAAGAATACAACCTTATATACAGTTTAAAGAGGTAACCAGAAGATAAATTAACATGAGCTAATTAACTAATCATATACCCAGACTAGGCAACTCCGAGATATGACCATTCAGAGTAGACGTCACGTCTCCTCGCTCACCTGCTATACAATACACATTATCATAAGTGTAAACACAGGGCATCTTCACACAATAGCAGGGTCAATTAGCACAGAGAACAGACAGATAGCTGGAGGTGACAGCATTAGAATCTAACAGTATGTGTCCCAACATTATGAATGAGTCACTCTTACAATAAACCTGTGGAGTTCAAAACCAACAAACAGTAAATAGTTCTTTACAGATATCCTGGAATATATTGTGGATAATAATCCCATCTCAGGTAGTCTAAGATATCATTCCTCAGTCATCCTATGCCCCGCCCCTAGTAGACATAGGATGATTTTAGACATAAGAGCAGGGGAGGGCTGGCAGGGGGGTCAGGGTGAAAATCTCCCCCCGAGCTAATGACACTATGCACAGCCACTGGTGGCCACTACCAAATGCTGTTTTTGCGGAGCAGGAATTTGCCTGCTGGAGCTCTGTTAACACAGGTCACGGCCGCTGCTCACCTCCCACTGTGCAGCAGTGCCTGTGTCAGCTCCGAGGTAGATGGCTGCAGAGCTGAGCTATGTCTCATCTCACACATAGCTCAGCCTCAGCGCACACCAGCGCTGACATCCCCTTCTCTCTCTGCACAGACACGAGGACTCTGATGTAAGGGGAGGCTCTGTGCGGACTCTGATGTAAGGGGGGCCTCTGTGCGGACTCTGATGTAAGGGGAGGCTCTGTGCGGACTCTGATGTAAGGGGGGCTTCTGTGCGGACTCTGATGTAAGGGGGCCTCTGTGCAGACTCTCATGTAAGGGGGGCCTCTGTGTGGACTCTGATGTAAGGGGGCCTCTCTGTGCAGACTCTGATGTAAGGGGGGCCTCTCTGTGTGGACTCTGATGTAAGGGGGGCCTCTCTGTGCGGACTCTGATGTGAGGAGGGCCTCTGTGCGGACTCTGATGTAAGGGGGGCCTCTCTGTGCGGACTCTGATGTAAGGGGAGGCTCTGTGTGGAGTCTGATGTAAGGGCGGCCTCTCTGTGCAGACTCTGATGTAAGGGGGGGCCTCTGTGCGGACTCTGATGTAAGGGGGGCCTCTCTGTGCAGACTCTGATGTAAGGGGGGGCTCTGTGTGGACTCTGATGTACGGGGGCCTCTCTGTGCGGACTCTGATGTAAGGGAGGCCTCTGTGCGGACTCTGATGTAAGGGGGGCCTCTGTGTGGACTCTGATGTAAGGGGGCCTCTCTGTGCGGACTCTGATGTAAGGGGGGCCTCTCTGTGCGGACTCTGATGGAAGTGCGGCTGTCCATTCTTCTAGCCTCTACGTTTTCCCAGAAGAAGAGCGGTTAAGCCCAGCCGTCATTGCACAAGAGGCCACCCAGGAACCGATTAAAATCCTTTGCCACACAAATTACACAAATACACAAAGAAATCGGCTCATGAAAACTAGTCGGCAGTTAATTTGTCACCTTAAAAAATAAAAGTCTGAATGAATTTAAGTGGAGAAATATGTTTCAATAAAACTTAATTCCAACAGAGGACGATTCCGGTAATTTCCCCTCCCAGCCTAATGCGATTTTAATATAATATCGCCGTTTATAGCCAAGACCGAGCGAAATCACCTATTTGATCGTTTCACCGGTTAGCGTCGGAGACAGTTCATGCCCAGGTCCTATTTCCATTTTGAAGTGCGCCATTGTAAAAGCCGCCGTAAACGAACGCTTGCAGCCCGATGAATGAGGATTCTCTCAATTTTTTTTTAATAGATTCATAAACATTCATAGCGGCGGTGACATTTATGGCGGCAATCCACATTCCAATAATACAACATGATTATGCATAAACATGGCCGTTGATCATATTGTGACTCTCATTGTCACAGGATTCCTGGCTTTGTACATTCGTTGGCTGTCATCGGGAAAAGGGACAAAATAATTTCAGACAATACTTCAGCCAAACGTGATTAAGCCTCGTCAAAATCCGGCATTGTGAAAAAAATAAGATGTTTGACTGCCGGGAAGACAATGAGGCGGACCCACCGCAGGCTGGAAGCCGGAGCCGGGCCTCGGCCGTCACCAACCTGACCGAAATAAAGAGGAGATTCAAGGGAGATTAGGAATATCTAAATTTACCTTTTACTTCTCCACCACCAGCCGTGTGACCACCAGTGGCATCTGATGCTCAAATTTTTTTTTTGGGGGGGGGGGGGGAGCGCAAACAAACAAAAAAAAAAGACAATTGCAGCCTCACTGTGCCCATCAAAGGCAGCCACTGTGCCATGCCATCAATTGTCGCCACTGTGCCCATCAATTGTCGCCACTGTGCCATGCCAAACGCAGCCACTGTGCCATCAAATACAGCCACTGTGCCATCAATTGTCGCCACTGTGCCATCAAACGCAGCCACTGTGCCATCAATTGTCACCACTGTGCCCATCAATTGTCACCATTGTGCCATGCCAAACGCAGCCACTGTGCTATCAAACACAGGCACTGTGCCATGCCATCAATTGTTACCACTGTGCCCACATCAATAGTTACCACTGTGCCCACATCAATTGTCACCACTGTGCCCACATCAATTGTTCCCACTGTGCCCACACCAATTGTTCCCACTGTGCCCACATCAATAGCAGCCTCTGTGCCCACATCAATTGTCACCACTGTGCCCACATCAATTGTAGCCACTGTGCCCACATCAATTGTAGCTAAATTTACCTTTTCCTTTTCTACCACCAGCCGTGTGACCACCAGTGGCGTCTGATGCTCAAATTTTTTTTGGGGGGGGGGAAGTGCAAACAAACAGACAAAAAAAAAGACAATTGCAGCCTCACTGTGCCCATCAAAAGCAGCCACTGTGCCATGCCATCAATTGTCGCCACTGTGCCATCAATTGTCGCCACTTTGCCATGCCATCAATTGTCGCCACTGTGCCATCAAACGCAGCCACTGTGCCATCAAACGCAGCCACTGTGCCATCAAACGCAGCCACTGTGCCATCAAACGCAGCCACTGTGCCATCAATTGTCACCACTGTGCCATGCCAAACGCAGCCACTGTGCTATCAAATGTGGGCACTGTGCCATGCCATCAATTGTTACCACTGTGCCCACATCAATAGTTACCACTGTGCCCACATCAATTGTCGCCACTGTGCCCACATCAATTGTCGCCACTGTGCCCACATCAATTGTCGCCACTGTGCCCACATCAATTGTCCCCACTGTGCCCACATCAATAGCAGCCACTGTGCCCACATCAATTGTCACCACTGTGCCCACATCAATTGTCGCCACTGTGCCCACATCAATTGTCGCCACTGTGCCCACATCAATTGTCCCCACTGTGCCCACATCAATAGCAGCCACTGTGCCCACATCAATTGTCACCACTGTGCCCACATCAATTGTCGCCACTGTGCCCACATCAATTGTCGCCACTGTGCCCACATCAATTGTCCCCACTGTGCCCACATCAATAGCAGCCACTGTGCCCACATCAATTGTCACCACTGTGCCCACATCAATTGTCCCCACTGTGCCCACATCAATTGTAGCCACTGTGCCCACATCAATTGTAGCCACTGTGTCCACATCAATTGTCCTCACTGTGCCCACATCAATTGTCCCCACTGTGCCCACATCAATTGTCCCCACTGTGCCCACATCAAATGTCACAACTGTGCCCACATCAATTGTCCCCACTGTGCCCACATCAATTGTAGCCACTGTGTCCACATCAATTGTCCCCACTGTGCCCACATCAATTGTCCCCACTGTGCCCACATCAAATGTCACAACTGTGCCCATATCAATTGTCCCCACTGTGCCCACATCAATTGTCCCACCACTGTGCCCACATCAATTGTCCCCACTGTGCCCACATCAATAGTAGCCACTGTGCCCACATCAATTGTCCCCACTGTGCCCTGTAAAATGCTGCCAGTCAGATTCCCCCCCCCCCCTGCCCGGCACTTACCTCTGGCGGGGTCAGCCATCCTGCTTCCACCTTCCCTCAATGTCTTCTCCCACACTTGATGACGCTTCAGCCAATCAGGTTACCAGTAACCAGAACCGGTGAACCTGATTGGCTGAGACACCTGTCAGTCTTATCCAAGGAACGCACCCCCCGTGCATCCCCTGACTAACTATTTGGAAGCTGATTTCAGCCTGAGGGCTGTAATCGGAAAGCCTATCAGAGCCGCTGATAGACACTTCCACAGCCAACCAGCTGCCGTTATTAAGATGGCCAGAGCTCACCAGGGGGCCAGCCATCTGAATAGTGAGCGACAGCAACAATACATAGATTTATGCAATGCATGAATCTGCATATTGTATTCAGTGGCGGTGCAGGAGAGAGAGGGGGCGGCGCTCCTGCGCCCTCTATGGATCCACCGCCACTGGTGACAACCCGTGAGGCACTGACCATTTGCCCTATGGCTGGTATTCGCGCAGAGCCAGAGACGGGGGGTACTAGTGATGAGCCAAACGAAACTGCCCTGGGCTCGGTTGTGGCAGAGTTCAAAAAAGTTCAGATACCGAATCTAAACCCCAATGAAGTCTATGGGAGCCATTCTGTCAAATAAAAAATGCCCATTTTCTGGACTAATAGGCAAGCAGATGTACTGTAAGACAAAAAAAAGCATGGGGGTGGGCACTGCCCTGGGGAATATTTATCAATGCAAAAAGAAAATTATCATTTGAAGGGGCATCTCTGTGATGTAATAAAGAGGCTGCAACAGTTTGGAAGATCCCTGGGATCATCTACAATTTTTTTTTGCAGAATACAAACTTTGAATGCCAGAATTCTGAGTTTGAAATTAACTTTTCATTTCGGAATTTCGGCTTTCACTTCAGAATTCTGACTTTTAATTTTGGAATTTTGGCTTTCAAACTCAGATTTCAGACTTTTAATCTCAGAATTTTGACCTTTAACCTCAGGATTTCTGACTTTGAAATGAAGAATTCTGACTTTTAATCTCAGAAATTATGACTTTCAAACTCAGAATTATGACTTTCAAATTAAGAATTTCTGACTTTAAAAATGTCAGAAATTATGACATTGTAAGTCAAGATTCTGATATTAAAAGTCAGAATTCTGAGTTTGAACGTCATCATTTCTGAGATTAAAAGTCAGAATTCTTCATTTCAAAGTCAGAAATCCTGAGGTTAAAGGTCAAAATTCTGAGATTAAAAGTCAGAAACCTGAGTTTGAAAGCCAAAACTCCAAAATTAAAACTCAGATTTCTGACTTTTAATCTTGGAATTTTGACGATTGCGCGCAGAATTTCTGACTGTGAAATACAGAATCATGACTTTTAATCTCAGGCGCCGTACACACGGCCGAGGTTCTCGCTGAAAATCAGCGAGAACCTCGCTGGAATGCACATTCCAGCGAGGACCTCGGCCGTGTGTACGGTCTCAGCGAGCTTCCCGTCGGGAAGCCCGTCGAGCCGAAATAGAGAGCACGCTCTCTATTTCCTCGACGGCCCGCCTGGAAGAATGGCTGGTTGCCATTCCCGACGGGCGGGTCGCCGAATTCGACGGCCGGGAGAGAACCTTGACGGGCGGAACGATGTGTTCTGCCCGTCGAGTTTCTCTGCCGTGTGTACGGCGCCTCAGAATTATGACATTTAAAGTGGTTGTAAACCCAGATAAAAAAAACTGCAAGACAAAATGAGCTAGTATGCATCGCATGCTAGCTCTTTATGAATTACTTCTTAGAACGAAGCTGTTGCGGCTGTAACCCGGCACACCCCTGTGCCCAGGGACATGTCGTCCAGGAGTTATTTCCGGGTTTGCGGGCTCTGACGCTGCGATTGGCTGGAGCCGCGGTGACGTCACTACTGCGTGTGCGTGCGGGAGCCTCCAGTAATGGCACAGCAGCTGGAGAAACCATTTCTTCAGTGTGCTTGTGCCGATGCAGAAGAAAATCTGAAAGGACTGCCCCTCCCGTAAAATTACAGAGCCATAATCAACATACAGAAACAGAAGGGGCGATGTAAATTAATCAGGTGATCGGGTCTGTGGGGTCCCGCGGAAAAGGTCACGACGTTTCGGACCAGGACCCGAGCGTGCCGGCGGCATCGCGCTCGCGACCCCGCTGCTGGGCTTAAAGACACACGTGCAGGTACATGCTTGTGCCCAGCCGTGCCATTCTGCTGACGTATATCGGCGTGAAGGGGTCCTTAAGTGGTTAAAAAAAAAAAATGACATAAAAACAGTTACTGCCAAATAGATTGTAACATCTGTCAGGTGAACTTTTCATGTCCAACGGCTCATGCAAAAATATTTCTGAAAATGTCAGCCCATCCATGCACCGGAGCTTCGGAAAGCATCTCCCGGGTTCTTATTATCACGCTAAATAACAAATGTATCATAAAAATCTACGTTATCACTATTTGATGAAACAAAAAAACATAAAAGGAGATCAAATGTATCAAATCAAGTGGGGAATATTTTAAGTACGGGCTTCCCGTGAGAAGATCCATTACATCAAGCAACAAATTTTTCGGGGCAAAGCTGACCCCCCTCTCCCATCCCCCATTTTTATCCCGCTCTAGGTGGGTTTGTTAAACAATCAGCAACAGTTCAGGAAATCAAGTGTGCCGGCAATGCACGAAGCAATTATTAGAAGAAAAAAAAGGGATGGACATCCGCACTCCAAAAAAAAAACATAAGGTCGTCTTTAATATAAAAAAAGGAGAAATGCACTACAAAAACAAGCAGAGAACGGGAATAACAGCCTACGCGTTTCACACTACAAATCAGTGCTTAATCATGGCTGATGTACACAAATAATGATCAAAAACAGACATTGGAAAAAGATCAAAATTGTACACAAAGAAAACAATCAAACACACACAAAATAATAAAAAGGGCAGTAAGAATTACACATATACCAGTAAAATACACAAATCAGTGCTTAATCATGGCTGATGATTAAGCACTGATTCGTAGTGTGAAACGCGTAGGCTGTTATTCCTGTTCTCTGCTTGTTTTTGTAGTGCATTTTTCCTTTTTTATATATTAAAGACAACCTTATGTTTTTTTTCGAGTGCGGCTGTCCATCCCTTTTTTTTTTTTCTTCCATCAGCCTACGCCAACCATTGACCTTTTTCTAAAATTAACAAAAGAAAAAAAAAGAAAAAAATTAGACAATGAAAAACAAATGAAGCAAAAATAAATTTTAAATAAAAAAATTACAAATGTTAAAATTAAAAATCAATTACCATTACATAAAAAAGATCAAACACACAAAAGAAAAAGACAAGTAAAAAAAAAAAATCAAATTCAGCAAAAGCAGGCAGTTTAAAATGTAAACTAAACGTACACAAATAACAATCAAAAACACAAAGAAATTAAAACAAGACAGCGAATAAAGAAAAGTAAAAAAATTACACGAATACCAATCAAATAAACAAAAACAGACAGTGAAAAAATGCTAGATAAAACATTTACACAAATAACAATCAAACACACAAAACAAAAGACAGCAAATAAATAAAAACGTACACAAACAATGATCAAAAACAGACATTGAAAAAAGATCAAAACTGTACACAAATAGCAATCGAACAGACACAAAATAATAAAAAAGGCAGTAAGTAAAATAAAAAATAATTACACATATACCGGTCAAATACACAAAAACAGAAAGTGAAAAAAGTCAAATAAAAAAATATACACATATAACAATCAAGTATGCAAAAAAATTAGATAAAACCCTCAAAAAGTCAAAAAAAAGTCAAACAAAAAATGTATACAAAAAATCAAATGCAAACAAACAGACGCAGTGAAAAAAGTTAAATAAAAAATGTATACACATAATGATTAAACACACACACAAAAAAAGACACTGAATAAGTAAAATATAAAAAAATACACAATAGTGTTTAAAACCACAAAAAAAATTATAAATTAGTAAAATTTAAGAAATGTACACAAACACCAACCAAATACATAAAATCAGACAGTGAAGAAATCTAAATAAAACATTTACACAGATAACAATATAATACACAAAACAAAAGACAGCAAATAAATAAAAATGTACACAAATAATGATCAAATACACAAAAACAGACATTGAAAAAAGATCCAAATTGTACACAAATAACAAACACACACAAAACAATAAAAACAAGTAAAATAAAAAAGAATTACACATATACCGGTCACATACACAAAAACAGATAGTGAAAAAAGTCAAATAAAAAATATACACATATAACAATCAAGGATGCAAAAAAAATTGATAAAACCCTCAAAAAGTAAAAAAAAAGTCAAATAAAAAATGTATACAAAAAATCAAATGCAAAAAAACAGATGCAGTGAAAAAAGTTAAATAAAAAATGTATACATATAATGATTAAACACACACACACACATAAAAGACACTGAATAAGTAAAATATAAAAAAAATACACAAATAGTGTTTAAAAGCACAAAAAAAATTACAAATTAGTAAAATTAAAGAAATGTACACAAATACACAAAATCAGACAGTGAAAAAATAAAAATAAAACATTTACATAAATAACAATCAAATACACAAAACAAAAGACAGCAAATAAATAAAAATGTACACAAATAATGATCAAAAACACAAAACAGACATTGAAAAAAAGATCCAAATTGTACACAAATAACAATCAAACACACTCAAAATAAAAAAAAGGGGCAGTAAGTAAATTAAAAAAGAATTACACATATTCCGGTCAAATAAACAAAAACAGAAAGTGAAAAAAGTAAAATAATATACACATATAACAAACAAATATGCATAAACATTTAAATAAAACCCCCAAAAAGTGGAAAAAAAAAAGTAAAATAAAAAATGTATACAAAAAATCAAATGAACAAAAACAGATGCAGTGAAGAAAGTATAATAAAAAAAATGTATACACATAATGATTAAACACTCAAAAAAATGAAAAAAGACACTGAATAAGTAAAATAAAAAAAATTACACAAATAGGGCCAGATTCAGGTAGATGGGCGCTTCTTTACTTTGGAGTAACGTTTCTCATTTACGTTACTCCGCCGACACTTTTGGCGCAAGTACTGTTATTCACATAGCACTTGCTCCTAAACTTGCGCCGGAGTAACGAAAATGCGCTGGCGTAACCCGACGCAAGTGGAAGTGGGTGTGATCATATGTAAATGATGGGCGGAGCCCAGCGCAGAGGCTTACGTTCAGCGCATCATCCACGGAGCATGCGCAGTAAGTGAGGCTTCACTCGGCCCCCTGTGCGCATGCTCACAACTTCCGTCGGCACCACTTCACGGGAAACGCCAGCGCAATGTGTTCCGTTGCGCGTATAAAAGCGCCAGCGGAAGCGCCATTCCGGCGCAAAAGTATTTCCGTTTCCCCCCACCCCAGGGAAGATACTTTTGCACTGTGATGGCTGCTCCCGCTACCCCCAAAGAGAGGAGGAACCTAAATTTTAATGCCCAGGAGGTCTCTGTGGTCATCTCATCCCACAACGATGTCCTCCATGGCAGGAAAAGCCGAAAGACCACCCGGGAGAGGAAGCAGGCCATCCTGGCAAGCATTGCTGCCAGGGTTAATATTTTGGGGTACTCCACCTGGACTGCTGGCGATATTGCCAAGAAGATCAACGATCTACGGTGCAAGGTTCGGGGCAAGGTGGCCACCATTAGGAGGCATGAGAGTGGCACGGGTGGTGGACCCCCATGTGCGGTCAGCCTGACCACAGAGGAGGAGGTGGTCGCCCGCTGCCTGGAGAGGGAGCAGTTGGAGGGGGTCCCTGGATATGACTCCATGGAGGAAGGCTCCAGAACAGGTAAGTGTTTTTTATCCCCTATTTGGTGTGTTGCATGTGGGGGGGAGGGTACATGTGCCAAGTGTGTGGGACCACCAACATGTGTCTGCTTTGTGTCATCCACAGATGACGGAGCTGGGCCATCATCTGTCGGCGGCTAGTCCACCCCATCCCCCCAACGGCATCCAGTGCCCGTGCCCCTGGGTGGTGAAGACACTGAGGTGGAGGAGGAGAGTGCCCACACCTCACCTGCAGAGGTCGTTGAGGAGGAGCCTGTTGGGCCAGAGCAGGACATTATTTTATATTTGGACGAGTCCTCCTCTTCTGCAGGGCCCTCTCAGATCCCCTCCCCCATCATAGGAAGCCCCTCAAGGGCGACTCCATCCCCCCGGGGACAACCATCTACTGGCCCCAGGAAGGCCACCCGTAAGACCAGGGGGGGCTCTGATCTGGTCCAGGACCAGGTGGCGAGGGATCACGCCAGGCAGACCCAGCAAATGGGGGACATAGTTGGGCACCTGGACAGAGTGGCTGACAGCCTGTGCTCCGTGGCCCAGATTTCTTCTGCAGTGCAGGATGTGAGCTGCAACTGCGCTGCAGTGGTGACCAGTCTGGGGGAGGTGCAGGGTGAGATAAGGGACCTCACTGCGGCTGTCCAGGCAAACACTGCTGCCGTCCTGGACCAGGGGAGGCTGAGTCGGCGGGCCCAGCATTACCAGGTCACCCGGCAGCTCAGGATGCAGGCCCAGACCAACTCTTACCTCAGCCGGATAGCCATGGCCTTGGAGGGCATGCAGGCCACACCTGCCACTAGTGGCCCACCCGGGGATCAGCCACCTCCAGATGCCCCCCCACCCACTCCATCCAGGCAGCTGAGGAGCCAGAGAGGGGCCGCCAGAAGAAGCCCCCGGCATCCCAGATGATTTTTTTTTGTTTTTTTGATTGATGCTCAGGACATGAGTTTTGTATTTTATTTCTTCTGAATGCTCAGGTTATGAGATTTTTATTTTATTCTTAATGCTCAGGTTATGAGTTATTTTATTTGTGATTATGCTCTGGATATGAGATATTTTTTTTTTTTTTGATACTGCACACGTTGCAGTGTAAATGGTGTGTGAATGTGAGGGGGTGGCACTCCTGCCAGTAAGGGGTGTCACCCTCGGCCGTGGTGGTGAAGTTATCCCCACGGCTGTGTGAATGACGTGTGAAAGGTGTATGAATGGACAGCGACATCATTGGGGCCTTGACGCTGGCGTTGCTGCTCCCAAGTCCTACATGCTGGACTTGGGCTAATCCAATGTGATGTGCATGTGGTGTGTGTGATCTAGGGACATCAGTGGTGTGCATGCGTGCAGTGTCCGTGTGATCAATGTTTTTGTTTATTGTCCAAAGATGCCTACGGCGAGGACCCTCCTGACTGCTCTTCCATCAGCAGACTGGGTCTCCTCTGGCAGGGGCGGGCTGTCTGGTTGGGGGGTCAGGTCATCACGTATGTCAATCTGCAGGCCTTTTCTCATGGCAAAGTTGTGCAGAATGCAACATGCACCGATGATCTGACAAACAAAGGTAGGGGAATACAATAGGGTCCCCCCGGACTTATCCAGGCAGCGGAAACAGGACTTCAGGAGCCCAAATGTTTGCTCCACCACTGCACGGGTTTTGATGTGTGCTTCATTGTATTTTCTCTCTCCTCTGGTTTGGGGGTTCCGGAAAGGAGTCATGAGATGGGGTCCCAGTGCATATGCAGAGTCACCTGCAAGGGAAAAGAAAGGAGGGTGTTAGTCATGCATGTGGCCCTTGTGATGTGCATCATGGGAGGGGATAGTCATGCCTGCCACCCATGTCACTCACCAACCAGCCAGCTGTCCCCATACATGTTCTGCTCGAATTCTGCTGGGATGGGGCTCTGATTGTACATGAAGCTGTCATGGCTGGACCCGGGGTGTTTGGCACGGACGTGCCATATGAGGCGTTGGGTATCGGCTATCACCTGTACGTTGATGGAATGCCAATGCTTCCGATTGCGGTATATGTGCTCTGTGGCACTGGGGGGCTGTAGGGCCACATGTGTGCAATCAATGGCCCCCACAGTGCGTGGGAATCTGGCAATGCTGTAGAAATCTGTCATTGCCTTCAGCCGCAGCTCCTCAGTGGTGGGTCTGATGAACTGGTTGGACATGCGTCTGAGGATTGCAGGGACAACCTGGTGCACACATCTGCTCATGGAGGACTGTGACATCCCAGCCACCACTCCACTTGTACGCTGGAATGATCCACTGGCAAGGAAATGAAGTGTTGCCAGGACCTTCACCAGTGGCTGCACTGCTTGTGAGGGGCGTGTCTTGCTGGTGATGTCATCCTGCAGGGTTGTGGTTAGTTCAAGTATTGCATCTGGGCTGAATCTGAAGAGGCGATACACCTCCTCATCCCCCATGCCAAAGAGGCTCATGCACGTGCGGTATATCCTCTCACGTGCCCGCCTCCTCCGTACCGGGGGACCCAGTACTAGTGCTAGGACCGCGACTGCCCCAGGCATGTTGGCACACAGAGGTGTTGTCCTTGCACGTTTGGTTGTTCAGCTTGCTAGTTTCGTCGGTAACGCTGCTGCTGTAGCTGCTCTCCTGCTGACCTGAGGCCGTCTGGAGTAAAGATAAAGCAGCTATTTGTAGGAATAACTTTGCGCCGGACGGACGAGATACGCGGCGTATGGTGCTAATCCGTTCGCGAATCGGGAAATCTCCCTCATTTGCATATTTGCAGGGGAAATCAATAGGCGCGACTGATGCGCCAAGCAAAATTATGCGCTGACGAGACTCTGGCGTCGGAAAGTTAAGCCGATCGGAAATGGCCCGTTTTCTGTCGCATCTAGTTTGGTGGGTACGGCCACATAGAAGCGACGGCGCATATTCACAGTTACGCGACGCATATCGAAATACTCCAGCGCAACTCTACCTGAATCTGGCCCATAGTGTTTAAAAACACAAAAAAAAATGAATAAATTAGTCAAATTAAAAAAATCTACACAAACACCAACCAAATACACAAAATCAGACAGTGAAAAGAGCAAAATAAAACATTTACATAAATAACAATCAAATACACAAAACAAAAGACAGCAAATAAATAAAAATCTACACATATAATGATCAAACACACACAAAATGAAGATGCAAATTGTATACAAATAATAATCATAAAATGTAAACAGTGAAAAAAAGTAAAATAAAGAATTCTTTGCAGTACACAAATAATGATCAAACACACACACACACAAAAAAAGACAGTGAAAAAATGTGACAGTGCACAAATAATAATCAAATAGTGTATGCAAAAAATACAAAGGACACCAAGGGGTCTATTTATAAAACTCAAAGTTTTACCTTTTAAAAATGTTTTTACTTGTTTTGGACTTTATTTAAAACACAAATAATTAATCAATTTATTTGAGTTTTTAGTACACTGTGTTTTTGACTTAATTTTGCATATTAATACATTTTTAGTACACTGTGTTTCGTACTTAATTTTGCACATTCATTAATTAATCTGATTTGATTATCTTATTCACATGATAATTTCATATTTATTATCCTGATCGAGGTATTTCAGGAAAATAACACATCGTGGCCACTAGATGGAGCTGTCAATCATAGGAAAAAAACAATATTAGACACATTACAGGGATGATTCAAGACTGTGCACATGCTTTGACTTTTTTACTGCAAATTTTTAATAAATAGACTTCTAAGTAAATGAAAGAACCTTAAATATCCTGGAGAAAAGAAAAAAACACACTCTCGAAAGAAAGTAAGAAAATTGCACTTTTCAGGTTTTCCCAGGTAGCTCCATTGAGTTTCAGACAAAATCAACAATTTGGCGGCAAAATAACTTTTCGCCAGAGTCGCTCCACTTAACCTTACTCTATTATTCTAGATAAATAATGCCCCGCCCCCCTTTAAGCGCTATGAAACGCCCCCCGAATTTCCAATCTGTGGAACAAAAGGGCCGAGGACGGCCGTTCCCTAAGAGTTTTCTTCACAATCTTCTGCAGGAACAGAACGGTTGGTATTCGGTGATTACCGAGCGCCGTAACACATTATGTTCCATTTCAGCAAATATGCAAAAAGGTACATCGGTCGCCCCGGCAACCATAGCATACAATCACACCTACGTGTGAGGAGAACTAAACAAAAAACGCACAAAAAAAAGACGGAATTTAAATTGGAATTGGCGTAATTATTTCAGATTTTAGCGTTTTTTGTTGCAAAGAACAGAAAGAGAAACATTGCCGGGATTATTTGTTGGCGTCGCTCTTCTTTCTTAAAGTGGATTTTGCAATCAAATTTGGGAAAACCTTATCAGATGTTTTTTTTTATTGTTTTTTATTTATTTAGGGGCAAGTAAGTTTTTATTCATCAATCATGAGAACAATAAAGGGGAAAACTTATCAGATGTGTTTTTTTTAATTAATCACAAAATAT
Source organism: Rana kukunoris (assembly GCA_029574335.1). Classification (NCBI taxonomy): domain Eukaryota; kingdom Metazoa; phylum Chordata; class Amphibia; order Anura; family Ranidae; genus Rana; species Rana kukunoris. The sequence continues at coordinate 160,896,518 of CM056058.1, read as the reverse complement.
TTTTTTAATATTTCATACTTTTTAGATTTTTTTTCAGGAGACACCTCATGGATGACGTCAAGGATTTTTGAACAATGTCACGGTGAGTGTGTCCCAAAGAAAATGTGGAGTCTCTTCTCCTGAACCTTCAATGCAAGAATGCTGACTCATAGCTCCGCCCCCAGCTTCTTCCCGGAAGCAGTACAAGGTAAGGGGGTTGTGTTGCGAAGGGAGGATGAGGGGCCTCTTGATGTCTGATGGTGAGGGACCTCTTGACGTCTGATGGTGAGGGGATGTTTTGATGTCTGATGGTGAGGGACCTCTTGGCGTCTGATGATGAGGGAACTCTTGACGTCTGATGGTGAGGGGCGTCTTGACGTCTGATGATGAGGGACCTCTTGATGTCTGATGGTGAGGGACCTCTTGACGTCTGATGGTGAGGGACCTCTTGACGTCTGATGGTGAGGGACCTGTTGACGTCTGATTGTGAAGGGCCTGTTGATGTCTGATGGTGAGGGACCTCTTGACGTCTGATAGTGAGGAACCTCTTGGCGTCTGATGGTGAGGGACCTCTTGACGTCTGATGGTGAGGGACATCTTGGCCTCTGATGGTGAGGGACCTCTTGACGTCTGATGGTGAGGGACATCTTGGCGTCTGATGGTGAGGGATCTCTTGACGTCTAATGTGAGGGACCTCTTGATGTCTGATGGTGAAGGGACCTCTTGACGTCTGATGGTGAGGGGATGTCTTGATGTCTGATGGTGAGGGACCTTTTGACGTCTGATGGTGAGGGGATGTCTTGATGTCTGATGGTGAGGGACCTCTTGACGTCTGATGATGAGGGACCTGTTAAAGTCTGATGGTGAGGGACCTCTTGACGTCTGATGGTGAGGGACCTCTTGATGTCTGATAGTGAGGGACCTCTTGGCGTCTGATGGTGAGGGGCCTCTTGACGTCTGATGGTGAGGGACCTCTTGACGTCTGATGGTGAGGGGCCTCTTGACGTCTGATGGTGAGGGACCTCTTGACGTCTGATGGTGAGGGACCTCTTGACGTCTGATGGTGAGGGGCCGCTTGACGTCTGATGGTGAGGGGCCTCTTGACGTCTGATGATGAGGGGCCTCTTGACGTCTGATGGTGAGGGACCTTTTGACGTCTGATGGTGAGGGGCCTCTTGACGTCTGATAGTGAGGGACCTCTTAACGTTTGATGGTGAGGGGCCTCTTGACGTCCGATGGTGAGGGACCCCTTGACGTCTGATAAAAGATAGTGGGGTGCTCTGGACATCTAGTCCTACAGATACTACCAGCCCTTTGAGGGCAACCATAATGCTGATGCAGCCTGCAATGAAATTGACTTTGACACCCCCTGCTTTAACCCTTTGTTAGAATACACTGGGGTTGATTTACTAAAACCGAGGAGTGCAAAATCTGGAACAGCTTTACATATAAACCAATCAGGTTTTTAATTTACACACTGGTGAGCAGTCATGTTGGAACAGGAAGGGGCCATCCCCAAACTGTTCCCACAAAGTTGGGAGAATGAAATTGTTCTCTTCACTGAAACTAAGGGGCCAACCCAACCCCTGAGGAACAACTCCCAACCATAATCCCCCCCCCACCATAATCCCCACTCCCCCCACACCATAATCCCCCTCCACTAAATTATATGGACCAGTGCACAAAGCAAGGTCCATAACGACATGGATGAGCGAGTTTGGCGTGGAGGAACTTGACTGGCCTCCCATTCATAGTCAGTAGGGTTCAATTTTGAGTTGGCCCCGCCCTTTGCTGCTATAACAGCTTCACCTCTTCTGGGAAGGCCGTCCACAAGGTTTAGGAGGGTGTCTATGGGAATGTTTGACCGTTCTTCCAGAAGAAAGGTCCAAGGACGTCAATAGATGTCCTCCCGGCATTGTAGAGCCACCCTTATGGCCGGAGGCAGGGCCGCTGATAGAAATCATGGGGCCCCCTTCAGCCCCACCCCTGGCTCTGCACCTGGTCCCTCCTTCAGCCCCACCCCTGGCCCCTCCCTAGACCTGAAACAAAGTGCAGATTTGTCTTCAAGTGATATGTATCACTGCAGACAGTGCTACCCATGCCACCAATGCCGTAATGTGCTGCAGACAATGCCACCCATGACGCTAATGCCATAACGCATGTGCTACCTGCTGACAGTGACACCCATGCCACCAATGCCATATAGTGCTGCAGACAGTGCCACCCATGCTGCCAATAGCATAATGCCATTGGCAGCATGGGTGGCACTGTCTCTGCAAGCAGCACCTGCATTATGACATTAGCGTTATGGGTGCCACTGTCTGCAGCACATTACGGCATTGGCGGCATGGGTGGACGTCAGTAGTTGTCCTCCCGGCATTGTAGAGCCGCCTTGTGGCCGGAGGACCCGAGGACGTCAATAGATGTCCCCCCTGCATTGTAGAGCCGCCTTATGGCCGGAGGAGCCGAGGACATCAATAGATGTCCTCCCGGCAATGTAGAGCCACCTTGTGGCTGGAGGAGCCGAGGACGTCAATAGATGTCCTCCCGGCATTGTAGAGCCACCTTGTGGCCGGAGGAGCCAAGGACATCAATAGACGTCCTCCCGGCATTGTAGAGCCACCTTGTGGCCGTCATAGTACAATGGCCCGGATACCAAGTGGTTAAAAAGGGCTAATTCACAAAGGTTCTCTGTTATGTTTGTGTCCACTAATAATTATTTTGGTGTATTTTTTGTGAAAATTATGTTTTGACATATTTGGGGGGGGCCATTGCCAGGTAGGCTGTACAGGGCCCCGTGATTTCTAACAGCAGCCCTGTAGACAGTGCAGAGATATGCCGTTTTATACACAGCAAAACCCCCCCCTCCCCCCCAACCTATTACCTCTATTTACGCATGAAAAAAAGCCTTAATGCCTTTGCCCCGTCTATTTAATACTCCGTCCACCTTGTACAGTACGGTGCGGGATCATCAGCAAGGAGGCGGCGGTCCGACTGCAACTGGACTGCTCCCGCCAGAGAGAGCACCTTAATAATGCAGAAGCAATTTAGCAGAACTTTAAGACACTCTCGCCGCTGCCAGCCGCCAGCTCAGCATCGCAGGAAAGTTGCATGGGAAGGGAAATTAGAAGCCGCTCAGATAAACACAAACTAGTTTTCTGCACTTCCCGGGAGAATCGGCAAACTCATCGGTCAGGAGCCGAGCCGGGGTCAGGCTTAGAGCCACGCGGAGACGTTATGGAGGTGGGAAGGTATTTTATTATTCATTTATTATATCGGGGTCAACATATTCTGTAGTGCTTTACCCAGCAGGGGGGGTGCAGCAAAACAACGAGCGGCACTAACAATGCAACACACCGTCTAATTGGTTGTGGGCAACGGATCTGAAGGCATTCGAAATCTAAAGTGGGGAGGACCATCCATGTAAAATACAATGTCTGATCCAGTGGCAGCTGGTGCTCAAAATTTTTTGGGGGGCGCAAACAAACTGAAAAATTCTGGAGAAAAAAACATCAATTGCAGCCACTGTACCAAACGCAGCCACTGTGCCCATCAAACACTCCCACTGTGCCCCAAGTGCTGCCACTGTGCCCCATGTGCTGCCACTGTTCCCCAAATATTACCACTGTGCCCCATGGACTGCCACTGTGCCCCATGGGCTGCCACTGTGCCCCATGTGCTTCCACTGTGCCCCATGTGCTGCCACTGTGCCCCATGTGCTTCCACTGTGCCCCATGTGCTGCCACTGTTCCCCAAATATTACCACTGTGCCCCATGTGCTGCCACTGTGCCCCAAAGGTTGCCACTATGCCCCATGTGCTGCCACTGTGCCCAAATGTTGCCACTGTGCCCCATGTGCTACCACTGTGCCCCAAATGTCGCCACTGTGCCCCATGTGCTGCCACTGTGCCCCAAGTGTTGCCACTGTGCCCTATGTGCTGCCACTGCGCCCCGAATGTTACCACTGTGCCCAAATGCTGCCACTGTGCCCCATGTGCTTTCACTGTGCCCCATGTGCTGCCACTGTTCCCCAAATGTTGCCACTGTGCCCCATGTGCTGTCACTGTTCCCCAAATGTTGCCACTGTGCCCCATGTGCTTCCACTGTGCCCCATGTGATGTCACTGTTCCCCAAATATTACCACTGTGCCCCATGTGCTGCCACTGTTCCCCAAATGTTGCCACTGTACCCCATGTGCTGTCACTGTTCCCCATATACAGTATTACCACTGTACCCCATGTGCTGTCACTGTTCCCCAAATGTTGCCACTGTACCCCATGTGCTGCCATTGTTCCCCATATATTACCACTGTGCCCCATGTGCTTCCACTGTGCCCCAAATGTTGCCACTGTACCCCATGTGCTGTCACTGTTCCCCATATACAGTATTACCACTGTACCCCATGTGCTGTCACTGTTCCCCAAATGTTGCCACTGTACCCCATGTGCTGCCATTGTTCCCCATATATTACCACTGTGCCCCATGTGCTGCCACTGTGCCCCAAATGTTGCCATTGTGCCCCATGTGCTGCCACTGTACCCCATGTGCTGCCACTGTTCCCCATATATTACCACTGTGCCCCATGTGCTGCCACTGTGCCCCAAATGTTGCCACTGTGCCCCAAGTGCTGCCACTCTGCCCCCCGCCATCTGCCCCGGCACTTACCTTGTCTCGGGTGGGCAGCGGGTGACGGCGGCAGGGTCCTCCATCTTCCCCGACCCCGATGTCTTCTCCCGTCCGTTCCTTCTCTCATCCTCTGCTGTGATTGGACAGGTAACGCAGACCCAGTGCACCTGATTGGCTGAGAGGCGGGTCAGTGATGCATATTCGTGCCTCCCCATCTGCGCCCTTCAGTGCCATGGCATTAGGGCCTATCAGTGGAGCCTCATCAGCGCACATCAGTGAAGGAGAAAAATTACTTATTTCCAAAATGTTATAATAGAAACTACGAAACGTTTTTTTCCAAATTTTCAGTGTTTTTCATTTTTTTGGGGGTTGCAAAAACTAACCCCCCCCCCCCCCACGTGGTGATTAAATATCACCAAAAATAGTCTCTATTCCTATTGTGGTGACAACCCAAAACTTGGGGATTTCCTTTCATTTCCCGATGATAACAGTAAATGGGGCAATGAGAGGAGGGGCAACTTTCTACAGACAGCAATAAAAACTGACGGGGGTCTCAGGGCCGCCATCAGGGGGGTATGGCGTCGGGAATAAAATGGTGGTCATTGCAACTTTTTATCTCGCACGATATTTGCGCAACAATTTTTCAAACGCCTTTTTTTGGGTTATGAATTAAAAGAGTTAGCCCAATTTTTTTGTAAAATGTGAAAGATAATGTAACGCCGAGTAAATAGATACCTAACATGTCACCCTTTAAAATTGCGCACACTCATGGAATGGCGCCAAACTTCAGTACTTAAAAATCTCCATAGGCGTCGCTTATTTTTTTTTACCAGTTTAGAGTTACAGAGGAGGTCTAGTGCTAGAATTGTTGCTGGCGCTCTAACGCAGGCGGCGATACCTCACATGTGGGGTTTAAATGGCGTTTACAAACGTGGGCGGGACTTACGTGTGAGCTACCGGGGACAGGGGCATTTAAAAAAAGATATATATTATTTTATTTTACTTAATTTATTTTATTTTTATACTTTTTTTTTTGTTGATGACTTTTATTCCTATTACAAGGAATGTAAACATCCCCTGTAATAGAAAATGTGTGTGACAGGTCCTCTTTATGGAGAGAGGCGGGGTCAATAAGACCTCCCCCCACATCTCTCCTCCAGGCTGGAAGGTGTTAGATCGTGTAAAAAATTCACGAATCTCATGCTTATAGCTGCGATTGCGGCTTTGTTTATATTCCGGGTACCTGGGCATGATGTCATGACATCGCGCCCGGTCCTCCGACGGTCATAAAGATGACTGGTGACCATCTGGTCACCAGTCATCTCTATGCCTCCCATCTGGCGCCGGCAGATCGTTTCTTCGGGTCCCCAATGGCACGGGAGAGGCCGGAGAAGCACCGGATGGCGGTGGGACGACACCTCCCGCCGCCTATAAGAACGATCAAGTGGCGGAACCACCGCTATGACTGTTCTTATGGTGCGCAGAATCACCGGCTGAAGAGATGGATGTCTGAATGATGCCTGTAGCTGCACCCATCATTCAGATATCCCCCCACAAAGTCCAGGACGTCATATGACGTCCTTGGGCGGGAAGTGGTTAAATTTAGCAGAAAACTCCGGCTGCTTATTACACAACTGAGACTAGCCTCATTCTGTCCTCTTCCCGGCTTCACAAAATTATCCTGAGGACGCTGACCTTTAATGGGTGGCTCGGCCATCACCGTAATCCGACAGAAACCCTTACCGCCGCGATCGAACGGCCAATATATAAAGCATTTAATACCTCTTGCCAGAAGAGGATTTTCAGCCGACGTTTAAATTATTAAAAAGGATCAAAGACGTTACTTTGTAACTTTCCGTCTATCACTCCCATTGATTTAGAACCACGCCGGAGCTTATTTTCATAAGAAAAAAACATTTTGAATGCCTTGATGAATCTATATAATGATACAATAAAGTTCCCGGCCCTTTTTTTATCTTCGAGCGGCTCGTCATTTCTATGAATTATGTTCACCGGAGATTCACTGTAATGGTTCCTTCATTTCAATCTTCGGCAATCAAGTATTTAGGAGTTGTTAAAGATACAGCCAGGCGTGGAATTCCCACGTTTAAAGGAAAAGTGGAGTGAATTCCAAGTGCCGTATATACTCGAGTCGACCTTTTGCGCCGGACTTTGTGGACCCGGTAACGGCCGGCTACGGCCCTGAACCCCAAACTTGGCACACATGTAGCCCCACACTTTTTTTGTAAAATCTTTATTTATGAAGGACAAGGCAACACATCTCAGTATACAACTGAAAAAGGTAGAGGCTCCCTGACCCCCAGGCTTACACGCGTCAGCTGACAACGTTCTGAATCGGGCCCGGTGTCGCAGACACTCTCTACAATGTACTCTTTGCTGAATACTCCGCCCACGCAGCCTCACCTACCCTTTATTGAGAGATGGGGGAGGGACCTGGACCGAAGCTTCTCAACGGCACAACAGCAGCACATTATCAGTTGTGCACTTAAAACGTCAATTTGTGCCAAAATTCAGGAGACAAATTATAAAGTCCTGACAAGTTGGTACCTCACGCCGGCCAAACTGCGTAGATGTTTCCCGTCCGCCTCGGATTGCTGTTGGAGATGCGGGAAGGAGGTGGGCTCGCTCTTGTATGTCTTCTGGTCCTGCCCGAAATTGAGGGGCTTTTGGGAGGAGGTGCGCCGCATAACTCAGTCCGTCACGGAACACGAAATCCCAGACGACGCGGCGTTCTTCCTGCTTCACCTCTCGACGATTTCCTTCAAATCATACAAGAAATCGCTACCGCGCCACCTACTAAACGCTGCCAAGGCCTGTGTCCCTTTGTTCTGGAAACAGCAAGCTCCACCGACCATCTCAGGTTGGCTGAAGAAAGTGGAGGAGATAAAATCAATGTAAGATTTGGTCCTCACTGCGCGGTATGAGCGCGAGAAATACTGAAACGTATTCATTTTCTCTGATGAAGGGATGGCCCTCTTGCGAAAGTGACTCGGCGGTGGTTCGCCGCTTGACGTCGGCGTCCTCCCCGGCTCCGGCGCCCTATCTCTGGACTGACCCCCCCCTCCCTTGTGTGTCTGCCCCCCCCCCCCCCGCCCCCTTTCCCTTTCTTTCTCCTCCTCTTCCCTTTCTTTCCCTCTTCCTATCTACACCTTACTCGTTCTGAGATTCTAGGAAAAAGAGTGAAAAGGAAGTGGAGAGGTCCTATATTTTCAGTCGTCCTTTTTAAGATGATAACTTTCACTCTAGATGATATTGTACAGTTGTGCAGAGTTCCACTTTCATGCAATGTTCTGCTGACGCACTTGTAACCTGTTTTGTGTGACTGTAATGACTGTGGTGTGGCGACCTCTCTCCTTGGTGTTACTCAATAAAATTTATATTTGAAAAATAAAAAAAAAGGTAGAGGTCAAACAGAACACAATAATGAAACAAAATGAAAACAGAAATGACAATCACACGAAAATAAAAAAAACTGTTAGGGCTCTTTTACACGGGGCGGATCAGTAATGATCCGCCCTCTGAACCTCCGATTGCTCAGCAGGGATCGCTCCGCTGATACCCGCTGAGCCGGCGGATGACAGGGCGGTCCCCGCACACTGTGCAGGGACCGCCCTGTTTTTTCTCCGCTCTCCCCTATGGGGGGATCGGATGAACACGGACCGTTTGTCCGTGTTCATCCAATCTGATCCACCAGACAGATGGAAAAGTAGGTTTTTCCTCCATCACACTTTGGCGGATCAGAGCAGGTCGGATGTCAGCGGGCATGTCACCGCTGACATCCGCGGCTCCATAGAGGAGCACAGAGTGCCCGTTCAGGTCCGCTTAAAAAACTGGCAGGCGGACCTGAACAGGCCGCCCGTGTGAAAGAGCCCTTAAACAACCAAAGACATAGGAGGTGCAGTATTCAGGTAATGGGTAATGAGGGAGCTGAGCCCCGACCGCCAGGTTTCAAAATTTGGGGCTAAGTTGTCCTCCAAGGAGGAGTAATCAGGCGCACGAGCAGACCGACCGGCTCCCCGGACTACACACAGACGACAGCCAGAGCCCTCAAAGCCAGGGGTGAGCCAAGCGGGCGCGAGGGAAGGGGGGGCAACTACAAGCCTCCAGCTGACCTCCCCCCGCAACCCACCCAGATTCCCCCAGGCCAGGGCCCCCACACCACGGTTACACAAAAGCGTCAGACCCCGGAACTGATCTGGGAATCCCATAATGGCCTATTACCTAAGTCCACCGAGCCAGCCGGCCAGCCACCACGTAGCCCCACTCTTCCTCTACAAGTGTGCAAAGTTTGTTGTCTGGGGGAACTATGGCCGGGAGCACCGATTTTTCAAAGCCGGGCACCCCTCCCATAGACCCCCATGTTAAATGTCAGTGTAGTCATGGGCACAGTGAGGCATGGACACAGTGAGGCATGGGCACAGTGAGTCATGGACACAGTGAGACATGGGCACAGTGAGGCATGGACACAGTGAGGCATGGGCACAGTGAGTCATGGACACAGTGAGACATGGGCACAGTGAGGCATGGGCACAGTGAGGCATGGGCACAATGAGGCATGGGCACAATGAGGCATGGACACAGTGAGGCATGGACACAGTGAGGCATGGGCACAGTGAGGCATGGGCACAATGAGGCATGGGCACAATGAGGCATGGACACAGTGAGGCATGGGCACAGTGAGGCATGGACACAGTGAGGCATGGACACAGTGAGGCATGGGCACAGTGAGGCATGGACACAGTGAGGCATGGACACAGTGAGGCATGGGCACAGTGAGGCATGGGCACAGTGAGGCATGGACACAGTGAGGCAAAGTGAGGCATGCAGATGGACACCCTAGGCTTATACTCGAGTCAATACGTTTTCCCATTTTTTTTTTGGTAAAATGAGGTGCCTCGGCTTATATTCGGGTCGGCTTATACTCGAGTATATACGGTAAATGCATTTAGGCTTCTTCTTAACCACTTCAGCCCTCGAAGGATTTGCCCCCTTTCCTGACCAGAGCATTTTTTGTGATACGGCACTGCGTTACTTTAGCTGTCTCTACGCATTTCGTCACCAGGACTTCCTTAGGGGGATTTGCAGCATTTCCAGTGGAATGTGAAGGGTGAAAAAAAACAAACAAAGAAAAACAAATGCAGCTGCCTCATGTGAAGACTGGTGTCTGCAATATATGAAATGTTTTGCTTTTGGGGTTCAAATAGGTTTACACCACTTGACCTCTGGAAGATTTAGCCTCCTTTGTGACCAGGCAATTTTTTGCGTTACAGCACCACGTAGTTTGAAAGCCCTCACGGCTTTCACACTCGAGAGACAGCAGCGGCTGTTTCAGGTCGCTTTGCAGGCGCCATTTTTAGCGTTATAGTGGCTGCAAAGCAACCCAGTGTGAAAGGGGTCTAAGACTTTAGTACCACTTTAATCAAAGCTAGACCCTCCACACTTCTTCCATGTTCCCTCAGTCAGTGTTAGTACTTTTCAGAGACAGGGCTCAGGGAAGTGATTGTCTTCTTATACTTCAGCACTCTGGATTCCACTCAGGCCGCCAAAAGGCAGCAAGGATGGTGCACACTAGACATCAATGTGCGTTCTCTGGCCCACCTCCTGGTAAGAGGAAGCTGTGTCCTATACAGCCTGAGAAAATGCAACTCTTTTCCCTCTGGGGAATGAAGTCCAGAAGCTCTTGATTGCAGAACACAATCTCTCCTCAGGACTACAGTTCCCACAGTGCATTGCTTGTCTGACTCAGCAGCTCCCACCTCTTTCTGAAATAGCTGTTAACCAATTCATCACTGGAAAGCAGCAGCTACAAAGAGCAGCAGTTCTGTTGGTGTTTAGGAAATGCCAATTTGTGCTAAACGAGGAGGAATTGGCCCCAAGAATGGTGGGTGTCTATAGCTGGCCTACGATACTTCCCCAGGAGAAGGAACATTGGAGAAGGCTTATGCAGAGACTTGTACTTTTCCTACGTGTTCCGATATTTTTATCATCACTTGAAAGCTCTGAGGACACAATTATAGAGGAGCTTATGTCTTCTGCCTAATAAATATCACTTTATGGTGCAGTCGTTAGGAGCTCGGGAGGAAATCTGTCAATGACACCGTCCTGCAAGGATCTCTCCTACTAATCACAGGCCTTTGCCGCAATACATGTAAAAGCTTTATTCGCTTTTTGCCCTATGTGTTTTCCTTATCTCCGGCTATAGTGTGGAGTTTTCTGATATTTTAGTAAATTACTACGCAAAGGGTTAGTCCATCCAAAGTGGCATTTTATCTATATGTGGAACCTTGTGACCCGAGTCATCCCCTGACTTCTTATACGTCTTGGGTGCTTCAACTATGAGACTTCTCTGCCATAATTCCCTCAACTATGAGACTTCTCTGCCACAATTCCCTCAACTATGAGACTTCTCTGCCACAATTCCCTCAACTATGAGACTTCTCTGCCATAATTCCCTCAACTATGAGACTTCTCTGCCACAATTCCCTCAACTATGAAACTTCTCTGCCATAATTCCCTCAACTATGAGACTTCTCTGCCATAATTCCCTCAACTATGAGACTTCTCTGCCACAATTCCCTCAACTATGAGACTTCTCTGCCACAATTCCCTCAACTATGAGACTTCTCTGCCATAATTCCCTCAACTATGAGACTTCTCTGCCACAATTCCCTCAACTATGAGACTTCTCTGCCATAATTCCCTCAACTATGAGACTTCTCTGCCATAATTCCCTCAACTATGAGACTTCTCTGCCACAATTCCCTCAACTATGAGACTTCTCTGCCATAATTCCCTCAACTATGAGACTTCTCTGCCACAATTCCCTCAACTGTGTGACTTCTTTACCATAATTCCCTCAACTATGAGACTTCTCTGCCACAATTCCCTCAACTATGAGACTTCTCTGCCATAATTCCCTCAACTATGAGACTTCTCTGCCATAATTCCCTCAACTATGAGACTTCTCTGCCACAATTCCCTCAACTATGAGACTTCTCTGCCACAATTCCCTCAACTATGAGACTTCTCTGCCATAATTCCCTCAACTATGAGACTTCTCTGCCATAATTCCCTCAACTATGAGACTTCTCTGCCACAATTCCCTCAACTATGAGACTTCTCTGCCACAATTCCCTCAACTATGAGACTTCTCTGCCATAATTCCCTCAACTATGAGACTTCTCTGCCACAATTCCCTCAACTATGAGACTTACCTGCCATAATTCCCTCAACTATGAGACTTCTCTGCCATAATTCCCTCAACTATGATACCTACCTGCCATAATTCCCTCAACTATGATACCTACCTGCCATAATTCCCTCAACTATGAGACTTCTCTGCCACAATTCCCTCAACTATGAGACATACCTGCCATAATTCCCTCAACTATGGGCCAGATTCAGGAACAGTTACGCTGGCGGATCGAGTGATCCGCCAGCCTAACTGTGACTTTGAGCCGGCGTTTCTGTTTTCTGTAACCAGAAAACAAGAAACGCCGGGTTGAAGTTCCGATGCGAGCAGCGTAACTGAGTTTCGCCATCGCATCGTTACTTCAACTTAAAAATGGCGCCGGGGGTGTTCCCGCCGATTTACGCTCAAAAAATATGTTAATGAGCGGAAATCGGCAATTCACGATCGAAATCCGGCGCGACGCAATGACGATACGACGTTTCCGGACGGGATACGCAGCGCATAGATATACCTACATGGGGTTGGAGTATCCTATGTTAGGTATAGGCGTCGTCATCGCGTCGGGAAAAAAAAAAAAAAACGTCGCTTGCGTAAAACGGTCATGAATGGGAATGTGACGTCATTGACGTTCATTCACAGATTTTGGAGCATGCGCACGGGGATGTTTTGACACTCGACGCATGCGCAGTACGTTGGCGGCGGGATCGCGCGTAGTTAGCATACTACACGCCCCGTACCCGCTAAATTTGAATTCCGCCGGCTCATTTGTGATGCGCTGCCGCAACTTTAGGAGCAAGTGCTTCGTGAATGACAGCACTTGCTCCTAAAATTTCGGCAGCGCAACGCAAATGAGAAGCGTTACTCCAGAGCAAAGATGCTCTGGACTACCTGAATCTGGCCCTATGAGACTTCTCTGCCATAATTCCCTCAACTATGAGACTCCTCTGCATTAATTCCCTCAACTATAATTCCCTTCCATAATTCCTTCAACTATGAGACTTCTCTGCCATAATTCCCTCAACTATGAGACTTCTCTGCCATAATTCCCTCAACTATGAGACTTCTCTGCCATAATTCCCTCAACTATGAGACTTCTCTGCCACAATTCCCTCAACTATGAGACTTCTCTGCCATAATTTCCTCAACTATGAGACTTACCTGCCATAATTCCCTCAACTATGATACCTACCTGCCATAATTCCCTCAACTATGAGTCTTCTCTGCCACAATTCCCTCAACTATGAGACTTCTCTGCCACAATTCCCTCAACTATGAGACTCCTCTGCATTAATTCCCTCAACTATAATTCCCTACCATAATTCCTTCAACTATGAGACTTCTCTGCCATAATTCCCTCAACTATGAGGCCTCGTACACACGATCGGACATATCCGATGAAAACGGTCCGCGGACCATTTCCATCGGATATGTCCGATCTGGAGTTTGATCCGATGGCGTGTACACACCATCGGATCAAATTCCCCGCCGGCGGACGGCGCAGTGACGTGTCGGTGACGCGGCGGTGACGTTGACGCCGCCACGTCACCGCCACGTCACCGCACCAGGAAGTAAAACACTTCCGCGCATGCGCCGAATCCATTCGGCGGCGGCGCGGCGGCGGTGCGGGACGACATGTCTGCTGGTAAGTGTACTAACCAGCAGACATGTCGGGTGGACAGATTCCCACCGGATAGATTTCAAAGCATGCTTTGAAATCTGTCGGGTGGACAAATCTGTCCGCTAGCCCATACACACGATCGGAGATGTCTGCTGAAACGGTCCATCGGACCGTTTTCAGCGGACATATCCCCTCCTGTGTACGAGGCCTGAGACTTACCTGCCATAATTCCCTTAACTATAAGAATCCTCTGCCTAAATTCCCTCAACTATGAGATTTCCCTTCCATAATTCCCTCAACTATGAGACTTTTCTGTCACAATTCCCTCAATTATGAGACTTCTCTGCCATAATTCCTTTGTTCCTGTTCACATGGACATTTTTATGTTCTTGACCACTCTTATGTGATTCATCTGTAAGCAGGCTCCTGGTTGGCTGACAATCAATGCTGGATCAGGGTTCCTGGAACAGGAACGATGTGGATTATGGGGAAACTCTGTTAATTTGGCAACTCACTTACTCCCACCCTGAGGCCGACTCTTCACTAGTGTTCCGCTATTTGCTCATAAAAAATGATTGTCCACACAATCAGACTTGTATAATGCATTACTATAAATACAAATACCTAGTACTCTGCAGTCAGATCATACAAAGCCTCCTTCACATCAGTTAACTGTATCACTGTCAATTATTTTTTGAGTTTAACAAGAGGTACTAACCAGCTCTTCCGTCAATGCTCCTTTGCAAGGTTTCCGCTGATGTGGCCTCTCTTACCATCCCTTTATCTTGGCAAAGTTCCAACAATTGTATCAGTGCCCTGACCAATCCCCAACTGGATAAGGCAGGGAGCAGGCCTCCCGTATAAGCTCAGGTTCAGCCCACTGGAGTAGGGTGACCACATTTCCAAACTGCCATTCAGGGACACACCCCCTCTCTCACCTTCCCTCCCAAAAATGAGTAATGCAGTCTCGGGGTTGATGGGGAATTTGGCGGCAGGTTATTTGTCAGGTGAATGTGCCACTTGCCACCAGATGCAGTGCCACTTGCCACCCATAGCCTGCCACCAGATGCAGTGCTGCTGTCACTCCCTCTGCATTAGCCACATGCGTACTGTAGAAGGAAAGGAGTGGGGTCACTATCTGGAGAGTGAAGATCACACCAGTCCCTGCTGCTTGCCCCTGGGTGCCAGAGAAGGAGGAGGTGCCGAGGTGGGTGGGGATAGCAGTGCTGCACTAGGCGCAGGCCTTGCTCCCGGTCTCAATGTCTGAGAGTAAATTGTCACTGGTTGCAAGATGCCAGGCAGCGCCGTCCCTAGCAACCAGTTCCAGAAATGTAGTTATTAGTTAGTAGGGGGTGGCTGTCTCCTCTATTTCATTTCGGGACATTGTATTGTCCCAGAATGAAGGTGCCCGGGACCCGGGACAGACATGTCAATCGCGGGACAGTCCCAGGCAACCAGGACACATGGTCAGTCACCCTACAATGGAGGGGAGTTGTCGGCTGGGAGACTTGGAGAATGGAGTGCTAGATCACAGCAGGAGGCCCATCCCCATTTGGGGGGTGTGCACCTTGGCAGAGGAGCCCGGGAGAGCTGGGAGGGATCCTCATCCTTACACGGTCATGGTAGAGGTGTCCTGGAAGAGAGTGGCTGGAGAAGTGATCGGAAACGCATGTCCGGTTAAGTTCTCCACAATGGACTCAGGGCGGGAGAAGGTCGGTGAATAAATCCAATAAATAATAATTAAAAGAAAAAGAAAATGGGTCGGATTCACAAAGCACTTACGTAATTCATCGTCGTAGCGTAAATATGCGCCCGGCGTATATGTACGCCAGAGTCACAAACCAAGATACGCCTCAAAATAGGCCATCCTACCCCGACGTATCTTACTAACGCCGGCGTGGCGTGGGCGCAAATATGGTCTTGATGTATGTTGCTTCTCCCATTGATTAGACATTCAAATATGCAAATGAAGGCGATACGCCGAGTCACGAACGTACTTGCGCCCGGCGCATGATTTAAGCGGTTTGCGTAAGTTTTACGTCCGGCGTAAAGTTATTCCCCATAGACGAGGCGCAACGGTATGGACCAGGAAACACAAGCCTACGTATTGTACGTTGGACGTCCGTGAATATGGGCTGACGTGGGTGTGGCTGGGCGTAGGTTACGTTCACGGCGTACACAGTGATCCGACGTATCTTAGGCAGTTGTTCAGACGTGGTTGTGGGCATGCGCACGGGGGTACGTCCACGTCTCGACGCATGCGCAAGTTCGTTTTAAGTACTTGTCTGGCGCCCGGCCCATCATTTGCATGGGGTCACACTTCATTAGCATGGATCACGCCCACTTCCAGCCCACTTCCACTTACGCCTACGAAATATACGCTACGTCGGCGCAGAGTTGGGAGCAATTGCTTGCTGAATTCAGTGCATGCCTCTCCGCGCTGCGCCGGCGTAAATATGCGCCCATCTCTGTGAATCCGGGCCAATGAATTTGTATAATAAAGACAACACAAATAATATTAAAAATCCCCATAAAATAAAATTGAAACAAATAAATAAATACAAAATTATAGTTTCCCTTTAAATCTGGAAGTTTACTTTAAAAAATGTTTCGTTTTTTTACTGCCCATTTTTCTTCTTATATTCGCAGACTTGGTTACCAGCGACGCGGCTTTCCTTGATGAAAGTCGAAATACCCAAATATCCCGAGCCTTGGCTCTTGTCCTGCAGACAGATAACCATCTTGCGGTTGAAAGTAATTTTCTGGCTGCCAAAGTAAAGGTTTTAATTGGGGTCGCCGTGCGGCGGAATCCAACTTGGTGGCCCCCGCTGCAGCTCTAAGAGGCCGAGTAATTGATGGGCTGAAAACCTATTAGACAGAAACCACAAATGCAGCCTAAAGATGCGTAAACACAGCTGGTGCTGCAAATACAAATTCCCCCAAAATGGATCTCAGGCTTCAGAAAAAAATAATAATAATGAAATCAGCTTCAGAATATGATGAAAATGGAGGAGAAGGACCTTTCCCTCTTATTAGTTCCAAAAATAGAAAAATGCAACAAATAAAAGAGATAATTCAATCAGGTCTGTATTTAACCACTTCAGCCCCGGACCATTATGCAGTTAAAGGACCTGGCCCCTTTTTGCGATTCGGCACCGCGTCGCTTTAACTGACAATTGCGCGGTCGTGCGACGTGGCACCCAAACAAAATTGGCGTCCTTTTTTCCCCACAAATAGAGCTTTCTTTTGGTGGTATTTGATCACCTCTGCGTTTTTTATTTTTTGAAACTAATGCAAAAAAGGTAAAAATACTTTTTGCTATAATAAATATCCCCAAAATATATATATAAAAAACAATTTCTTTCCTCAGTTTAGTCCGATGCGTATTCTTCTACCTATTTTTGGTTAAAAAAAAAATCGCAATAAGCGTTTATCGATTGGTTTGCGCAAAAATTATAGGGCCAGATTCAGGTAGAGTTACGCCGGAGTATCAGTGATACGCCCGCATAACTCACACTTTGAGCCGGCTTATCTGTTTTCTGTAATCAGAAAACAAGATACGCCGGGATTGAGTTCAGATACGAGCGGCGTAATTGTATTTCGCCGTCGTATCGGAACTGCGAGTTTAAAATGGCCGCTAGGGGCGTTCCCGCTGATTTACACCGATAATATGTAAATCAGCGAGATACGGCAATTCACGAACCTACGCGGGCCCGACGCAGTCACTTTACGACGTTTCCGTAAGGGGTTTCCCGGCGTAAAGATAAAGCAACAAAAAGCACGCGTATCCTGTGTTAAGTTTGGACGTCGTGACCGCGTCGAATTGAAAGAGTTGAACGTCGTTTTCGTAACTCGTCCGTGAATGGGGATTGACGTCATTGATGTTCACGTAGAAAACACCGTCCTAATGTGGAGCATGCGCACTGGGATACATTGACGGCCGGCGCATGCGCATGTATTTAAACTAGGCGGGATCGCGCCTAGTCTAAATACTACACGCCCCCTACCCGCCCAATTTGAATTCCGCCGGCCCATTTTCGCTACGCCGCCGCAACTTTAGGAGCAAGTGCTTTGTGAATACAGTACTTTCTCCTAAAGTTTCGGCGGAGTAACGTAAATGAGCAACGTTACGCCAGAATAAAGATTCGCCCATCTACCTGAATCTGGCCCATAGCGTTTACAAAATAGGGGATAGTTTTATGGCATTTTTATTAATATATATTTTTTTTAATACTAATGGCGGCGATCAGCAATTTTTTTCATAACTGCGAAATTATAGCGGACACATCGGACAATTTTGACACATTTTTGGGACCATTGGCATTGATACAGCGAAAAGTGCTATAAAAATGCACTGATTACTGTAAAAATAACACTGGCAGTGAAGGGGTTAACCTGTAGGGGGCGCTGAAGGGGTTAAGTGTGTCCTAGGGAGTGATTCTTGCTGTTAGGAGGCGTGGCTACGAATGACATGTCACTGATCGCTAAGAGGGAGCATTCAATTAATGACATGTCGCTAGGAAGAACAGGAGATGTTGGGGTAGATTCATGTAGAGATCCGACGGTGTATCTACTGATACACCGTCGGATCTGTGAGATCCGACGCTCGGATCTACGATCGGCGCGGGGACGCGTGCAATTTAAATAGTAAACTCCCCCTAGCCGCGGAATTTGCATTCCGCCGGGGGATTTACGATCCGCCAGGGCTACTTACGAGGCAAGTGCTTTCTGAATACAGCACTTGCCTCAAAAACTGGCGCAGGCGGATCGTAAAACAGATAGATCACGCAGATCAAAAGATCCGTTGATCTACATGAATCTACCCCGTTGTGTTTACACAACTCCGTGACCCGATCGCGGGACACCGGCGGACATCGAGTCCACGGGTCCCGCGGGCACGCCTGTCCTGACCCTTGGATTTGTTCCTGACTATCAAAGTCTGCTGCCTGCCCTAACCCTTGGATTTGGACTTCCAGGGGTAGATTCATGTAGATCAACGGATCTTTTGATCCGCGTGATCTATCTGTTTTACGATCCGCCTGCGCCAGTTTTTGAGGCAAGTGCTGTATTCAGAAAGCACTTGCCTCGTAAGTAGCCCTGGCGGATCGTAAATCCCCCGGCGGAATGCAAATTCCGCGGCTAGGGGGAGTTTACTATTTAAATTGCGCGCGTCCCCGCGCCGATCGTACTGCGCATGCGCCACCGGCTAAATTTCCCAGCGTGCATTGCTTTAAATGACGTCGCTAGGACGTCATTGTGTTCGTCGTTAACGCTATTAACGTATGGCCGTATTCCCGGACGACTTACGTAAACGACGTAAAAAATTCAAAATTCGACGCGGGAACGACGGCCATACTTAACATAGGATCCGCCGCACTTACCCCGCATATAGCAGGGGTAACAATCCGACGGAAAAAGGCGAACGCAAACGACGTAAAGAAAAAAAGTTGCCCGGGCATTGGATTCTGAATCGGCGTTTCTGCTCATTTGCATAATCGGCGCGAAGAAGAACGGAAGCGCCACCTAGTGGACGGCGGGAGAATGCAGCCTAAGAATCGACAGTGTAACTCAGTTACACCAGTCGGCTCTAAGGGAGATCTATGCGGAACCTGATTCGAGGAATCAGCCGCATAGATCCGAGCGTCGGATCTCACAGATCCGACGGTGTATCAGTAGATACACCGTCGGATCTCTACATGAATCTACCCCCCAGAGTCTATTACCTCCCCTGACCCTTGGCTTCATTCCTTGTTTTCCGAGTCCGCTACCTGCCCTGACCTTTGGATTAATACCTTGTTATCAGAGTTTGCTATCTGCCTTGACCATTGGATTCATTCCTGACTATCATAGTCTATTACCTGCCCTGACCCTTGCAATAATTCCTCGTCATCCGAGTCTGCTACCTGCCCTGACCATAGGATTTGGACTGTTAGAGTCTATTACCTGCCCTCACCCTTGGATTTGTTCCTGTCTATCGGAGTTTATTACCTCCCCTGATACTTGGATTAATTCCTTGTTATCCAAGTTCGCTACCTGCCCTGACCCTTGGATTCATTCTTAACCATCAGCATCTATTACATACCCTGACCCTTGGCTTCATTCCTTGTTTTCCCGAGTCCGCTACCTGCCCTGACCTTAGAATTAATAACTTGTTTTCCGAGTTTGCTATCTGCCTTGACCCTTCATTCCTGACTATCAGAGTCTAATAACTGCCCTGACCCTTGCAATAATTCCTTGTCATCTGAGTCCGCTACCTGCTCTGACCATAGGATTCAGACTATCAGCATATATTACCTGCCCTGACCCTTGGCTTCATTCCTTGTTTTCCAAGTCCGCTACCTGCCCTGATCTTTGGCTTCATTCCTTGTTTTCCAAGTCCGCTACCTGCCCTGACCCTTGGCTTCATTCCTTGTTATCCGAGTCCGCTACCTGCCCTGACCTTTGGCTTCATTCCTTGTTTTCCGAGTCCGCTACCTGCCCTGACCTTTGGCTTCATTCCTTGTTTTCCGAGTCCGCTACCTGCCCTGACTTTTGGCTTTCATTCCTTGTTATCCGAGTACGCTACCTGCCCTGACCTTTGGCTTCATTCCTTGTTATCCGAGTCTGCTACCTGCCCTGACCTTTGACTTTAGTCCTGGCTATGCAAATCTGTTAACCCGCCCTAACCCCTGGCCTCATTCCTGGTCATCCGAGTCCGCTGCCTGCCCTGATCTTTGGCTTTGTTGCTGGTTATCCTAGTCAGTTACCTGTCCCGACCCTTGGCTTCGTCTCTGGTTATCCGAGTCTACTGCAGGACCTCAACTCTGACCTGCCCTTTCACAACCAACTCCATCCTCCCCCCACTTGTCCGTTTTTTCTGCTTTCATCAACTTCAGGCACAACATGTTCACTTGCTTCCTAATATATCCCACCCACTTTCAGATGCCATTGTAACGAGATAATCAGGAGTTTCCCGGTGGGCCGATGGCTCAGTGGGCTGGCTTCAGTGACAGCAGACCGCTGCCCCCCTACACTCCTCTGTCTCTGCCTCCTCCTCTCCCTCGCTAGTTAACTTCAGCGTGACTGAATACCGACATGCTCCTCAGGAGTCGCACTGAGAAGCTCATCATATCCGGATCCGGAAGGACGGCGGCCACACACAGCTGTGAAATAAGCCTCCTCGTCACTCGTTCCCCTGGTCTTTCCTTCCTAGGCTAATGGCTAGTGAAAGGGAGGGGGGCTTGGGTGGCCACCGGGGTTGGCCGGCCGGTTGTCTGGCCGCCATGGGAGAGACCTGTCAAAGTGGGCCAGTCTGGATGAAGTCCAGGGCCAAATTTTTGTCCCAGTCCAGCCCTGTTTTGTCTGCTTGGATATTACACACCAGAGATCAGCCAATCATTGCAGTGACAGCGCTGACATCGAATGTCAGACACCACTGCGCCCCATTACCCGTCCTATTAAGAGAGAAAATGATGAATCAGAAACAAACAGTTCATTACAGATTGCCCTGTGTATGTGATAATCACACTGGGCTGGTGGCTCTGATATTGTGATACAATAACGCGGAGTTGATATCTAATTTAGCTTCAGTCCGCTGACATTTAATTAATATGCTATAGCTGGAATGATACGGCTTTGAGATCGGCTTGATTGCTATTTGAGAGCTTCGGGACGGAGCCGGCAATGAATGTCACACAATTTTCATTCCTATTTTATTTCTACAAAGCAATTTAGCAAATAATATTTTATTAGTTTTCTCGGCTTGCCAGAAGGTTTTATACTTTTCGCTACTCAGGAAGATGCTGTAAAAATTGATCGAGCGGTACCGCGTTCCATCGGCCTGATCGTGAGGTGCCAAGTCACCTAAATTCTTTCGTAAAGAAAGCCAACCCGAGTTTTACCCGAAAAGTATATCGGCTTTGCTTACTGCCACGTTTTGTCTTCACTTGTAGCCTTCCCTCCCCCACCTCCATCAATGATCCCTCTGTCCCCACCTCCATCAATGAGTCTTCCCTCCCCACCTCCATCAATGAGTCTTCCCTCCCCACCTCCATCAATGAGCCTTCTCTCCCCACCTCCATCAATGAGCCTTCCCTCCCCACCTCCATCAATGAGCCTTCTCTCCCCACCTCCATGAATGAGTCTTCCCTCCCCACCTCCATCAATGAGTCTTCCCTCCCCACCTCCATCAATGAGCCTTCTCTCCCCACCTCCATCAATAAGCCTTCTCTCCCCACCTCCATTAATGAGCCTTCCCTCCCCACCTCCATCAATGAGTCTTCCCTCCCCACCTCCATCAATGAGTCTTCCTTCCCCACCTCCATCAATGAGCCTTCTCTCCCCACCTCCATCAATGAGCCTTCCCTCCCCACCTCCATCAATGAGTCTTCCCTCCCCACCTCCATCAATGAGCCTTCCCTCCCCACCTCCATCAATGAGCCTTCCCTCCCCACCTCCATCAATGAGCCTTCCCTCCCCACCTCCATCAATGAGCCTTCCCTCCCCACCTCCATCAATGAGCCTTCTCTCCCCACCTCCATTAATGAGCCTTCCCTCCCCACCTCCATCAATGAGTCTTCCCTCCCCACCTCCATCAATGAGTCTTCCCTCCCCACCTCCATCAATGAGCCTTCTCTCCCCACCTCCATCAATGAGCCTTCCCTCCCCACCTCCATCAATGAGCCCTCTCTCCCCACCTCCATCAATGAGCCTTCCCTCCCCACCTCCATCAATGAGTCTTCCCTTCCCACCTCCATCAATGAGCCTTCTCTCCCCACCTCCATCAATGAGCCTTCCCTCCCCACCTCCATCAATGAGTCTTCCCTCCCCACCTCCATCAATGAGCCTTCCCTCCCCACCTCCATCAATGAGCCTTCCCTCCCACCTCCATCAAAGAGCCTTCCCTTCCCACCTCCATCAAAAAACCTTCCCTCCCCCACCCCCATTAATGAGCCTTCTTACCACCTCCATCAATGAGCCTTCCCTCTCCACCTCCATTAATGAGCCTTCCCCTTCCCACCTCCATAAATGAACTTTCCCTCCCCACCTCCATCAATGAGCCTTCCCTCCCCACCTCCATCAATGAGCCTTCCCTCCACACCTCCATCAATGAGCTTTCCCTCCCCACCTCCATCAACGAGCCTTCCCTCCCCACCTCCATCAATGAGCCTTGCCCCCCCACCTCCATCAATGAGCCTTCCCTTCCCACCTCCATCAATGAGCCTTCCCTCTCCCGCCTCCACCAATGAGCCTTCCCTCCCCACCTCCATCAACGAGCCTTCCCTCCCCACCTCCATCAATGAGCCTTCCCTCCTCACCTCCATCAATGAGCCTTCCCTCCCCACCTCCATCAACGAGCCTTCCCTCCCACCTCCATCAATGAGCCTTCCCTCCCCCACCTCCATCAATGAGCCTTCCCTTCCCACCTCCATCAAAAAACCTTCTCTCCCCCACCCCCATTAATGAGCCTTCTTACCACCTCCATCAATGAGCCTTCCCTCTCCACCTCCATTAATGAGCCTTGCCCCCCCACCTCCATCAATGAGCTTTCCCTCCCCACCTCCATCAACGAGCCTTCCCTCCCCACCTCCATCAATGAGCCTTGCCCCCCCACCTCCATCAACGAGCCTTCCCTCCCCCCACCTCCATCAATGAGCCTTCCCTCCCCACCTCCATCAATGAGCCTTCCCTCCCCCACCTCCATCAATGAGCCTTCTCCAAATGTCACGTCCAACGGGAAAAACTCTGTCGGAATTTCCATCAGAGAAATTTAGAGAACCTGCTTTCTATCTAAGAAAAAGTCAGATGGGTCATACACACGGTCGGAATATCAGACAAAAAAGCTCCCATCTGTCTTTTTCTGTCGAAAATTCCGACCATGTGTATGCCCCATCGGACTTTTTCTAGCAAAAAAAAAAATGTAATTTGTAAAAGTTTGAAAAATAAGCCTGGTCCTAAGTGGTTAAAAAAAGTCTCTGCTTTAAAAAAAATATAAAGGGCCAGATTCACATAGAATCTGCGGCGGCGTGGCGTAAGCCATTTACAATACGCCGCCACAACTTAATGGAGCAAGTGCCGTATTCTCCAAGCACTTGCTCCGTAGTTTGCGGCGGCGTAGTGTAAATGGCCCTGCGTATCCCCGCGTAATTCTAAGGGGGCGGCTTGTATTTAAATTAAGCGCGCCCCCCGCGCCGATCGAACTGCGCATGCGCATGCTCCAGCTCACGTCGGAAAACGTCGTTGAAACCGACGTGAAAACGACGTGATCGTCACTTACGCAATTCCCTATTCGCGAACGACTTAGTAAAACGACGGAAAAGATGGAAAAAGACGACGCCGACCCGACGCCATACTTAACATGGCATACGACGGAACTTCGTAAGGTTACCCCTCATACAGCAGGGGTAGGTTTACGCTTACGGAAACGACGTAAACGACGGCGTAAAAACGTTCGGGAATCGGCGTGCTAGGATCATTTGCATAGGCAAATGAGATAATCAACGTAAAGACCACCTAGCGGCCAGCGAAGTCATCACATCTACGATCCGACGGTGTAAGTGTTTTACACCTGTCGGATCTTCACTGTATCTATGCGTAAGTGATTCTATGAATCACACGCATAGATACCCGGGGGAAAAAACAGAGATACGACGGTGTTTTCTGCGATACACCGGCGTATATCTTTTGAGAATCTGGCCCATAATGTTTGGGGGTTCTAAGTAATTTTTTTGCAATAAAATTCTGATTTTTACACGGAGAAGAGAAATGTCAGAATTGGCGCGGGTATAAGGTGCTTAAAATAATAATATAAAAATGAAAATCTAACACCATAGGAAATAAAAAAATAAAATAATCATCTGACCCCGGGGGTGGGAGGGGGGGGGGAGGGGGAATGAACATTACTGGTTTACCTTCTTCTCTTTTTTACCTCGGTGACGGTTTGAACTTTATTTCCTTCTAAGCGGCACGAAACGCGTCCTCGCAGGTATTCCCGCGGACACAAATTCGTGAGCTGTGTGAATAATTTCTCATTCCTGGACGCCGACCGTAAATAACGTTATCATATCCGTCGGGGGGGGGGGGGGGAGACCGCGGCCTGGAGGGGGAAGAGAATAAAATGTCTCCACCGATCACTTCTAAAATAATTTTCCCGATTCATTTTTCATGTTTTCCATTTTATTTTATTTTTTTATAATCTTGAAAAAAAAAGAACAAATAATCTTTAAAAAAAAAAGAAGAAAAAGTCTTTGTTGGTTGCGAGTCGCGGCACGCCGTTTGTTCTGCCCTCCGGCATGAACTCGTCCGTCGAGAAGTTTTAGGAATATACACAAATTTGTTTTTGTTTTTGTTTTTTTTTTCAACCCCTTTGGTCTTAAGTGAAACATAATTGGTAAATCTCAGAAGAAAAAGCCTTTGTTACAAAGAATCGGCGCCCCCCGCTAAATACCGCCAACGAGCCGGTCCTCCGGAGCGCACAACTTTTTTTTTTACAAAAATTCAATTTACTCGTTCGCCAACTTTCAAGTCTGGCTGAAGAAAACAAAAAGGTGCACATTTATTTAACCTCTTCACCTCCACATCCGATAGAAAATAAAAAATAAATCGTAAATTTAGGCCAATATGTATTCTGCTACAGGTTTTTGGAATAAAAAATAAAAAAAATCACAAAAACACTATATTATCAAAAGTTTTGGGACGCACCTTCGGAAGGTTTTTACTGTCTGCTCTTTTTTTTTTTTTTGTTGTTCTTTACTTTTTTAATTGGTTTACACCAGTGGTCTCCAAACTGCGGCCCGGGGGCAGATGCGGCCCTTTGCACGCTTTTATCTGGCCCTTGGGGCACTATTTCATTCACTGATACCAACAACGGCGCAGTACTGACACCAACAACGGGGCCCAATGACATCAACGATGGGACACAATTCCTCACAATGACACCAACAATGGGACACAATTCCTCACAATGACACCAACAATGGGGCACAGTTTTTCTCAACGACACCAACAATGGAACCCAATAACGGGGCACAGTTAGTCCCAATGCAACAATGGGGAGTTATTTTTTCCCACTGATGTCGGGACCTTTTTGACTTCCACTGTCCGGCCCTCATAAATACTGAAGGACAGTAAACTGGAAAGTTTGGAAAACCCTGGAGTAAACCATGCCCCATCTTTGGTATCAGTGAGAGGAATTGTGCCCCATCACTTGTGTCATTGGGAGGAATTATTGCCCAATCGTTGGTGTCTTTGGTAGAAATTGTGCCCTGTCATTGGGCCCCATTGTTAATGTCATTGGGAGGAATTATGGCCCAATCCTTGGTGTCTTTGGTAGGAATTGTGCCCCGTCATTGGGCCCCATAGTGTATGTCATTGGGAGGAATTGTGCCCCATCTTTGGTAGGAATTGTGCCCCGTAATTGAGCCCCATTGATGATATCATTGGGAGAAATGGTGCCCCATCTTTGGTGTCTTTGGTAGGAATTGTGCCCCATCATTGGGCCTCATTGTTGATGTCATTGGGAGGAATTGTGCCCCATCTTTAGAGTCTTTGGTAGGAATTGATCCCCATCATTGGGCCTCGTTGATGTTATTGGGAGGAATTGTGCCCCACCTTTAGAGTCTTTGGTAGGAATTGATCCCCATCATTGGGCCTCGTTGATGTTATTGGAAGGAATTGTGCCCCATCTTTAGAGTCTTTGGTAGGAATTGATCCCCATCATTGGGCCTCGTTGATGTTATTGGAAGGAATTGTGCCCCATCTTTGGTGTCTTTGGTAGGAATTGTGCCCCGTCATTGGGCCCCATTGTTGATGTCATTGGGAAGAATTGTGCCCCATCTTTGGTGTCTTTGGTAGGAATTGTGCCCCTTCATTGGGCCTAATTGTTGATGTCATTGGGTGGAATTGTGCCCCCATTGGGCCCAATTGTTGGTGTCATTATGAGTAACTGTGTACCTTTGTTGGTGTCAGTGAATGAAATAGTTCCCCAAGGTCCAGATAAAAGCAAGCAAAGGGCCGTATCCGGCCCCCCGGGCCACAGTTTGGAGACCACTGGTTTACTCCAACCGATGCTGGGACCTTTTTCTACTCCCCATAGCCACAGTTTGGCTCCCCTAAAGCCTGATGAACAGTAAAGTGTCCCTTTGCTTAGAAAGTTTGGAGACCCCTTAAAAGCTGCAGTTTATACCACGATCCGTGTGATCCGATGCTTTTTTACAAACCACTAACAGTTTGTTTACAAAACCACACAAGTGATGAAACGCTCATTGCTTCCAGTTTCTCAGATCATAGAGTTGATTGGAGCCGTTCCGGTCCCAGGTCAGCTCTATGGTCAGCCGGTGGAACTGCCGATTGCACACTTGGCTCCCCCGCCGCGTTCAGCATCATCCCAGTATAACCACTTATATTCCACTTATATTCCGGTACGCTGCTGGTCGTCAAGTGGTTAAATGCAGGAGGTGGTGTTTCCTCCGGGTTCGGGCGGCGTAGTCGTACTTTTCTCGGTTGCCCGATCTCACGAAGTAAAACCTCTCTTATCTTCCGTTTGCACATTATTGTGACTGTAAAGCTTCTGCTTTGTGGAAATTCTAATTCTTATTCTAATTCCGGCCTCATTGTCTGGCTGAGCGATGCCTCGTGTTCTTTCACCTGATTGGTGGAACCTTTTTGGAAATCTTTGAAAAGATACTTATTTCCAGGAAAAGCGCTCACCGTCTCGGTGCGGAGGGCGTTATCACCGTGTGGTGACCGCGCCGCACCGAATAGTACCAGAACCTAAATCACGGCTCTAGAAACTCCATTGGTGACCCTGGGCCGTGACTTCTTCTGGATCTCAGAACTGGGACGGTCCTGATAACATCCAAAGGATCATTTATTATAAAAGGTGTGCAGTGTCTCCTATGTCAGGGGGGAGTGGTGTCCATAAAGGGCGCATGCAGGGCCGGATTTGCTCTCCCAGCCGCCCCAAGGCCAGGTTCCGCAATGCACCCCCTCCCCGCCAACCGAACCCCCCCCCCCCCCCCAAATTAACGGAGAATGGCAACCGGATGGCAGGGGCAGCACGGTTAGTTCAAATACTATTTTTTTTCTTTTTTATCACTTTTTTTTTTATTTTGTAGCTTGTTGTTTACTTTCTTTTGTTTAAATTTTTAATTACTTTTTTATTTTAATAATTTAATTATTATTTCTTATTTATTTATTTTTATCATTTTTTTTTACTTAACTTTATTGCTATCACACGGGAGAAAACAATTCCCTGTGTGATAGCAATTGGAGGTGACAGGTTCTCTTTATTAACCCTGTCACCTCCAAAACAGGAGTCCTAGCACTGTGCTAGAACTCCTGTCATAGCTGAGATGGGAAGAGCACAGCTCACTCCTCTCACTGTGTACATCGGAGGCAGGGACAGTCACAGGAGGCAAATTTGGCGGCCTGGGGGAGGTTGGAGTCCCGAAAACAGAGCCAGTATGTAGCGAGAGGTATGTGGGTGGGGGGGCAGACAGCAGCACACGTTTTACAAGTGATTGCGGCGACATCGCCGCAATCACTTGTTAAAGAGCGAGCCGATTCAAGAAAGCAACTTACCGCCCTTAACTAGCCATTGCCGCCCCTCTGCCCCCTGCCGCCCCGAAGCCCGGCCTTGGTGGCCTTATGGGAAATCCGGACCTGGGCGCATGGGCACTGCTCCCTCTCTCCTGCACCGCTCTAATCACTATAGGGCCAGATTCTCGAAAGAATTACGCCGGTGTATCTGCAGATACACCGGTGTAATTCGAAAATCCCACCGGCGTATCATTGTTTTGTATTCACAAAACAAGATACGCCAGAATTACGCTAGGATCCGACTGGCGTAATTATTTTACACCGTCGTATCCTAAATCTAAGGTTACGCCGGCCGCTAGGTGGCGTTTACGTCGATTTCTCATTTGCTTATGCAAATGAGCAAGATACGCCGATTCCCGAAAGTTTATACGCCGCCTCGTCGTCGTTTACGTAAACTTACTCCTGCTATATGAGGGGTAAGTTTGCGAAGGTCCGTCGTATGCCATGTTAAGTATGGCGTCGGGACAGCGTTGTCTTTTTCCATCGGTTACGTCGTTTAACAAAGTCGTTCGCGAATAGGGCATTGTGTAAGTGACGATCACGTCGTTTTCAACGACGTTTTCCGACCTGAGCTGGAGCATGCGCACTGGGTTTTTTTTTCGGCCGGCGCATGCGCAGTTCGTTCGGCGCGGGGGCGCGCTTAATTTAAATACAAGCCGGCCCCTTTGATTTACGCGGAGATACGCCCGGCCATTTACACTACGCCGTCGCAAGTTACGGAGCAAGTGCTTTGAGAATACGGCACTTGCTCTAGTAAGTTGCGGTGGCGTAGTGTAAATGGCTTACGCTACGCCGGCATGTACGAGAATCTGGCCCTATAGATAGATTCATGCATTACATGAATCTATCTATGGTTGCCGCTAAGAGGAGGTAACCAGAACATAAATTAACATGAGCTAATTAACTAATCATTTACCCAGACGAGGTGACTCTGAGTTATGACCTTTCAAGGTAGACATCCCGGCTCCTCGCTCACCTGCTATAGAATACACATTATCATAAGTGTAAACACAGGACATCTTCACACAATAGCAGGGTCAATTAGCACAGAGAACAGAGATGGCTGGAAGCGAGGACATTAGCATCTATGAATGAGTCACTCTTACAACCAACCCTTTGAGTTCAGAATCAACAACCAGTAAATAGTTCTCACAGATATCCTGGAATATATTGTGGATAATAATTACATAATAATCCCATCTCAGGTAGTCCAAGATATAATTCCTCAGTCATCCTATGCCCCGCCCCTAGTGGACATAGGATGATTTCAGACATAAGAGGGTCCGAGTCTGTCACAGCGCCCAAAACAGTGATCAGCGGGCGCCATGCTGGGCGTTCGCTGTTCACTCAGCGTTGTGTTAGGGAAGCAAAGAAATTGCTAACACTGAATCCGCTTCTCAGCCAATCGGGTTGCCGGGTCTGTTACCGATCACCTGATTGGCTGAAACGTCAGGCGCTGTGATTGGGCGCCTGAGAGAGGACGGAAGAAGACACGGAGGATGTGCAGGCAGGGCTGTCTTAATGAGAGGGCACACCTGGGCACTGCCCAGGGGGCCCCAGCTGCATGGGGGTCCCCTCCACATTTCCCAAAGCAGCTGGTCCTTGAGCCCACACTGCCCTGAAATTGGGGGCACTGAGAGTGATAGATGCAAAGGGAAGGCAGTCGGCCTCCTACCTACTTAATGTCTGTATACCTGCACTGTCATTATTGTAGGGGCCCCAGAGCATTACTTTGCCCAGGGCCGATGATGCTATTAAGACGGCCCTGCGTGCAGGAGACCGCCGCTGACCCGCTCCGAGACAGCTAAGTGCCGGGCAGCATCTGATGGAGTACAATGACAGCATCTGATGGGGCACAGTAGCGGCAATTGATGGGCACACTGGCATGAATTGATGGACACAGTGTCAGAAATTGATGGACACAGTGTCAGAAATTGATGGGCACAGTGACATTATTTGATGGGCACAGTGTCAGCAATTGATGGGCACAGTGGCTGCATTTGATTGCACAGTGGCAGCAATTGATGGCACAGTGGCTGCATTTGATGGCAAGGTGGCTGCGTTTGATGGGCACAGTGGCAGGATTTTATGGGCACAGTGGCAGCATCTGATGGGGCACAGTAGCGGCAATTGATGGGCACAACTGGCAGCATCTGATGGGGCACAGTGGCAGAAATTGAGGGGCACATTGGCATAATTTGATGGGCACAGTGTCAGCAATCGATGGGCACAGTGGCTGCATTTAATTGCACAGTGGCTGCATTAGATGGCAAAGTCGCTGCATTTTATGGGCACAGTGGGTGCATTTTATGGGCACAGTGGCTGCTTTTATGAGCACAGTGGCTGCGTTTGATGGGCACGGTGGCTGTGTTTGATGGCACGGTGGCTGCGTTTGATGGGCACAGTGGCTGCGTTTGATGGGCAGAGAGGCTGCGTTTGATGGGCAGATAGGCTGCGTTTGATGGGCACAGTGGTTGCATTTGATGGGCACAGTGGCTGCATTAAATGGGCACAGTGGCTGCGTTTAATGGGCACAGTGGCTTCAATTGATGGTTGCATGACAGAGGGGGAGGTGCCTGTAAACCCTTAATGGATGGGCGGCCCCCGGACTTCATCATCAGGTGAAACGCGTTCCTCCATTCTCTGTAGGTCAGACAGGTGTTAATAGGAATCAATGCGTTTCTTAGGAAATAACAAACATTGATTTTGCAAACGTCAGACGTTTTTCGGGAAGTTTGATGAAGTAACGCCGGTATGTATATGAGTCACCGGAGGTGAGGACGCGTTTTGTTGGTATTTCCAGACAGACTGGAAAGACGTATTTCACCGGCGGGAGACTATCACTTCAATTTGCGGCGTCAAGGAAAGAAGTGTGATGATTCATTGACTACAAATCAGTGTCTGCAAAGAGAGAAATAAATTCCAGGAAGATACAATTGGGCCAGATTCAGGTAGATGAGAGTATCTTTCCTCTGGAGTAACGCTTCTCATTTACGTTACTCTGAAGACCCTTTCAGCGCAATTCCTGTAATTCACATAGCAGTTGCGCGTAAACTTGCGCCAGAGTAACGATAATGCGCTGGCGTAACCCGACGCAAGTGGAAGTGGGTGTGATCATATGTAAATGATGGGCGGAGCCCGGCGCAGAGGCTTACGTTCAGCGCATCATCCACGGAGCATGCGCAGTGAGTGCGGCTCCACTCGCCCCCTTGTGCGCATGCTCACAACTTCCGTCGGCACCACTTCCTGGGAAACGTCAGCGCAATGCGTTCCGCTGGGCGCTTAAAAGCGCTGGCGGAAACGCCATTCCGGCGCAAAAGTAGTTCCGTTTCCCCCCACCCCAGGGAAGATACTTTTGCTCTGTAATGGCTGCTCCCGCTACCCCCAGAGAGAGGAGGAACCTCAATTTTAATACCCAGGAGGTCTCTGTCATTATCTCGGCTATGGAGACGGAGAATGAATTTCTCCATGGCAAAAAAAGCCGCAAGACCAGCCGGGAGAGGAAGCAGGGCATCCTGGAGTCGATTGCTGCCAGGGTCAATGTCCTGGGCTACTCCACCCGGACTGCTGGGGACATACAAAAGAAAATCAATGACCTGCGGCGCAAGGTGAGGGACAAGGTGGCCTCCATCAGGAGGTATGAGAGGGGCACAGGTGGTGGTCCCCCATGTCCTGTCACCCTGACCGCAGAGGAGGAGGTGGTTGCTCGGTGCCTGGAGAGGGAGCAGGTGGAGGGGGTCGCAGGCTATGACTCCGTGGAGGAAGGCACAAGGACAGGTAAGTGTTTTTTAATCCCCTATTTGATGTTTTGCATTTGGGGGGGGGGGTACATGTGCCAAGTGTGTGGGACCACCAACATGTGTCTGCTTTGTGTCATCCACAGATGACGGAGCTGGGCCATCATCTGTCAGCCTGCATTCCACCCCATCCCCCCCACGCCATCGTGTGCCTGAGCCACTGGGTGGTGAAGAGGTTGTGGAGGAGGAGAGTGGCCACACCACACCTGCCGAGGTGGTTGTGGAAGATCCTGCTGTGGCAGAGCAGGACTTTTCTTTGGTGTTGTCTGTCTCCTCCCCTTCTCCTGGCCCGTCTGTCGTCCCCTCCCCCATCCTTGGAAGCCCCTCAAGGGCGACTCCTTCCACCCGAGGACATACATCTTCTGGCCCCAGGAAGGCGACCCAGAAGACCAGGGGGGTGTCTGATGGTGTCCAGGACCAGTTGGCGAGGGATCACGCCAGACAGACAGAACAAATGGGGGCCATAGCGGACCACTTGCAGAAAGTGTCTGACAGCCTGGGCTCCGTTGCCAACCTCAGCAACGCAGTGCAGGATGTGAGCTCTAATTGCGCTGCAGTGGTCACCACTTTGGGGGAGGTGCAGGGGGATATCCAGCACCTCACTGCAGCCGTCCAGGCCAACACTGCTGCCATCCATGGTAACAGTGCTGCCATCCGGGAGCAGGGGAGGCTGAGTCGGCGGGCCCAGCATTACCAGATGACCCGTCAGCTCCGGATGCAGGCCCAGACCAACAGTTATCTTGGACGGATAGCCAGGGCCTTGGAGGGCACGCAGGCCACACCTGCCAGGAGTGGCCCACCTGGGGATCAGCCACCTCCAGATGCCCCCCCCCCCCCCACCCACTCCATCCAGGCAGCTGCGGAGCCAGAGAGGGGCCCCCAGAAGAAGCCCCCGGCATCCCCGATGAGGCCTTTTTTTTGTGGCTGGTTTTATATTATTATTTTTCACATACTCAGGTCATGAGTTTATTTTTTTTTTTTCTCAGGTTATGAGATTATTTTTCTTTTATTGATCAGGATATGATCTTTCTAATTTATTTTTGTACTGCACACGGTCAGGAGTGCAGGGGACAGTGTGAATGGTGTGTGAATGTGAGAGGGTGGCACTCCTGAAAGTAAGGGGTGTCACCCTCGGCCGTGGTGGTGAAGTGAACCCCACGGCTGAATGAATGATGTGTGAAAGGTGTGTGAATGGACAGTGACATCATTGGGGCCTTGACGCGGCGTTACTGCTCCCAACTCCTACATGCTGGACTTGGGCTAATCCAATGCGATGTGCATGTGGTGTGTGTGATCTAGGGACATCAGTGGTGTACACGCGTGCATTGTCTGTGTAATTAATGTTTTGGTTTAGTGTCCAAAGATGCCTACGGCGAGGACCCTCCTGACTGCTCTTCCATCAGCAGACTGGGTGTCCTCTGGCAGGGGGGGGCTGTGTGGGTCGGGGGTCAGGTCATCACGTATGTCAATATGCAGGCCTTTTTTCATAGCAAAGTTATGTAGTATGCAACATGCACCGATGATCTGACACACAAAGGTAGGGGAATACAATAGGGCCCCCCCAGACTTATCCAGGCAGCGGAAACGGGACTTCAGGAGCCCAAATGTTTGCTCCACCACTGCACGGGTTTTGATGTGTGCTTCATTGTATTTTCTCTCTCCCTCTGGTTTGGGGGTTCCGGAAAGGAGTCATTAGATGGGGTCCCAGTGCATATGCAGAGTCACCTGTAAGGGAAAAGACAGGAGAATGTTAGTCATGCATGTGCGATTTCTGTTGTGCATGACGGGAGGGGATAGTCATGCCTGACTCCCATGTCACTCACCAACCAGCCAGCTGTCCCCATACATGGTTCTGGTTAAATTCTGCTGGGATGGGGCTCTGACGGTATATGAAACTGTCATGGCTGGACCCGGGGTGTTTGGCACGGACGTGCCATATGAGGCGTTGGGCATCGGCTATCACCTGTACGTTGATGGAATGCCAATGCTTCCGATTGCGGTATATGTGCTCTGTGGCACTGGGGGGCTGTAGGGCCACATGTGTGCAATCAATGGCCCCCACAGTGCGTGGGAATCTGGCAATGTTGTAGAAATCTGTCATTGCCTTCTGCCGCAGCTCCTCAGTGGTGGGTCTGATGAACTGGTTGGACATGCGTCTGAGGATTGCAGGGACAACCTGGTGCACACATCTGCTTATGGAGGATTGTGACATCCCAGCCACCACTCCACTTGTACGCTGGAATGATCCACTGGCAAGGAAATGAAGTGTTGCCAGTACCTTGACCAGTGGCTGCACTGCTTGTGATCGGTGTTTGGGGCTGGTGATGTCATCCTGCAGGGTTGTGGTTAGTTCAAGTATTGCATCAGGGCTGAATCTGAAGAGGCGATACACCTCCTCATCCCCCATGCCAAAGAGGCTCATACGTGTGCGGTATATCCTCTCACGTGCCCGCCTTCTTGGTTCCAGGGGACCCATCAGTAGTTCTAGGACCACGAGTGCCCCTGGCATGTTGGCACACAGAGGTGTTGTCCTTGCAAGTGGGGGTGCTCAGCTAGCTCCTATCGTCGGTAACGCTGCTGTAGCTGCTCTCCTGCTGACCTGTGACCGTCTGGAGTAAAGATAAAGCAGCCTTTTGTAGAAATAACTTTGCGCCGGACGGATCAGATACGCGCGGCGCATGTAGCCAGCGTATGGTGCTAATCCGTTCGTGAATTGTGAAATATCCCTCATTTGCATATTTGCAGGGGAAATCAATGGGCGCGACTGATGCGCCCAGCGAAAATAAGCGCTGACGATACTCTGGCGTCGGAACGTTCCGCCGGTCGCAAATGACACCGTTATTGGGCGCATCTAGTTTGGTGGGTACGGGCACATAGAAACGACGGCGCATCATCACAGTTACGCGGCGCATATCCAAATACTCCAGCGCAAGTGTTCGTGAATCTGGCCAATGTTTCCACAGACCGCAACTCTGATTTTGTACAGCAAAACCGGAAAATCGGGGCCCTTCCTGACTGATCGTCTCCCTTCCAATCCTTTTATTGTTCCTGAGATAAACAGACGTATCTACAGTATATCTGATAGTCCATCAATTCTGATGTACTGACGGGCCGATCTCATTTTCTTGAGACCCGAAAATGCCACGACGGTACAAATACCCCCCAAATCACCCCTTCATGGAAAAGTAGACAGTCCAAGGTACTTAGTAAGAGGCATGGCAATTTTTTTTTTAATTTAAATTTTAGGTCAGAATTTTTACGAATAAAAACATTTTTCTACATCACCAGACACAGCAGAGGTCACAGGTTCAGATCTGGGTCCTGACACCCTCTCTGGACAGGAAAGGACACTCTGGAAAGACCTCAAAACCATCTTATGGATGTCTCCTTTCAGGGACAGCTAGAGTGAATAAAGATTTCCTCCACCGAAACATCAACACACTGGGCCTCTTACCACAAGCAGTGGATCACTAGATTGTAAGAACTCAAACAGGCATTATATATATCCACAATATGGTCACGTCTCCTCCAAAGGTAACAAGCACCTGGATCCGCAGGTTCAGATCTGGGTCCTGACACCCTCCCTGACCAGGAAAGGACAGTCTGGAAAGACCACACAGCCATCTTCTGGGTGCCTTCTTTCAGGGACAGCTAGAGTGAATAAAGATTTCCTCCACTGAACATCAACACACTGGGCCTCTAACCACAAGCAGTGGACCACAAGATTGTAGGTGTCAAACAGGCATGGTATATCCACAAGATGGTCATGTCTCCACCAAAGGTAACAAGTACCTGGATCCTGTGCAGCCCTCACACATGATAGATCTGCAGGTTCATACATTAAATGAGATGTCAGATCCCAGGCTCCACCCATTTTTATCTAAGAAGATACATCACCAGACACAGCAGAGGTTGCAGGTTCAGATCTGGGTCCGGACACCCTCCCTGGACAGGAAAGGACACTCTGGAAAGACCTCAAAACTATCTTCTGGATGCCTCCATTTAGGGACAGCTAGAGTGAATAAAGATTTCCTCCACTGAACATCAACACACTGGGCCTCCAACCGCAAGCAGTGGACCACTAGATTGTAGGTGGTCAAACGGGCATGGTATATCCACAAGATGGTCACGTCACCCTCCCTGGACAGGAAAGGACACTCACAACCATCTTCTGGATGCTTCCTTTCAGGGATTGGATGAGGCATTATACATATTTATACTAGACATTAGTGTTGCTCACGAATATTCGCATTGCGAATATTCGCTACG
This sequence comes from Rana kukunoris, assembly GCA_029574335.1. Lineage (NCBI taxonomy): Eukaryota > Metazoa > Chordata > Amphibia > Anura > Ranidae > Rana > Rana kukunoris. Next base: position 160,860,439 of record CM056058.1, on the reverse strand, counting down.
AATATTGCATATTCGAGTATTCGCGAATAACTCGAATATTGCGGCGAATATTCACTATGGCGAATATTCGTATTTTTTCAAATTTATTTTTAAAACAGATCACATCCTAGTGATCTCCATCGACGTCTAAAAGCATTGCTGGGATGATTAGAGAGAGACCCTGGGCCGAGTAGCTGAGGCGATCCTTTTATGTTGCCGAAAATTCGCATTGCGAATTTTCGGCAACATAAAAGAATCGCATCGGCTACTCGGCCCTTCTTTTGCATCAGAGCCAATCAGAATAACTTGAATATTCGACAAACGGAATATTGCGCGATTATCTTCTCCGCCCTTCTTTTGCATCAGAGCCAATCAGAATAACTCGAATATTCGGCAAAAGGAATATTGCGCGATATTCCTTTTGCCGAATATTCGAGTTATTCTGATTGGCTCTGATGCAAAAGAAGGGCGGAGAAGATAATCGCGCAATATTCCTTTTGCCGAATATTCGAGTTATTCTGATTGGCTCTGATGCAAAAGAAGGGCGGAGAAGATAATCGTGCAATATTCCTTTTGCCGAATATTCGAGTTATTCTGATTGGCTCTGATGCAAAAAAAAGGCGGAGAAGATAATCGCCCAATAGGAATATTGCGCGATTATCTTCTCCGCCCTTCTTTTGCCCCCTTATTCTCCTTTCATTTAAGTAGAGTTAGTGTAGAGTTAGTGTTTAGTGCATATTAGTTTAGTAATACAGGAAATGATCTCCGTTTATGAGAATTTCGCAATCATTTTGGCATTAGCGAAATTTCGCAAATTTTTTTTGGATTAAATATCACGAATATATATATATTCTTCTATATATTCGCGCAATATCGCGAAATCGAATATGGCGTATTCCGCTCAACACTACTAGACATTTGAATCTTCCAAAAGCAGGTACGAGAAATCAAACACTGAGCTAGGAAAGCCTGACCAGACAAAGCTAGTAGATCAGGGACAGTGGTGAAGCCAAAAACATTATTGTAACGGGAGGGCCCGTGGAAACCAGAAGCTCTTACAAAGTATGAGCCAGAATATATCTTGGATTGCTTTAACATGGGTCTGTAATTCACAATATATTCCAGGATATCTTGAACTCTATTACTGGTTGTTGATTCTGAACTCAACAGGTTAATTGAAAGATGTTAATTGAAAGATTGAAAGATGTCATCACCTCCAGCTACCTGGCTGTTGTGTACTATAAAGCTTGCTGTGGTAATTAAAGAGGGGGTTCACCCTAAAAAAATAAAAAATCTTTGTCTCCACTGACATTCAGCATACTAGCGTGAGCTACAGTATGCCTTTATTTTTTTTTTCTGTGCTGTACTTACAGTTTAATCTGTTTTTTTCGTTTCAGACTCCGGGCAGGAAATAGGCGTTCCTATCAAGAGGGGAACATGATTGACGGCCGGCTATGGCGCGTCACGCGTTCCGAAAATAGCCGGAGTAGGACTCGGCTCTTCATGGCGCCTGCGCACAGACTAGGAGCTGACTGCGCAGGCGCCGTGAAGAGCCGAGTCCTACACGGGCACCTGCGCAGTCAGCTCCTAGTCTGTGCGCAGGCGCCTTGAAGAGCCGAGTCTACTCCGGCTATTTTCGGAATGCGTGACGCGCCATAGCCGGCCGTCAATCATGTTCCCCTCTTGATAGGAACGCCTATTACCCCGCGGTAGCCTGAAACAGACGAATAGATTAATCTGTAAGTACAGCGCAAAAAAATAAAATATAGGCATACTGTAGCTGACGCTAATATGCAGGATGGCATGGTACATAGTTGTTTTTTAGGGTGAACCTCCGCTTTAAGTCTGCTACTGTGATGTAAATGAATCTAGGATGGCTTCTAAGGATCTTTCATTGTGTTGTGCTAATCAACTCTGTATTGTGTGAAAGTCTATTGATGATAAATGTGTATTGTGAGTTGGCAGACTGCCTAAAGGTCAGATGTCTGAATTATCAGCTGTAGCTAATTAGCTCATGTAAAGTATATCAGAGCCGGGTCATGGGTCCGGATTCACAAAGCACTTACGCCGACGTATCTCGACATACGCCGCGTAAGTGTAAATATGCGCCGTCGTATCAATGCGCCGTACCCATAGAACTAAGATACGCCAAAGAACTGACTGCATCTGACCAACGTAACTTGCCTACGCCGGCGTAGAGTGGGCGCATATTTACGCTGGACGCATTTGGAACTTCCATTGATTTTTGATGCAAATATGCAAATGAGGGAAATACGCCGATTTACGAACGTAACTTGCGCCCGGTGCATGTTTTAAGCGATTTGCGTACATGTTACGTCCGGGCGTAAAGTTATTCCCCATATTGGAGGCGCAACTCATGCAAAGGAATGGACCAGGGAACGAACACCGTTAAATTTTTACGTAGTTTGCGTAGTACGTGAATAGGGCCTGGGGGTAAGGTTACGTTTCACGCCGTTGTAGGCAGTTGTTTCGATGTGACTGTGAACGCATGCGCACTGGGATGCGCCAAAGGTTACGACGCATGCGCGGTTCATTTTAATTACTGTTGAAGCTCAGCCCATCATTTGCAATGGGGTCACGCTTCATTTACATGTTCACATACCCACTTCCAGCCCACTTCCACCTACTTTGACTTACTTCGGCTTACGCCGACGACTATACGCTACACCGGCACAGCGTTGGAGCATTTGCTTTGTGAATTCCATGCTTGGGGAAATAAGATACGCTACGCCGGCATATATATGCGCCGATGTATGTGAATCCAGGCCATGATGTCTACCAAAAGATGTGTATTGGGGCGCATTGTGTAATGTTGTGGGTGGAGTTGGTTCATTGTTCATTTTAGTTATCAACTGTATATAAGAGCCTGATTTTCTCAATAAACGGTCTATTCGTGTGGAACCTCAAACAGAGCTGTGTTTCTCAATATTGGGGTTCGTTTGACTGACTGTGGAGTCTTGGGTTCGGAAATGGAATATCTTAAACGGCTTTAACCCCTGTCCCATTTGGGTTCCGTTACAATCATGAACCAGCCTGAATTTTCAGGTGAACGCGTGTTTTTTCGCTGGAACTGCGCCATAGCTTCTTAATAAAGAGCCATTTTTTTGCCGATTCTTGCATTTTTCACCGTCATTACAAATGTCAAGCATTTCCAAAGACTTCGCTCAAATACCTTTTTTTTTTTTACGTCGTGCCCTTGGAAAGGACGCTGAGCAGACACAAAGGCGTTGCCGTTTTCTTTTTTTTATGTCTAAATTATCAGCTGTAGCCAATTAGCTCATGTAAAGTATGTCAGAGCCGGAGTCATGATGTCTACTAAAAAGATGTGTATTGGGGCTCCTTGTGTGATGTTGTGGGTGGAGTTGAGTCATTGTTCATTTTGGTTACTAACTGTATATAAGAGCCTGATTTTCTCAATAAAGGGTCTATTCGTGTGGAACCTCAAACAGAGCTGTGTGTCTCGTTATTGGGGTTCGTTTGCCTGACTGTGGAGTGTTCATAAGCTGCCTTGGGTTCGGGAATGGAATATCTTAAACGGCTTTAACCCCTGTCCCATTTGGGGTTCCGTTACAATCATGAACCAGCCTGAATTTTCAGGTGAACACGTGTTTTCTCTCTGGAACTGTGCCATAACTTCCCAAAAAGAGCCTTTTTTTTGCAGATTCTTGGGTTTTTCACCGTCATTACAAATGTCAAGCATTTCCAAAGACTTCGCTCAAATACCTTTTATTTTTTTACGTTGTGCCCTTGGGAAGGACGCTGAGCAGACACAAAGGCGTTGCATTTTTTCTTTTTTTTTATGTCTGAATTATCAGCTGTAGCCAATTAGCTCATGTAAATTATGTCAGAGCTGGAGTCGAGGGGTAGATTCACATAGAGATACACCGTCGTATCTCTGAGATCCGACGATCGGATCTATGCGGCTGATTCATCTAATCAGGTTCCGCATAGATCTCCCTTAGAGCCGACAGGATCGCCGCTAGGCCGCTAGGTGGCGCTTCCGTTTTTTCTACGCGACGACTATGCAAATGAGGAGAACCCGCCGATTCAGATACGAGCGCCCCGGCCGTCGTTTTTTTTTTACGTCGTTTGCATTCGGCTTTTTCCGGCGGATAGTTACCCCTGCTATATGAGGGTAAGTGCGGCGTATCCTATGTTAAGTATGGCTGTCGTTCCCGCGTCGAATTTTGAAATTTTTACGTCGTTTACGTAAGTCGTTCGCGAATACGGCCATACGTAAATTGCGTTAACGTCTAAACCAATGACGTCCTTGCGACGTCATTTGGAGCAATGCACGTTGGGAAATTCAGCCGGCGGCGTATGTGCAGTACGATCGGCGCGGGGGCGCGCCTGATTTAAATAGTAAACTCCCCCTAGCTGCGGAATTTGCATTCCGCCGGGGGATTTATGATCCGCCAGGGCAACTTACGAGGCAAGTGCTTTCTGAATACAGCACTTGCCTCAAAAACTGGCGCTGGCGGATCGTAAATAAGATAGATCACGCGGATCAAAAGATCTGCTGATCTATGTGAATCTACCCCATGATGTCTACCAAAAAGATGTGTATTGAGCTCCTTGTGTAATGTTGTGGGTGGAGTTGGGTCATTGTTCATTTTGGGTACTAACTGTATATAAGAGCCTGATTTTCTCAATAAAGTCTATTTGTGTGAACCTCAAACAGAGCTGTGTGTCTCGTTATTGGGGCTCGTTTGCCTGACTGTGAGTGTTCATAAGCTGCCTTGGGTTCGGGAATGGAATATCTTAAACGGCTTTAACCTCTGTCCCATTTGGGGTTCCGTTACAATCATGAACCAGCCTGAATTTTCAGGTGAACACGTGTTTTCTCGCTGGAACTGTGCCATAACTTCCCAATAAAGAGCCTTTTTTTCCTTGTGTAATGTTGTGGGCGGAGTTGGGTCATTGTTCATTTTGGGTACTAACTGTATATAAGAGCCTGATTTTCCTAATAAAGCGTCTATTCATGTGGAACCTCAAACAGAGCTGTGTGTCTCAATATTTGCCTGACTGTGGAGTGTCGGATAAGCTGTCTTGGGTTCGGAAATGGTAAATCTTAAACGGCTTTAGCCCCTGTCCCATTTGGGGTTCCGTTCCAAATCAAACCAGCCCGAATTTTCAGGTGAACGCGTGTTTTCTCTGCTGAATTGTGCCATAGCTTCTTGCGTTTTTCCCCCGTCATTACAAATGTCAAGCATTTCCAAAGACTTCACTCAAATACCTTTTTTTACGTCGTGCCTTGAGAAGGACGCTGAGCAGACACAAAGGCGTCGCCGTTTTCCTTTTTTTTTTGTATCAATTATAAATTCTAAGAAGTGTGAGCCCGCCATAAAAAGTAATATGTGCGGTTTATTTAGCTGAGTCTGTCTGGGCGTCGGTCCAACTGGATTCAAATGAAGCGAGGAGATGTCCATTTTCTCACACTGACTTTTATACATCGAGCGGCCCGCGCCGTTCTCCATCTCTGTCACCATTCGTCTTTGGATTATCTTGTCCTGGAAATTCCATTGGAAAAGAAAAAAAAAAAAAAGTCACAACACAATAGCACCTTGGAACTGCAGACTTATTACCGGGGAGCGCGGCGTTCATCTTAATAATATTATCTCAAACAAAAGAAATTAGAAAAGTGAAACGCTCGCTAGTCCCCTTGCCGCGCTAAGCTCGCCCTTGGCTCCGGAGGACAAACTGACATTGGCTGGTTCTAAATCTTCTCCCCGAAGGACGGCGATATTATTAAACATGTAAGCCTTATAAAGATTGAACACGTTGATTTTTTAATTTGCCGCATGCAAAATGAACGTCGCCGAGCCGGCGCTTACCTCTGCCCCCCCCCCCCCCTTTCTGGCTCGTACATGTATGTTTCATTTATTTTTTTTCTAATACTTATCGGCGTCAATTTCGTAAACCTGAATTGGAAGCTTTAACAAATTATTTAATGATTCGCCACAATCTCGAGAGGAACAAGCTTGTTGAATTGCTAATCATAGGAAAGCGATGGAGGGTGAAGAGGAAGAGGTAATGCAGGTTATTAAAGCCGGGCAGATATATGGCTTCACATAAATCTGGTGAACGGCGGGCGTATGCCGGAGCGGATTCATTAATGCATGGGCTCATTTCGATGTCTGAAATTAGTCCAGCTTCGTGCAGAACCGTCGCCTGGAGACCGGCAACTGTCTCTTCCTGTAGACCTGCAAATGACTCAATCCCATTGGCAGGTGCTTGCAGCCTACCGTTCATTGTGAGTTCACAATTTTTAGCTACTATTGTAATGCTGACCCCGAAAAATTACGGGCCGGATTCACAAAGCACTTACGCCGACGTATCTCCAGCTACGCCGACGTAAGTACAAATGTTCGGATCCCGCTCTCGGCTGCATGTGAATTGAGTTTGGTGGTCTCAGCCCCGCTCCCGGGTGTGCTATGCGAGGTAAACCTGCGCTTAGTACGCCCACCCCCCTCCCACAAAAAAACACCACACTTACACGCACTCGAAATTGGGTTAACATGCACGCACTTTGGCCACGCGGTCTTTATAAAAGAGAGGCGAAGGACTAACAGGGCTGGCTGAGCGGCTAGGTCCTCTCACTTCCTCATAGGGAGTCCCTCTGCCCCGTTGGGCTTCAAAGCGGAGCAGGTAGGGCGGGCTGTGTGGGAGGACACCCCCTCACACCCGCCATTGCCACCCGGGGCATGGAGAAAGATGGCAGATTGCCTTTGGGGGAGGTCTGCCTACTCCCAACTCCTCCTGCAGTCTGGCTTCTCTCTCGAGTACACGCTCAAAAATACACGTAAAAAAAAAAAAGTACAAATGTGCGCCGTCGTATCTGTGCGCCGACAAACAAAGCGAGATACATAGAAAATAGGCTTCAGCGGCCCGACGTAACTTTCCTAAGCCAGGGTATCTCCAGAGTAAGTACAAATGTGCGCCATCGTATCTGTGCGCCGCCCCACAAAGCAATATACGTAAAAAAATAGGCTTCAGCCACCCACGTAACTTTCCTACGATGGCGTATCTCCAGAATAATACAAATGTGCGCCGTCGTATCTGTGCGCCGCCCCACAAACAAGATACGTAGAAAAATAGGCTTCAGCCACCCGACGTAACTTTCCTACGCCGGTGTATCTCCAGAGTAAGTACAAATGTGCGCCGTCATATCTGTGCGCCGACCCACAAAGCAAAACACGTCGAAAAATAGGCTTCAGCCGCCCGACGTAACTTTCCTACGCCAGCGTATCTCCAGAGTAAGTACAAATGTGGCGCCGTCGTAACTGTGCGCCGACCCACAAAGCGAGATACGTCGAAAAATAGGCTTCAGCCGCCCGACGTAACTTTCCTACGATGGCGTATCTCCAGAGTAAGTACAAATGTGCGCCGTCATATCTGTGCGCCGACCCACAAAGCGAGATACGTAAAAAATAGGCTTCAGCCACCCGACGTAACTTTCCTACGCCGCGTATCTCCAGAGTAAGTACAAATGTGCGCCGTCGTATCTGTGCGCCGCCCCACAAAGCGAGATACGTCGAAAAATAGCTTCAGCCGCCCAACGTAACTTTCCTACGCCGGCATATATCCAGAGTAAGTACAAATGTGCGCCGTCGTATCTGTGCGCCGACCCACAAAGCGAGATACCGTCAAAAATAGGCTTCAGCCACCCGACGTAACTTTCCTACGCCGGCGTATTCCAGAGTAAGTACAAATGTGCGCCGTCGTATCTGTGCGCCGACCCACAAAGCAAGATACGTCGAAAAATAGGCTTCAGCCGCCCGACGTAACTTTCCTACCCGGCGTAGAGTGGGCGCATATTACGCTCCATTGATGAGTCAAATACGGCGATTCCACGAACGTACTTGCGCCCGGCGCATAATTTACGCGGTTTGCGTAAGTCGTATGTCCGGCGTAAAGTTATTCCTCATATTGGAGGCGCAACTCATGCAAAGGTATGGACCAGGGAACGAACGCCGTTGAATTTTACGTAGTACGTGAATAGGGCTGGGCGTAGGTTACGTTCACGTCGTAAGCAGATTCGACATATCTTAGACAGCTGTTTCGACGTGATTGTGACATGCATGGCGGAGGGAAGGCGTCCAAGGTACGGCGCCATGCGCAGTTCGTTTTAAGCACTTGTCTGAAGGGTGGCCCATACAATTTTTCATATGGTCCACGCTTCATTTAATGTATCACGCCCACTTTATTTCCAGCTACTTCCACTTACTTTGATTTAGGCCGGCTTACGCCAACTAATTTACTTTACGCCGGCGCAACGTTGGGAGCATTTGCTTTATGAATTCCATGCTTCCCTCTCCGCGCTGCGCCGGCCGGCATAGCGTAAAAGACATACGCTACGGCGGCATATATATGCACCGATGTATGTGAATCCCGGCCATTGTGTCTTTATTCATACTGGTGCTCATATTTGATAAAAAAAAAAAATTCTGGTAAATTCTTTATGTTGCAATGTATTATCTGCACAGCCAGACAACAAGCATTTTGGACTGCGGCAGCCCGTCCATTAGGGTCGCACGGGAGCCGCCCCCCTATATATGTGCCTGGCCCCCTGATCTACAGTGGGGGGGGGGTGGGGAGGTTTGAGGTGCCGCGGGGGGGGTGGTTGTTTGCTGACCCCAAACAAAAATCCACCAGCCGCCACTGGTAATAAGCTATAGTTTCATGACAGTTTGTGATCTTTGATTGGTCACAGCTAATCACATGGTACAGGGTGCTGTGATTGGTCCAGGTACTATGTGATAGCTGTGGGTCAATCACAGAATCAAAATAGTAAGCAAAGCAGTCATAATTGGAAGCCATTCAGCCATTCATGACTGTTTTGTTTACATTGTAACCATGTGATCGCTATGACCAATCATGTCGATCACATGATACCAGCAGCCAGGTACTGAGCACCGTGATCCGCCATGTTTACAGAACACAGAGAGCAAAGGATCATGGCGCTGCATGCCTCATAGGGTGACCACATTTCCAAACTACCATTCAGGGACACCTCCCTTCCCAAGCTTGTTCTGTAACGAATCACAGCACAGCGATTGGACACAAGAGGCGGGATTTATGGTTTCTCCAATCACAAGCAGGGGGCGGGGACTGTTCTCCTCCAGGCATTCCCGGCCAGGACAAGTACTGTCAGTGAGTAAAGCGGTGATGTGGCGGCCATTTTTGGGGGCATTAGTTTGGCCCGGGGGTGGCTGTGTCCAGGGGCGGACTGACAACTCATGGGGCCCCTGGGCAACAGAAGATTATGGGGCCCCTGGGATTACTGATGGCCACCACGCCAGGAGGCAGTGCAGAGTCGGGGCAGCTAAAATCTCAGGATTTTCACATCAAAAGCATGTCAGTTTCAGACATATCAGGGACAGATGTAAAAAAAACACAGATTTTTACATACTGTCCCTGGTTTTACTGAGCCTGGCAACCCTGATGGGGCCCCCTAGTGGCATAGGGTCCTCGGGCAGTGCCCGAGTGACTCAATGGTCAGTCCGCCCTTGGCTGTGTCAGTTTCATTCTGGGACACTGTTTTGTCCTGGAATGAAGGTGCCCAGGACAGACCTGCAATTTGCGGGACTGTCCCGGGCCATCCGGGACATGTGGTCACCCTAATGCCCCAGGGGGTGCGCCCGTGTTCACCGCTGAGCCTGCAGGCAGTAAAGGTATAGTGGAGGGGCAGCAAGTGGTTAAACCAGAGAACATCTGAAAACCTTGTAACAAAGTCACATTCAAAAATAAGATGAATTGATACATCGTCACGGCGGTTCTGAGGACATTTCATTAGATATAGAAAGTCATTCTAAATTTATACCAGAAATGTTTGGAAGTCCATAAATATTCATTTTCTGTATCTTTGTCCAAATTTTGATCTGCTGCTCCGAAGGACGGAGGGGACTGGCGGAGTTTTGGTGTTTTATACTATTAGCGCCTTTATTAATCCACATCCCGTCACGCTCACCTCGCTTCCTTTTATCTCGACAGCTTGATGAAGGGAACTCTCCGGCTGTGTCCTCTGCTCTCGGCACGCGCCGTGTCTGCATCCAATTTCTGCAAGCCTCTGATGGTGATGGTGGAGAACCTATGAAGCAACTATGATGATGGAGAACCTATGAAGCAACTATGATGATGGAGAACCTATGAAGGAACTATGATGATGGATAACCTATGAAGGAACTATGATGGTGGAGAACCTATGAAGGAACTATGATGTGGAGAACCTATGAAGGAACTATGATGATGGAGAACCTATGAAGGAACTATGATGATGGATAACCTATGAAGGAACTATGATGATGGAGAACCTATGAAGGAACTATGATGATGGAGAACCTATGAAGGAACTATGATGGTGGAGAACCTATGAAGGAACTATGATGATGGAGAACCTATGAAGGAACTATGATGGTGGAGAACCTATGAAGGAACTATGATGATGGAGAACCTATGAAGGAACTATGATGGTGGAGAACCTATGAAGGAACTATGATGATGGTGAACCTATGAAGGAACTATGATGGTGGAGAACCTATGAAGGAACTATGATGATGGAGAACCTATGAAGGAACTATGATGATGGAGAACCTATGAAGGAACTATGATGGTGGAGAACCTATGAAGGAACTATGATGATGGAGAACCTATGAAGGAACTATGATGATGGAGAACCTATGAAGGAACTATGATGGTGGAGAACCTATGAAGGAACTATGATGATGGAGAACCTATGAAGGAACTATGATGGTGGAGAACCTATGAAGGAACTATGATGATGGAGAACCTATGAAGGAACTATGATGATGGAGAACCTATGAAGGAACTATGATGATGGAGAACCTATGAAGGAACTATGATGGTGGAGAACCTATGAAGGAACTATGATGATGGAGAACCTATGAAGGAACTATGATGGTGGAGAACCTATGAAGGAACTATGATGATGGAGAACCTATGAAGGAACTATGATGGTGGAGAACCTATGAAGGAACTATGATGATGGAGAACCTATGAAGGAACTATGATGGTGGAGAACCTATGAAGGAACTATGATGATGGAGAACCTATGAAGGAACTATGATGGTGGAGAACCTATGAAGGAACTATGATGATGGAGAACCTATGAAGGAACTATGATGGTGGAGAACCTATGAAGGAACTATGATGATGGAGAACCTATGAAGGAACTATGATGATGGAGAACCTATGAAGGAACTATGATGGTGGAGAACCTATGAAGGAACTATGATGATGGAGAACCTATGAAGGAACTATGATGGTGGAGAACCTATGAAAGGATCAATGATCAGCCTCAAAAAAACGTTGTAATGAACCCGCGGCTCGGATCGTCTTCACAGGGAAAACTCTAAAGCCGGCCTTCAGGTACAAAAGTAACAAAAAAGAAAAAAACTCCTTTCAAAAAGTTATATTGGTCACTGTCTGTGTTCGAAGAGTTTAATATTTCTTTGTAGCTGGTGTTTTTTGCTTTTGTCCGAGCGTGACCCAGGTGTAACCTCTCCGAAAAGGCGTAGTCCAGGGAACCCCCTTCTATAGATATGGGCAGGGCTTTTTTTTCAGGGGGAACTTGGGGGAACTCAGTTCCACCACCTCTGGCTCAGACCCTTTGGTTCCTGCTCACCACAATCACTTGTAAACACATAAGTCTGGTTTCTGTGTTTACAAGTGACAGCTCTGCACTCTGTGTGAAACCCTCTCAACTCTGCACTCTGTATGTAATGCAATACTGGTATTTAATGCCCCTTTAAGACCCTTCTACTGTTTTTGAAATCTGAACGGGGTCGTGGTTGAGTTCCTGCACCTATTTTCTAAGAAAAAAAGCTCTGGATATGGGTGAGCTATATGCAGGGCCAATCCGCCCTATAGGCTCACTATGTCAGCTGCTTAGGGCCCCGCAAAGCTGCAGAGGGCCCCCGAAATTGCTAGAGGCCCCCGTCTGGTGGGAAGTCATTTTTCGCCCCCCACCCTGCTTCTCAACTCATTGGCTCATGGGAGCAGAGGTAAAAAGTCGAAAAGAGGGAGGGCGGGACTTTGAATGACACGCAGTCAGCAGTAGAGAGCCAGGAAGTGGTATATTGATATGTAGATCAATAGCAAACCATGGGTTAAATACATAAAATCACAGCAAAATTCATAAATGTACATAGGAACATGGTAATACATGACAGTGGGTGCTACACCATCTGGGAAACTTCCCGTAACATAACATCTCAATGACCGTAATAATGTGCAACATGTCCATGAGAGTGTGGAGAGATACATAGGGCCAGATTCAGGTAGAAGTTACGCGGCTTATCTGTAGATACGCCGCGTAACTTCTAACCTACGCCGTCGTATCTGTTTTCTTTAGTCAGAAAACAAGATACGCCGGGATTGAGTTCAGATACGAGCGGCGTAATTGTATTTCGCCGTCGTATCGGAACTGCAATTGTAAAAATGGCCGCTAGGGGCATTCCCGCTGATTTACGCAGAGAACATGTAAATCAGCGAGATACGCCAATTCACGATCGTACGCCCGCCCGACGCAGTCACTTTATGCCGTTTCCGTAAGGGGTTCCCCGCGTAAAGATAAAGCAACAAAAAGCACGCGTATCCTATGTTAAGTATGGACGTCGTGACCCGCGTCGATTTGAAAAAGTTTCACGTCCTTTGCGTAACTCGTCCTTGAATGGGGATTGAAGTCATTGACGTTCACGTAGAAAACACCGTCCTAATGTGGAGCATGCGCACTGGGATACATTGACGGCCGGCGCATGCGCAGTGCGTTCGCCGCGGGATCGCGCCTAGTTTAAATACTACACACGCCCCCTATCCGCCCAATTTAAATTCCGCCGGCCCATTTTCGCTACGCCGTCGCAACTTTAGGAGCAAGTGCCTTGTGAATACAGTACTTGCTCCTAAAGTTTCGGCGGAGTAACGTAAATGAGAAACATTACTCAAGAATAAAGGTGCGCCCATCTACCTGAATCTGGCCCATAGTCGGCTGAAACATTGCATGTACAGAGGCTCGACGCGTTTCGTGGAGTATTGATATCCACTCTTCAGGAGCAGCAAATGTCTGGTCTGAAATAGGACATAAAATGTCTGTATCACTAAGGTGGAGGGACAGCGGGTACCTACTGTAAATGAAGATGGTGTGTATCAAATAATGTGGCCTAAATGGCAGTACTCACGAACATTCTGTTAATGGGTGTCCTGAGAACCGAGGACTCCCCTGGGGGGGCATCTCGTCCGGGAACTGTGGCAGCAAAGGGCGCAACCGGGTCCAAAACGAGGGCACGTGGAGGAGACATGTCCACAAGATGATGGTTCAGGATGCCCTTGGTAGATGGTGGCTACAGATCATCTAGGAGGCTTCTGTAACACAGTGAGTGTTTGTAATGATCAGATAACCTTCCTGTGTTTTGATAAGAACAGAGAGTGCAGCTCGAAGATAGGCTGCGTAAGTTACCTGATAGGAGAACATGAGAAGCCAAGATGTGCACGGGTGGGTGCTAGCCGATATCTAAAGGAGGGCCAACAGTTCAGGACAGGCCGCCACACACAAAAGCCAGTGATGGTCCGCACTCCAAACACAACCAAACGCGTGCTGGAGGAGGAGAAAGCCGAGGTGACGCCGTCTTCTGGCGTCAGACTCCAAGGACCTCCTCCCATTAGCCGCAGAAGGAATAAGACGCTGCCGGCGTGGAGACGTACAGGCGACGTCACACGCACGGTGCGTCATACGTGACGTCGATGCGCAGCAGGAGGGACCCACCTGCCCCAGGGAGGGAGAGGGGAGGTCCTCTCAGGTCCCGGAGAAAGACGTGAGACAGAGCTCAAGACTCCCAGGCCAGAAGTCACCATTCCCACACAAGGTGGGTCGGTAGGCCAAATGTGGTAAAAAATGTTAAGTAACAGTGGTGAACCAAAAGAAAGTGTATGCTGTCCCGACAGACAAGTGTGGTATATAGTGTACCAAGCAAAGGAAGCTAATTGAGTAGCTGGTGTAAATGACCGCAGCCAATTAGAATGCACGACTACCAACTTCAGGCCCCACTACATGCATGCTGCGTGCCTCCAGCCCTAAAATGCTTGTGCAAAGGTAGGAGGTAAAAAGTCAGCAACCCCTGCTAGGTCATGACATCTGGCAGGCAAGTAAGAGCCCATGACCATTGGGCTTGTGGTCCCATCATAGCTGCTTTTCTCTCCATACAATTCAGAAATAATCTGAACAGAACAACTGCAGGCCAGAAGAACCTGTAAAAGGAACTATGATGATGGAGAACCTATGAATGAACTGTGATAATGGAGAATCTATAAAAGAACGTTGGTAATGGGGAACCTATGAAGAAACTATGATGATGGAGAACCTATGAAGGAATTATGATGATGGAGAACCTATGAAGGAACTATGATGATGGAGAACCTATGAAGGAACTATGATGATGGTGAACCTATGAAGGAACTATGATGATGGAGAACTTATGAAAGGATCAATGATGGTGGAGAACTTATGAAAGGAGCTATGATGATGGAGAAACTATGAAGGAACTATGATGGTGGATAGGGATGAGCTTCGCGTTCGAAACGAACGTATGTTCGACTCGAACAACGTCCGTTCGATCGTTCGTCGAATTTCGAACAAAAACGATCGTTCGCTGCAAATTCGAGTGAAACGAAACAACCGTTTTTAAAACGGTCGTTTTCTTCAGGAGTCCTGCTCCATTGATACATGTTCCCTGGGGCAAGACCCGGGTTCAGAAAGACGTTTTCCAACATTGGGCCAGATTCAGCAAGACTTGCGCTGGAGTAATTCGATATGCGCCGCGTAACTGTGAAGATGCGCCGTCGTTTCTATGTGGCCGTATCCACCAAACTAGATGCGACAGAAAACGGGCCATTTCCGATCGGCTTAACTTTCCGACGCCAGAGTCTCGTCAGCGCATAATTTCGCTTGGCCCATCAGTCGCGCCTATTGATTTCCCCTGCAAATATGCAAATTAGGGAGATTTCCCGATTCACGAACAGGTTTAGCACCATACGCTGGCTACATGCGCCGCGCGTATCTCGTCCGTCCCGGCGCAAAGTTATTCCTACAAATAGCTGCTTTATCTTTACTCCAGACGGCCTCAGGTCAGCAGGAGAGCAGCTACAGCAGCAGCGTTACCGACGAAACTAGCAAGCTGAACAACCACACTTTCAGGACAACACCTCTGTGTGCCAACATGCCAGGGGCAATCGTGGTCCTAGCACTAGTACTGGGTCCCCCGGTACGGAGGAGGCGGGCACGTGAGAGGATATACCGCACGCGCATGAGCCTCTTTGGCATGGGGGATGAGGAGGTGTATCGCCTCTTCAGATTCAGCCCAGATGCAATACTTGAACTAACCACAACCCTGCAGGGTGACATCACCAGCAAGACACACCCCTCACATGCAGTGCAGCCACTGGTGAAGGTCCTGGCAACACTTCATTTCCTTGCAAGTGGATCATTCCAGCGTACAAGTGGAGTGGTGGCTGGGATGTCACAATCCTCCGTGAGCAGATGTGTGCACCAGGTTGTCCCTGCAATCCTCAGACGCATGTCCAACCAGTTCATCAGACCCACCACTGAGGAGCTGCGGCAGAAGGCAATGACAGATTTCTACAACATTGCCAGATTCCCACGCACTGTGGGGGCCATTGATTGCACACATGTGGCCCTACAGCCCCCCAGTGCCACAGAGCACATATACCGCAATCGGAAGCATTGGCATTCCATCAACGTACAGGTGATAGCCGATGCCCAACGCCTCATATGGCACGTCCGTGCCAAACACCCCGGGTCCAGCCATGACAGCTTCATATACAATCAGAGCCCCATCCCAGCAGAATTTAACCAGAACATGTATGGGGACAGCTGGCTGGTTGGTGAGTGACATGGGTGGCAGGCATGACTATCCCCTCCCATGATGCACATCACAAGGGGCACATGCATGACTAACATCCTCCTGTCTTTTCCCTTACAGGTGAATCTGCATATGCACTGGGACCCCATCTAATGACTCCTTTCCGGAACCCCCAAACCAGAGGAGAGAGAAAATACAATGAAGCACACATCAAAACCCGTGCAGTGGTGGAGCAAACATTTGGGCTCCTGAAGTCCCGTTTCCGATGCCTGGATAAGTCCGGGGGGACCCTATTGTATTCCCCTACCTTCGTGTGTCAGATCATCGGTGCATGTTGCATTCTGCACAACTTTGCCATGAGAAAAGGCCTGCAGATTGACATACGTGATGACCTGACCCCCGACCCACACAGTCCCCACCTGCCAGAGGAGACCCAGTCTGCTGATGGAAGAGCAGTCAGGAGGGTCCTCGCCGTAGGCATCTTTGGACAATAAACAAATACATATCACAGATCACACAGACAGTGCACGCATGCACACCACTGATGTCCCTAGATCACACACACCACATCCACATCACATTGGATTAGCCCAAGTCCAGCATGTAGGACTTGGGAGCAGCAACGCCAGCGTCAAGGTCCCAATGATGTCACTGTCCATTCACACACCTTTCACACGTCATTCACACAGCCGTGGGGATAACTTCACCACCACGGCCGAGGGTGACACCCCTTACTGTCAGGAGTGCCACCCTCTCACATTCACACACCATTCACACTGCAACGTGTGCAGTATTAAAAAAAAAAATTCTCATAACCTGAGCATAATCACAAAGAAAATAACTCATAACTTGAGTATTAATAATAAAATAAAAATCTCATAACCTGAGCATTCAGAAAAAAAAAAAAAAAAACTCATGTCCTGAGCATCAATCCAAAAAATAAATAAAAATTATCTGGGATGCCGGGGGCTTCTTCTGGTGGCCCCTCTCTGGCTCCTCAGCTGCCTGGATGGAGTGGGTGGGGGGGGGGGGGGCGGCGCCATCTGGAGGTGGCTGATCCCCGGGTGGGCCACTCCTGGCAGGTGTGGCCTGCCTGCCCTCCAAGGCCACGGCAATTCCGCCGAGGTACGAACTGGTCTGGGCCTGCATCCTGAGCTGCCGGGTGACCTGGTAATGCTGGGCCCGCCGACTCAGCCTCTCCTGGTCCAGGATGGCAGCAGTGTTTGCCTGGACGGCTGCAGTGAGGTCCCTTATCTCACCCTGCACCTCCCCCAGACTGGTCACCACTGCAGCGCAGTTGCAGCTCACATCCTGCACTGCCGAAGAAATCTGGGCCACGGAGCACAGGCTGTCAGCCACTCGGTCCAGGTGCCCAACTATGTCCCCCATTTGCTGGGTCTGCCTGGCGTGATCCCTCGCCACCTGGTCCTGGACCAGATCAGACACCCCCCTGGTCTTATGGGTGGCCTTCCTGGGGCCAGTAGATGTTTTTCCCCCGGGGGGATGGAGTCGCCCTTGAGGGGCTTCCTATGATGGGGGAGGGGATCTGAGAGGGCCCTGCAGAAGAGGAGGACTCGTCCAAATATAAAATAATGTCCTGCTCTGGCCCAACAGGCTCCTCCTCAACGACCTCTGCAGGTGTGGTGTGGGCACTCTCCTCCTCCACCTCGGTCTCTTCACCACCCAGGGGCACGGGCACTGGGTGCCGTTGGGGGGATGGGGTGGACTGGCCGCCGACAGATGATGTCCCAGCTCCGTCATCTGTGGATGACACAAAGCAGACACATGTTGGTGGTCCCACACACTTGGCACATGTACCCCCCCCCCACATGCAACACACCAAATAGGGGTTAAAAAACACTTACCTGTTCTGGAGCCTTCCTCCATGGAGTCATATCCAGGGACCCCCTCCAACTGCTCCCTCTCCAGGCAGCGGGCGACCACCTCCTCCTCTGTGGTCAGGCTGACCGCACATGGGGGTCCACCACCCGTGCCACTCTCATGCCTCCTAATGGTGGCCACCTTGCCCCGAACCTTGCGCCGTAGATCGTTGATCTTCTTGGCAATATCGCCAGCAGTCCGGGTGGAATACCCCAAAATATTAACCCTGGCAGCAATGCTTGCCAGGATGGCCTGCTTCCTCTCCCCGGTGGTCTTTCGGCTTTTCCTGCCATGGAGGACATCGTTGTGGGTCTCCATAGCAGAGATGACCACAGAGACCTCCTGGGCATTAAAATTTAGGTTCCTCCTCTCTTTGGGGTAGCGGGAGCAGCCATCACAGAGCAAAAGTAAATTCCCTGGGGTGGGGGAAACGGAAATACTTTTGCGCCGGAATGGCGCTTCCGCTGGCGCTTTTATACGCACAACGGAACACATTGCGCTGGCGTTTCCCGTGAAGTGGTGCCGATGGAAGTTGTGAGCATGCGCACAAGGGGGCCGAGTGAAGCATCACTTACTGCGCATGCTCCGTGGATGATGCGCTGAACGTAAGCCTCTGCGCTGGGCTCCGCCCATCATTTACATATGATCACACCCACTTCCACTTGCGTCGGGTTACGCCAGCGCATTATTGTTACTCTGGCGCAAGTTTACACGCAACTGCTATGTGAATAACAGTACTTGCGCCGAAAGTGTCGGCGGAGTAACGTAAATGAGAAACGTTACTCCAAAGTAAAGAAGCGCCCATCTACCTGAATCTGGCCCAATAACTTGAAAATTGGTCTTTAAAATGATCGTTTTTGAATTCGAACGTTCGAGTCCCATAGACTTCAATGGGGTTCTAAATGTTCGTGCGAACGATCGGACTGTTCGACGGTTCTGGTGCGAACCGAACGCCGGGGTGTTCGGCTCATCCCTAATGGTGGAGAACCTATGAAGGAACTATGATGATGGAGAACCTATGAAGGAACTATGATGATGGAGAACCTATGAAGGAACTATGATGGTGGAGAACCTATGAAGGAACTATGATGATGGAGAACCTATGAAAGGAACTATGATGATGGAGAACCTATGAAAGGAACTATGATGATGGAGAACCTATGAAGGAACTATGATGATGGAGAACCTATGAAGGAATTATGATGATGGATAACCTATGAAGGAACTATGATGATGGAGAACCTATGAAGGAACTATGATGATGGAGAACCTATGAAGGAACTATGATGGTGGAGAACCTATGAAGGAACTATGATGATGGAGAACCTATGAAGGAACTATGATGATGGAGAACCTATGAAGGAACTATGATGGTGGAGAACCTATGAAGGAACTATGATGGTGGAGAACCTATGAAGGAACTATGATGATGGAGAACCTATGAAAGGAACTATGATGATGGAGAGAACCTATGAAGGAACTATGATGATGGAGAACCTATGAAGGAACTATGATGATGGATAACCTATGAAGGAACTATGATGATGGAGAACCTATGAAGGAACTATGATGATGGAGAACCTATAAAAGTAACTATGATTATGGAGAACCTATGAAGGAACTATGATGATGGAGAACCTATGAAGGAACTATGATGATGGATAACCTATGAAGGAACTATGATGATGGAGAACCTATGAAGGAACTATGATGGTGGAGAACCTATGAAGAAACTATGATGATGGAGAACCTATGAAGGAACTATGATGGTGGAGAACCTATGAAGGAACTATGATGATGGAGAACCTATGAAAGGAACTATGATGATGGAGAACCTATGAAAGGAACTATGATGATGGAGAACCTATGAAGGAACTATGATGATGGAGAACCTATGAAGGAACTATGATGATGGATAACCTATGAAGGAACTATGATGATGGATAACCTATGAAGGAACTATGATGATGGAGAACCTATGAAGGAACTATGATGATGGAGAACCTATGAAGGAACTATGATGGTGGAGAACCTATGAAGGAACTATGATGATGGAGAACCTATGAAGGAACTATGATGATGGAGAACCTATGAAGGAACTATGATGATGGAGAACCTATGAAAGGAACTATGATGATGGAGAACCTATGAAGGAACTATGATGATGGAGAACCTATGAAGGAACTATGATGATAGAGAACCTATGAAGGAACTATGATGGTGGAGAACCTATGAAGGAACTATGATGATGGAGAACCTATGAAGGAACTATGATGGTGGAGAACCTATGAAGGAACTATGATGATGGAGAACCTATGAAGGAACTATGATGATGGAGAACCTATAAAAGTAACTATGATTATGGAGAACCTATGAAGGAACTATGACGATGGAGAACCTATGAAGGAACTATGATGATGGAGAACCTATGAAGGAACTATGATGATGGAGAACCTATGAAAGGAACTATGATGATGGAGACCCTATGAAAGGAACTATGATGATGGAGAACCTATGAAGGAACTATGATGATGGAGAACCTATGAAGGAACTATGATGATGGATAACCTATGAAGGAACTATGATGATGGAGAACCTATGAAGGAACTATGATGATGAAGAACCTATGAAGAAACTATGATGATGGAGAACCTATGAAGGAACTATGATGGTGGAGAACCTATGAAAGGAACTATGATGATGGAGACCCTATGAAAGGAACTATGATGATGGAGAACCTATGAAAGTAACTATGTGTACACAAGTCCGTCGGACTAAAATCCAAAGTACAAACATGCATGCTCTGAACCAATGCTAACCATCAGATAACATTAGCAGAAGTTGCCCAAAGGGTGGAGCTAAAGAGCTGAAAAACCATGTCGTTTTGTGTATGTTGGCTGAAAAAGTTCTGCGGTCTGTATGCAGAACAAGTTCATGGACAACGCCCTTCGGACAAAAATCTGATGGAAATCCGATTGTGTGTACGAGGCTTAACAGTTTCTACCAACACCAGACTATCTCAGGAGAAGGAGATTGACAGCCTCAGCTGTGCATGTTTCCCTATAAGTGAGGGGAGGGTGTCTATTTCCTATACTCAGGTCCCAGATTACACTCAGATCTCAGCTCTGTGCTGTGCAGTGTGTGTGAAAGACACCCCCCCCCCTGTCTTCTGGAGCTAAAGAATGATGTGTAAATTCTCAATCATTTCATCTGATGTCGAGAAGAGAGAGCTGAAGATAAACAGGTACAACCTTATGTAGGAGCTTTTGCTTCATTTCTGAGGCCACACATTGAATGTAGTTTGGACTTTCACTCTAAAATCAACAAATAAAAAGGAACTTCAAAGATCCGACCTTTTCCTGAGAATTGTTGCGTTGGCGATGGCGTATTACGTAAGGTCCGGTAAGATCTGCCTGACACGGCACACAATAAACGCTGAGGACACGACCAGCCATAGAGGAGGTCCTCCAGAGGAGACTGAAAGGCACAATTGGTTCTCCTTTGTCTTCAAACATTCTGAAGGAATTCATTTCACTTCTCAGTAAATGGATCTGAAAGGACGCACACACCGCGCCCTTATGTATTCCTAATGTAACGCTCTGCCAGGAAGAGCAGCTCTTGGAATACCTCATCGATGTTCTTCAACGAGTGGGGTCAAGAAATACTCGAGGTCATGTGACTCATGAGATGACGAAGGTCTGTGTGTAACTGAAGACAAGGCTTTTTAGCAGTGGCGGCTGGTGCTCAAAATTTTTGGGGGGGCGCAAACGGAAAAAAAAAGAAAAAATTGCAGCCTCACAGTGCCCATCAATTATCACCACTGTGCCATGCCATCAAACGCAGCCACTGTGCCATCAATTGTCACCACTGTGCCATCAATTGTCACCACTGTGCCATCAATTGTCACCACTGTGCTATGCCATCAAACACAGCCACTGTGCCATCAATTGTCACCACTGTGCCATCAATTGTCACCACTGTGCCATCAATTGTCACCACTGTGCCCCCCCAATTGTCACCACTGTGCCCCCAATTGTCACCACTTTGCCCCCAATTGTCACCATTGTGCCCCCAATTGTCACCACTGTGCCCCCAATTGTCACCACTGTGCCCCCAATTGTCACCACTGTGCCCTAATTCTCACCACTTTTCCCCCAATTGTCACCACTGTGCCCCCAATTGTACCACTGTGCTCCCAATTGTCACCACTTTGCCCCAATTCTCACCACTGTGCCCCCAATTGTCACCACTGTGCCCCCAATTGTCACCACTTTTCCCCCAATTCTCACCACTTTTCCCCCAATTGTCACCACTGTGCAACCAATTGTACCACTGTGCCCCCAATTGTCACCACTGTGCCCCCAATTGTCACCACTGTGCCCCCAATTGTCACCACTTTGCCCCAATTCTCACCACTTTGCCCCAATTCTCACCACTGTGCCCCCAATTGTCACCACTGTGCCCCCAATTGTCACCACTGTGCCCCCAATTGTCACCACTGTGCCCTAATTCTCACCACTTTTCCCCCAATTGTCACCACTGTGCCCCCAATTGTACCACTGTGCTCCCATTGTCACCACTGTGCCCCCAATTGTCACCACTTTGCCCCAATTCTCACCACTGTGCCCCCAATTGTCACCACTTTTCCCCCAATTCTCACCACTTTTCCCCCAATTGTCACCACTGTGCAACCAATTGTACCACTGTGCCCCCAATTGTCACCACTGTGCCCCCAATTGTCACCACTGTGCCCCCAATTGTCACCACTGTGCCCCCAATTGTCACCACTTTGCCCCAATTCTCACCACTTTGCCCCAATTCTCACCACTGTGCCCCCAATTGTCACCACTGTGCCCCCAATTGTCACCACTGTGCCCCCAATTGTCACCACTGTGCCCTAATTCTCACCACTTTTTCCCCAATTGTCACCACTGTGCCCCCAATTGTCACCACTTTGCCCCAATTCTCACCACTGTGCCCCCAATTGTCACCACTTTTCCCCCAATTCTCACCACTTTTCCCCCAATTGTCACCACTGTGCAACCAATTGTACCACTGTGCCCCAATTGTCACCACTGTGCCCCCAATTGTCACCACTGTGCCCCCAATTGTCACCACTTTGCCCCAATTCTCACCACTGTGCCCCCAATTGTCACCACTTTGCCCCAATTCTCACCACTTGTCCCCCAATTCTCACCACTGCGCAACCAATTGTACCACTGTGCCCCCAATTGTCACCACTGTGCCCCCAATTGTCGCCCCTTTCCCCCCAATTGTAGCCACCGTGCCCAGTAAAATCCCCCCCCCCCCGGGACTTATCTTTCTGGCTTCTACCGTCCCTCGAGGTCCCTCGTCCCGCCCTCGATGAAGCTCAGCCAATCAGGTTACTGATTACCAGAATCAGGTTACCTGATTGGCTGAGACGCCTGTCGGTCTTATCCAAGGAACGCACCGCCGGTACGTCCCGAGGATAAGCTTGAGGAAGCCGACTACAGCCTCAGGGCTGTACTCGGAAAGCCTATTAGAGCCGCCGGCTCCGATAGGCACTTCCACACAGCCAGCCAGCTGCCGTTATTCAGCTGACCGGCGCTCAATGTCCGGCCAGCTGAACAGCGGGCGGCAGCGGAGAAAATATACAGATTCATACAATGCATGAATCTGTATATTTTAGTGGCTGTGAGCGAGCAAGCGAGCCAGAGGGGGCGGCGCTCCGCGTCCCTATGGACGCACGCTTCCGGTGACCACATTTCCAAACTATCAGAGGCGGCTCTAGGCTTTGTTTTTGTGAGGCCTTAGGTAAAACCTAACATTGCCCCCCCCCTCACTCACACCCATGATGGGGGAAAATAATTCAAGCACAAGACCTCTTCCCCACAACCTTGGCCGGTGGTTGCGGGGGTCTGCGGCAGGGGAGCTTATCGGAATCTGGAAGCCCCTTTAACAAGGTGGCCAACAGATCCTGCTCTTTAATAACTAAGGGGCGGGGTGACCTGGTGAACCCGCCCCCTTGGTAACGTCATTGACTGAGGGCATGCTGGTTCATTGATGCCACAAGGGGGTCGGTGTCACCGAGG